>JACXIL010000208.1:0-366098 GCA_014737365.1 Bombus soroeensis
CCTCCCTCCGGATCCTTAGCAGGTACTCGCCAAACACCCCGTGACCAGTGAGCACCTGCGTCATCCTGAAGGTCAGCGGGACTCCGCCTCTATCCCTCCAAGCCTCCCAGTTGGGAAGGACTGCTCGAACGACCCGGTGTGGCCGCACAGCATCCTCCTCGAGCAGCTGAGAGCGCCACCGCTCCCAGATCTCCAGCTTCGCCTCCTCCCGGACGTCTTGGGCTGGATGGCCGTCGGACGGTGCCCCCACGTCCGAGCCCCGGCCCCTCAGGTGCTCGTACACCCGTCGGAGTGCAAGGGCCTGTAGCTCGAACGGAGGGGACGCCGCCAGCACAGACGCCGACGCGTAGGACGCGGTCCTATATCCTCTCACTATGCGGATGGCGACTGTCCTGTGTAGCCTCCTCAACAAGAATAGGCTGCGACGGCTCGCCATCAGGTCTTCGGCCCATACGGGAGCCCCGTAAAGAACTCGAGACCGGATCACTCCCTCGTAGAGTCGGCGGACTCCAACTCCTGCCCCGCCGATGTTCGGTAATAAACCGCATAAAGCGTTGGCTGCGGCTATCACCCTTGGGACTAGGAGCCCGAAATGCGGCCTAAACGTCCATCGGCTGTCGATGGTGAGACCCAGGTATCTCATGTGGCATCTCACCGGGACCTGCTCTCCGTTGATGTTCACGTACTGCCCAGGAGGAGGAGCTCCTCTCCGGCGACGGCCGAAGAACCACAGGGCCTCGGACTTGGTTGGCGACACACTCAAGCCGAGCCTCTGGATGGCGTCGTTCCAGCAACGTCCCCCGGCCATCACCAGGGTATCGTCGGCGTAGCACACCATACCTGCCCCCGGGGGCATGGGACATCGAAGGATCGAGTCGTAGGCCACGATCCACAGGATGGGCCCCAACACTGAACCCTGTGGGACACCACGCTCGACCGGCCTCCTCTCTTCCCCATTTTTGCCGGTGTACACGACCCACCTGTCTCTCAGATATGCCCGGATGACACGAGCGAGATACGGGGGCACCTCAAAGTGTTCCAGGGCCCCCACAATCCTGTCCCAGGGGATGGTGTTGAAGGCGTTCGAGACGTCCAAGGAGACCGCCAGTGCCACTCCTTCTCGGGAAACCAAGGCTCTCACTCGCTTCACTGCGTCCACCGTCGAGCGGCCCCGGCGAAAGCCATACTGGCTATCGTGCCATCCAGGCCTCTGTTCCGACATATGGGCCTCCAGACGGGCGGCAATTATTCTTTCGAACAACTTGCCCACCTCGTCCAGAAGGCACACCGGCCTATACGCGGACCGGGCGAGTCCAACGGGCGACCCTCTTTCCGTAATAGGACTAATCTCGCCGTCCGCCATATTCGGGGGTAGACACCTTCCTTCAGGCATTCGGTGAACAGGTGTCGTAGGCGGGGAGCCAAGGTGTTGATTGACTCCACCCAAATCCGGCCTGGTATTCCATCCGGACCCGGTGCCACGTCGCGGGATGCCATTCTCTTTGTCGCTTCGAAGAGCTCCTCCTGGCTGACTTGTAGCTCTTCCCTCCATCCCATCGTCTCGATGGGGGAGGGTGCCCGTGGCTGGCGCGCATTGCTGTCTTGTCGTGGGAACAGTGTCCCGATGACGTTGGCAAGCAGCGCCGGGTCCATGTTTGCGGTCAGCGGGGGGGCCGGGGGTCGCAGCTTCTTCATTACTACTCGGTAAGGTCGCCCCCACGGATCGGACTCGACCGATTCGACCAACTCCATCCAAGACCGGGCTTTCGCGATCTTGATTTCCCGCTGCAGAGTGCGCTTTATCTCTCTGTATGCTTCGTAGAAGCGGGAAATCTCTTTCTCGTCGCGTATCCGCCTACGACGCGCCCTCTGAAATCTTCTGCGGGCCCGCACGCAGCTCGCTCGGGTTTCCGCGATCTCGGGGGTCCACCAGTATACACATTGGCTGTGTCGACCACCGGGAGCGGAGCGCGGCATCGAGGTGTCGCACGCCGCTTTTTCGGAGGCTTTCCGCCTCCTCGTCGACGCTTCCCCGTGTCGTATGTGCGTCCCAGCTCCAGGCAGCGACCGAGACTGCCGCCTGGAGCATATCCTTGTCCCTCTCTTTGAGTCGCCATCTTGGGGGATGCCCCGGGACCTATTTTTCGAATTAATGCCGAAGCACCCTTGCGTCTTCTCCTGTCTGAGGGAGACGTTTCATAGTTAGTTCGGGCATTGCGAGGGACCACCCCTCTCAACGCTATCCTCTGGGCCGTCGTGCAAGTCTGAGGAGGTCCAGATCCTCCTCGGCGTGTCGGCCTCTATGACTACCTAGGACAGCGTAGGGCCGTCCTTTGGCGCGCAACCCTGCAAGGGTGGGATGTTCTCACCCTCTCCCGCTCTATTCGTTCCTTCACAAGCATTACGTCCTCGCAGTATCGCTGGACTGCGAGGAACTCTTGTCGCTTCCTCGGCATTGCTTTCACAACTGACGAGGGGTCTAACCTTTCGCCAATTGCCAGCCGTAGAATACGACGTGTGGCCTCCCACGTCGGATAAAATTCCAACGTGTGCTGGGCCGTGTCCTCGCACTCAGTGTCAGCTTCCTTTTTCTTCCCCTGGGAGTCTCTGATGAGGATGAGGCCCCATAGGCCATTAGTTCTTCGACGCCCGAACTCGCACTTCCCTGCGAGTTTCCTGCCGTGGTATTTCTGGTGTCTGATTCGTCGCTTGGAGCCATGACCAGGTCTATCCCTGAACCCTCTGGTTTATTCATCTTGTTTGCGATCCTCATGGATTTTCTGGTTACCTTTGAAGCAGGCTCCATTCCTTCTTCCTCCATATCCTGCTTTCTACTAGTATTCTCCTCGTCGGACGCTGGGGACCGTCCGGCGGCCTTCAACGCAGAGGGGCCTTGCGCGCACGTGCTCTCGGGTAGTTTCCGAGATAGCCCGTGCGGCGGCGCCGTCCTAACCTGTCCTTATCTTCCTTACTGCTGCGTCGACAGGGCTGAATTCTTCTTTTTTCTTTTTTTCTTTTTTTTTTTTTCTTGCTTTCCTGTCCCATCCAGTCCTTCCCTCGCCAGTTTTCTTGTGCATTTGCACGCACGCACTGGCACAACACTCTGGTCCACTTCTTTTGTCGCCTTTCCTTATTTTCACTATAATTTAGGCTGCAGAGTACGGAGCGACGTGAACGCGTGCCAGTACTGTTCACATCTTATTGCGAGACGTTCGTACAAGCGGATTGACGCTCAGCGGCAGTTCAGTTAATAGGAACTCGGCTAAAGTTCAGTTAATCAGGCACTACTAAAATTTCGTTTGTTCAAACAGAGTTCATATAAATGGAGTTTCATTGTACGATATCCATCCTTCGGCGTCGTTTGTCTCGTAAATTCCATGATTTTGCAATTTTTACAATGTGCATCTAATTTCGATAGTTGATAAGTTTTGGTGCATAGTTGAATCTGTTATTATTCAAATTTTAACAACAAAAGCAAGAAATTGTGATATATGTTTATAAATTAACGACTCTTAATATTTTAGGCTTCCTTCTTTGCTCTGCATAATTGTCAACGTATGATTTGAGAAAGATATATTTTGCGTCTTAATATATCTTCAACGAAATTTTACCTACTTTCCTTAAGCACATACGACTTTATCATCCTGTGACACTTTCAAATTGTCTTTATTTTTTCCAAAAACATCTTGTACTAATTCTACTCGGTTATTTTCAATTATAATGACATTCAGTGATCTCTTTAACAATTCTAAAATACTTATTCCTTTCCCAATCTAGCCTCTTGCATGTTTTGTTGCATAAACCTGTTGCGTTATCCTGTTGAAACGTTAAATTAGCTCTTTCGTCCAAATAGACAAAACTTTAAACTTGTCCGTTCCGCAAAGAATAGAATTTCATGCAAAACGGATGCTTGAGAGGAGAAGTTGCTCTCAACTGAAAAATTATCGAAACAAATGATCGATACAAGAACAAATGAGATTATATTTCATTCTCAGATGTATCTCATACGCGTATCTTTCACTGTTTCACACGGCGATGCACGTATTGTCTCGTGGTACAATAAACCAGTTACTATATGTTCGTATAGAAGAAGGAATAATAATAGAAGGAATAATTCCTTAATTATGCGCATAGATAATCGGTGTCGTGTTTTATCTGTCAGAATGTACATTTTAACCTTACATTTACTGAAAAACAATATTTTCTTCTTATAATGTTGGACTAGTCGCGGATAATTGTTTTCAAATGCACCTGTATTTATTTAACACGTTCACGTCGGCGCCGATATTCATGGTTTTCTCCGTGGGACGGCGGTGGGTCACATTAGACTGTGCAACACGACCGCAATTTTTCAACTTTGACCTCAATTTATAAGAAAATTACAAAAGCTATACGATTGCCGTTGGGTTCAATGAATTCCGCGGACTTTAACTAATACATTAATGTACGATAGTTTGGCAACATCAATTTGCATATATCTATAAATGTTAAGTAAAGCTGACGGGACCAGCTTTGGCCCTAATTTTCTACTCTTTTCGATTTTTTCTTTTTTCTTTTTTCAAAATGTAGAGGTATGACGCGAATTCTGACCATCGCACGCAATTCCGCGAACATTATTCTATAAGAAACGTTCATAGCGCGAATCAAAAAATTTTTCAATTCCGTTCAGGGAAAAAGAAGAGTTGTTGCGTCGCGTGAGATAATCCGTGCGACGTCCCTCGTTTTCTCCTATAAACTTAGAGATATCGTTGAAGCAATTGTCCATACGTTCAAAAATACTGTCAAACCTGGTAAAAATAATGTAATTGACGAAAGCATGGTTCCGTGGAGAGGAGGCCTCGTTCTTCGCCAATATATTCCAGGCAGGCGGCATAAGTATGGGATAAAACTTTATAAACTGTGCCTTCCGGAAGGTTACACCCATAACATTCGTATCATAGAGAATTAAGACCTGGTGTCTTGAAAAATATACGACTCCAAAATTTTATGTAATTATATGTACGTAAAATATTATTACTGTCACATTATAAACCTCTTTATACCAAACAACTTTTGCTAACAAAGTTTCTCCATAGTTCCAGGGATAACGGAGCTGTTCAAGTGCAAACGCTTATTGGATCGCCATTTATATTTCTTTTCTGCAGAGTACGATATTGATCTGATATTAATCCAAGATGCTCATTTGATATTGAAATCTTAATTTATAATCGTAGTCATCATTCCTCGTAGCGAAACATGTTTCGAGTAACGGTTGAATGATTTAGAGAAGAGAACATTGCGGTTAGGTTTTCCAGCTGAAATATTGTAATTTATGCAATTCGATATTAAGAAATCGAAATTTTCTTACACAAATGTTAGCTACGTTTAGCAGAATTGGCGCTTAAAACGATTGTGCTCTACGGTTCCATGAAATGTAAACAGTTGAGAAGTATTCAACCATCGACCTAATGTCAATATTTAGCTGCTGCAGATATTTATCCGCGTCAGTTTTCCAGTATCGCTCCGATATTAAGCACACAAAAGAAGAAAATGTAGATATGTTATCAGTTTATTCTGAAGTTAGAGTAATCGCAGCACGCATCAAACAATGGTATACGGTGAGATTTCCTCATAAAACCTAACCGTCTGGTAATATTTTCAATAATGTTGTTGAACAATTTCGACAAATTGGAAACTTTTCGCGTAAAAAGACCGATTCGAAGTAAAACAGTGGCGAACAATGGAAACGAAATTACAGTTTTGATCGCAGCTACATTGATCCGTCAGTATGCTATGGCGAAATTGAAAGGCAATATGGAATTAGTCGGGCAAGCATCGTATAGTCGCGCATACTCCAAAGGCACAAAATTCAGCCACACCGTTGGTCAAAAGTGTGAAAGCTCACTGACAATGCTTTTTATCGTCATTTAAAATTTTCTGAATGTTATTGGGCCATATTTCACGAATGTAGCACTGGCCGGATCAAAGTGTACACGTTTTCTAAGAGAAATTTTATGCGCATTATCGGAAGATTTGCCCGTTAAATATTCGTCGAAAAATATGGATGTAACCCGGAATATTATACAAGCTTATAGGGGAAAATGTTGCATTGTTCGTCAAGCTTTATCATCGTGCAGCGTGATATTTTACAAAAGTGGATCGGTGCAGTTTTTCTTTCGATGGAACCCTACTACCATTCGGCATTAATTGGTTTTTTCGTATCGTTAAGTATTTATTCAGCACTCATACTCAAACAGCTGCTTTCAATTCGTTCTTTCGTGTCATCTGCTAGAATACAGGTTTCTGTTCACCACAGTCCATTTTTGAAAAACGCCAGCAAGGAAATGCGAAAGGGATTTAAATCAGGTTTTCAAAGCCTAACCCATTTCTCTTCACAAGTTGATGTTAAATATGTGTATCTCCGTATGGCGCGTGCGTTGCAAGCCGGTGCCCCATCCTGCTGATGGTACTCGTATTTCAGATGGTTTCGCGTCTCTGATGGAACATCACGTAGCAAATCGGGTAATGTGAATTCCAGGAAATACGGATATCGTTTAGCATTTAAAGTATTGTGGGGAAAGAAATACGGATCCATAAGGCACGTATTAAGAATTCCACACCACACGTTGATGCATCTTACTTGATTGTTCGTATTTCTTGTAGGACGTGGATTTTCTGTAGCACGTCTACTTTAGGATAGACGTGCTCGTTGTGTCGATTAAAAATCCCATTACTAGCAAAAGTATCGATAAAGGTACGATTCGTTTGTCCATAAAATTGTTTGCACAAAATGTTCACTTTGCCACTGTCTTGAGAAAAATCGGCAGAACTATGTCCTACGAAACTCGTGGAGCAATGATATTGGTCACGAATATCTGATAGATACCTACGTATTCCATTTTTGCTGCGATATATCGATAAACATTTTTATTAAAATACCTATGCAAGCACCCTAAATTAAACAGTGAACAGCTGAAAATTCCGTTCGGATGACTTTATATTTTGAATGCAAACAAATTTATTATCGTGAAATATTTCGTAATATTGCCAATTGGTACATTATTTTCATGCGTAGAGCAATTATCATATCGTTTATTATTAATAGTATATACAGCGTAACGATTTCAGTCGCTGTATCGTATCCAAGTGTATCTTTTTTAATTTACGGACAGTACTTAATTTCGTTACTTACTTAGATCAGACTCACCAACTAGCAAAATGCAACGTCGAACAAGTGACGACATTTCGTGACAATATCATTATGGTAGTTGATAATTTATTTCGTTCTACATATTTAGTTTATTTTCCATCGTTCTATTATACTTTATGTATTTCATATGTTTCCTTTCAATTGCTTAAGTAAACTTATTTGCTTTTTCACGTTGAAACACTTTTCAATCCCTCTACTGACATTCTTCTGTTTTATCAACGTGTTCAAAGCACCCAATTTGTTTTCTTATTGTTTGGACTTTCACCTTTAATTTAGTCAAAAAATTGTATCGACTAGTTACTTAGCTCCGTTTTTATCCCAATTTAGAAATGGAAAAGACAAGAACGCATCGCAAACACACAAGAAGTTACGTGCCGTATATATGGGAATTTCGTTCTGATGATGTTTCGCTGAAAAATGCTCAACGATCTGGCCGTCCAGTGGAAGTTGATGAGACCCATATCAAGGCCATTATCGATTCAGATCGTCATAGCACAACGCGTGAGATTGCAGAGAAGCTGGATGTATCGCATACGTGCATTCAAAAAGAATTAAAACAGCTTCATCACAGATATTCATCCATTTCTGAAACGACTGCTTACTGGCGACGAAAAGTGGATAGTTTATAACAACGTTAATCGGAAAAGATCGTGGATGATGCTAAATGAACCAGCCCAGACGACACCAAAAGCTGAGATTATGCTGTTAGTTTGGTGGGATTATAAAGGAATTCTGTACTTTGAACTTTTACCAAGAAACCAAACGATTAATTCAAACGTGTAGGCTCGAGAACTCGCCAAACTGAGCGATGCGGTTGAAGAAAAGCGGCCAGAATTGGCGAATCGTAAAGATGTTGTTTTCCAGCATGATAATGCAAAGCCCTACGCATCTTTGGTCACTCGCCAAAAATTATTTCAACTAGGTTCGGATGTGTTGCCTCATCCACCGTATAGCCCTGACTTTGCGCCTTCAGATTACCATTTATTTCGTTTCATGCAAAAACTCCTTAAATGGTAAAATTTTTTATGACGCTGATGATGTAGAAGCACATTTAATTCAGTTTTTTGCTGGCAAAAGTCAAAAGTTTTATGAACATGGAATTATGACGCTGCCTGAAAGATGGCAAAAAGGTCATCGACAAAAACGGACAACACCGAATCGAATAAAATTATACTTTTTAGCAAAAATTTTGAATTTTCCTTCTTATTTCAAATACACGATCACTTAGTAGCCAACCCAATATTTCCATATTATTACATTTTTTAATCACCAACCTCGCCATAAAATATAGGTTCGAAATGCATAGGATAACTCTGCTCGCATAGTGGAACACGACGTCTGCATTCCTTATTACTAGTCGTGGAAAAACTGTGTGACACAAAACATTACGCATTTGCATCGTGTACTTGAGAACGGGCGAAACTATAAAGTAATGGATGTAGATAATATATAATAGTATCATAAGAACGTGTATGGCTTATTTATCGAAGTCTGTATACTGAACGGGTATATTTTATTAAATGCTCTTAAACTAGAAAAAATAAGCATGTAGTATAGCTAATCTAATCGGAACACGATATGTTCAAAAGCGTTGAAGATAATGCTTGTTGCTTCCAAAAGCACAAATAAAAGTTGCCATTACTTTTTAAGTAATTGCTTCATAATATATATAGATATATATGTATAATCTATAAAAATGCTGGCAACATAGAATACGCGAAAAATAACTATTTAGGCAAATATAACTTTTCAACGATATTGGGAATAGATTTGCTTCGCTATTTATTAAAACGTAATTCTAAATAGAAGAATGTAAAAGTAAAGACAAACGAGAGTATGCTAAAAAGTAATAGTTAATAATATAGTTAGACATCGGTATATAAATATCGTTCTCTGTATTCAGGAGAATTCATAGAACACATTTTTCTAATATCTTGAATATAAGAACATGTTAGTAATTATGTGGATATAGGAAATGTTGCATTACGTTTTATCTGCCTGTACGCCACATACATACTAGTAATTAAAATTTAGAGACACGTACACATGCCTTTGCACGTAACCTAATGATAAGCATGCATCGTCTTAGTTTTTGAGCTACAGACAAAAGTACATTTGGCAGTAGCTTGCGGAATGTTCGCTATATATAGGGCCATCGTTTCTTTTGCAAATGGTAAGCTTTCGAATCTAAGATTTTTTATAGCGAACACGATAACAGTTACATTTTCTACGAGAAAAATTGTTCAGAGTGTTGACCTTGGCAACAAATTTCAAGCTCATTGAAATCGGTGAGGCGTAATTTTTCCTCTCTAATTACCGTACTTTTGATTATTGCAAAGTTTTAATTTATTTTGTTGATTATCGCGTTTAACTCACTATGTTATGCCTTACTATATATCTGATAAGAAACGTGATAAAAATTTCACATAAAAAGTTCGTCGTTATTGATAATTGTTGCGAAACAGATCAAAGCTCATTGATATACGAATTGTTTGGGAACACTGTCGCTTTTTGATAATATTTCCTTTGAAACAATTGTACAAAACCGTTAAAATTAATATAATACGAGCTACGAATGATTGGACATTGGAATATTATCTGAAACTTATCGCCAGAATCAAAGTAAACGTACGCGTCTACGTATAACAGATGTGTTCAAATAAATCTGACGTCACGTATCCGGTATTTTGAAAACTGAACAATTAATTAATCGATTAGTTAAATATATTTTACACGGACAAAATAACATGTTTGGTATAAGATAATGTATCTGCTTTTGAAAGTTTATAGTTTTTGAATTAATAAAGTAATAACGTACTAGTTGTATACATTTAATTATTATGTAATTTGTTCATTACAAAATCACTAATAACAACTGATAAGTTTGCAAAGATTTGATTTTCTGTCACACATTGTTATTTTATTCTTACAATATTAAATTCTAACAACACATTCTACGTCTTATTTTAATTAAATGTCATTTATGTCGAAACCGGAATAATTATAATTAACGATATCGCAATTAAAATTGATCGTTACTTGATCGCGGAATCTAAGATTTCTGTTTCATTAACATTTAATATCTGATACGTTATAATTTGCACAAAGTTATAAAAGTTTATTAAAAGCATAATTACCACAAATATTTCGCAATAGATGCACTTAATTTTGTTCTTATTCACCTTTTGTTCTTATGTAAAACGTATGACGCTTGTTAACTTGGATATAATTTGATGAATGAAAAGCTTGAAAGTGTATCCACTGAGTTTACAACGAGAACTAAACAGTTGGCTCAACGAAAAGCACAGATAAGTTTACGTCCTATCTTCTTGGCTCGTTACGATCACAAAATTTTTTTTCCTTCGTTGTAAGTATAGAATGCTTTCAGCCTAAACCGAAATGCGTGTATCTTTTATTTTGAACGATGTTGAATAATGTTTTAGGCGTAGTTCTCGATGGTTTCGAGAGAATGCAGTGGAAGAAAGGTAATAAATTATTTTAAACAATAGTTTTTAATCGCTCGTTGTTCGAGTTTCGATAAATTGTACAACCAGTCAGAGGAGTGTATATACCCCTTAAATATAAAATATTGTACAAATGTGTTCAAAAATATAAAACACAATGTTACAAAGTCTCACACACACACACACACACCTGTTATATCCGCACAAAATCAGTCATAAAGATAATAGGATTAATATTATATCCCCCATACGTAAATATTAATAATGTCTTGCTACTAAACAGTTGAAAAAAATCAAAGTTACAGTAGAGTCTCCCTTATTCGAATTAATATCTTTTTAGCTGCCAGGTCACGTAACTTTTTCGACATAAGTAACTGCATAACAGTTGCGCCCTTTTTGTACTTGGAAACACGGAAGCCCTTTCTCTTTTTCTTTTTTTAATGCCTTCGGCATAAGAAAGCACTTCTCCGTTATTACTTTTGTTTGCTGGTTCCATTTGTATAAAATTATCATTATTATCGCCTTTATTGCGATTAAACCGTTTCATTATATCAACATATTTAAGATTTCTCTACTGTCGCAGCAACTGAAGAATCTCCGAGCTTTAGATAATTTTCAGCATCACATCTTCGTTTCTTAACGTCTGCGACTGCGGCTTCGCCGATGTCATGTACTTTTGCTAATTCTGTTGCACTCGCACTACTTTCCAACGTTTTTAAACGTGTCGTACCTTGTTCCGATAGTCGGAAACCTATTGGTTTCATACCAAATTCTTGTAATCAAAATTCACTTAATCGAGTGACAAAAAAATACGTTGTATATGAAGACTAATAAGATACGTTGAATTCTTCGATTGAAATCTCCGACACAGATTTCACCGATATCGGACTTGACCGACAACAGCCTTGACTGGCAGATATTATCGCGCGGAAATAAGAGAGCCGTAATAAGTAGGATTGTGTAGCTTTAATGCTACAGAATATTGATGGATGGTCGCGGCACGGCACGGATTAAGACTGATCCAAGGCCAATACCGAGCAGGGGCTGATTAGCAATTAAATAAGTTTCGCTTTGATTTCAACCAATTTACGGTAGGTTTGTGAGTGATTTTAACACAAATCGGTATCGAGTTCATGAGCTGTGCTAGCTTTGGGGCAGTAATTTCATTCGGTGATCGTAAAACGGCCGGCCACCAATTATCGACAGCAATGAACTAAATAAAAAATAAATAAAAATCCTTTCTGGTTTCTCTGTGCTAATACTACTGGTCAGTCAAAGCTGTTGTTGGTTTAATCGGGACCCTGCATAATATATTAGGTTATGGTCTTAATGTATAATAGAAATGAAGCTACCGCATAAAATGATAAAATTATATTTTATATTTGCCACTATTTTCCTAATGATGATTTTTAATCATAAAGTTTCTTTCGATTAACATTCAGCGCTAATCTAATTGCCATAAGAGAATTAATTCTTGTCCGTATGCTGCACCCATAGGACAAAATCACTTTGCATTTCAGTGATTTCGGAAAAGAAAATATTATTTAGCTTCTGTGTTGTGCTGTGCCGTGCTGTAGCGTAGCTGTGCTTCGCTTATTTGAAACACGTACGACGACAAAGTGTAGCGACTTACAATAATTTTGTAAACGTGTTACGCGGTTCTCGGACTTTTACCTTATACCTTGGTTAACTTTGAATTAACGAACGAATATATCGAGATTCTACGAAACGAATATAACGAATCCTACGGGAAAGAGATGAAAATTTATGGAATATAATCTTGTAAAAGATATTCGACATAATCTACCTTCATATGAATTTCTACATATAAATTACAGAAAAGTGTACAGAGGGTATGGATAAATTTAAATTTTTGCTTTTAATATTGCAACAGAAATTATAATACCTCGAGTTTATATTCAACGCAAGATCTAATATGATCTAATATGAAACATGTTCGTGGCCATAAAACGATAAAAGGCGCAACAGTTTATAATGTTTTATGCGATTGAAATGTACTACGTTACGTATTCCTCAGTCGGCAAATTTATATTACAACGTTGAATGTCGACAATGTGCGGAGAATTTAAAAGTACCTACGCCGTCCACTTCACATATTTGGATTATTATTATAAAAATCGCTTTAAGTTGTATGGGATTTTCCATTCTAGCCATTTAATTCCAGCTGGTGTCTACGACGTAAATAACACTTGGATTCTAATCTGTGCCGCGTTACGCAATATCGTCGATCGATTCATAAACATCGTATGTAGAGTCTATCTGATTTTCGTTCTAAAGTGCATATTATGGTGGATCTTACCTCTCGACCATCGAATTTCTTTCACGGCACCTTCAGTGAAACACGAAGCCTCGATCTTTTCTTTTACTAAGTTTTCATAATTTCGCTGATATTCGCTACAACGTAATTTAACGATTTCGTTAAATCTGGTCGAAGCTTTAAGGCTTTAAGCTTGAATGTTTGCGTTTTTAGGAAAATATATATTTACCTCGTTGTGTATGTAATGCTATAATTATGTTATAATTTTCATTTATATTTCATTTATATTTAATTTGTATGCAATGAAATATCGTAGATAGTTTGAATGTTTGCGATGCGAAAGATAATGTAAAAGAACGATTGACTGATATTCGTGGAATATCGTATTCGCGTAGAAACGTGTAAAAGTTCATAAATAAAATCTTGACATAGCTGTACAAATAATCTGCCACGGTGTATTACTAGCTCGTCGGAGGAGAAATAAAATTTCATGGTGTACCCGTGTTCCAATTCCTCGAACGCAAATAGCCGTTTATGAGGAAGTTTTCAGGAGTCCTGCAGCATTCAGGCTGTCGTCGTCGTTTGGCGGTAAATGCCAGGGCTGTATGTACATTCGGTGCCCGGAGGGCCTGCTTTGTTACAGCCCACAAACCTCTGATACCATGGCATACTTCATCCTGGACCGCCGAGTATTTCAAATACTCTTGGCATGAAGTAGTTGCACACTGGTCCGGGTGTGCAGGAAGATCGCATTCCCAGTTCCGGTCGAGCTTAGTTCCAGACGGCCGACGAGTTTGAAAACGTTCGAGGCGCTGAACGAGACATGTCGCAACCTTTACTACGCAATTTTGCTTCGAAGGACACTGATTTTTTTTCTTTTTCTTTTTTTTTCTTTTTTTAATACCTGCTATATCAACATTCCGCAAGCCGCATCGCGCCCATCAAACGAGATACTAAACAGAGGTATTTCTAATTTATCGCACGATGAAACGTTTGCTTTACTTCCTACGTGAATATCGATTGCTACATACCTGTATCGGAAACCGATCGTGAGCTATCACGAATGCTGTATTCCCATATATTGATTTGTAAAACATTCAATAAAAATTTATATCGTTGTATTGTACATCCTATTGATTTTGGTTAAGTTTTACGATTAGTAAGTTAACGAAGGAATAATAACTAATAACCTTTAATGGAAGGAGCTTTTTCCTCGTTATTTCGACACCATTGTCTTTTCAGAAGACTTTAAAAGTTATTAAAGAAGAGTTCGAAAGTTATAGTTCACTTAATAAAAATAATATTAATTATGTTTCTACTTGTACTTATATAATAGTAAGCGTTGATTATGTAATAAACATTTCTGTAGTAACATTTCCAGTTTATAGCAATGAATAATTACGAGAGAGAGAGAGAGAGAGAGAAGTCGCATATTTTGGAAAGCTGGATCTGTGCCCAAACTTTCTAGCGGAATTTTTCGAGACCAAATAAATTACGGTCTCGATAGACAATGAATATCAGGTTTGAAGAGTCGAAAGTACCAAACTTGCAAAACGACATATAATTACTGAAATGTTAAAAGAAAAAATACGTTGCATGATAATATGATTGGTCTAGTAGTGGTACTTTAAAACACCTTCTTTGTATCGTAGACAGTAAAAACGTAATTACAATCGATTTAACTTCCAGCGAAACGACAAGAGACGCGCCGTATCTTCCAATGTCCACACGTTATGTCCGAGGTAACTTGTTTCGCCCAAAGATATTTCCCTCGATAGAATACAAAATTTGACTCATAAAGAGTTATAAATGTTTCGTCGTTAATAATTTAAGAAATATGACAGGCTCGTCTAAAAGAAATTGTAACATCTTTGAGAACAGCGATGGGAACTGTCTAAATATAACGAAGGATACAAACAGACCTAAACATATGTACATAAACGATGATGCTACGACCTCATCCCTTCATCCCTAAAGCGTCTTCTAAACTAAAGCAACGACGAGAAACTTTTTATCGTTGTCCCATGTTTCTTGTAAAAGCCTCCGCTCGTTATTGACTTTTTCTCCGAGTTTCTTCGTGTTTCTGTCGCCTCCAACAGATATCGCCGGTTGTTACCTGCTTAATCCTGTCTCCAATGAAGTAACAACGAGGAATATCTTATTGTTGTTCCATGTTCCTTGAAAAAATTGTCGCCTGTTGAGGAATGCTTCTCCAAGTTCCTTAACGACTCTTGTACTGCCCTTCGGCCTCGCAACACTCGATACTTTGTCGCTAATGGACACCACGTGCTGCGAGGATGAAGGGCTGTACAGGAGCGCGAAGTACGCTGGTCGAACGATAGCGGCGCTACATACTGGAGCCACGATATGTCAAAGTTGAATCAAGTTGCTTCACGCGGCTTCACGGCATCTCGTAGCCCAAGTATACGCATCAACGTCACAGACCACAGGCAACAAGGCGCACGATGAAATTGACTGGTTTTACAATTTTATTTTGAAATTCTTACTTCATGTTATATTTTCTTCCCCCAATGACGTAACGAATTTCGCAACGATAACTAAAAGAATAATATAATGAATTTTATTTCCTTTTTTATGCATTCAAACTGAAAATAATTTCGTATCGAGGCTACTTGTACCAATAGCAGTCAAAATGACTGGTACTTATCAAAGTGTAAAAGGATTTCCTCGTTTTCTACAATTTCCCACACTTTTTTTAAATTTTTACTGCGTATCATTCAGTACGATGATATCAGTTATGAGGAAAATTCCGGATCGATCGCTAGAACTTGAAATACCAAACCATTCGAAACGACTGATTCTACAATTTTATAAATGTGTCAACCCTCGTTTAGGGATCCCAGATGGATTAGTAATTCCAAAAATGTACTACGTAACATGGAATTGCTTCTGTAAGAAAGTAATAAATCGATAAATATACAAATATTCTGTCATTAGGTATTTTTTAGAGACCAGTCATTTTCACTGATTTCGGTAGAAATAGCTTCGTGTTAGCTATCGGTAATTCTCTAGTGTTAAGAAAGAAAGGCAGTTACGCGATATAGATACCTATATGTACAGTCTATTATTAATTTGAAGTGTCTTTGGCTGTTAATTTTTGGCCATTACGCTGCTAAGAATGCCATCGATACATGTCTGGCAATTATCGAAACTTAGTAACGGATCGTACTGACCCAAGCGAGAAAGCTGTATTTTTGCCGAAATCAAACAGATTTTATTTCTCGTACCAATTTTACGTACATGCTCTGACAGGTAAGCTACCTGATCTTTTGCGAGATATGCATATTTTCGCCAAATTATATAAAGTGGTTTCGAGCAGTACTTTTTAAAACCTTAATTAAAGTCACCAAAACCTAGGCTACTAATTTCACTTCTAAAGAGAAAGTGGAAAGAAAGAAACAAAAAGCTATCGAAATAAAGAGCACTTGTCTTTTAATAACAGATTCCGCTGGAAGTAATAAAAGAAAATGTAGACACACTAATTCAGTCGAAAGGGAAGATGAACTTTGACCGAATATTCTAACTCACAAACGATGTATCCAGACATGGTGGACGCTCGTTTGTTTGTTTTAAAAACACTTTTAATCTTACTAATACACACCGAGAAATGCTCCTATGAGGCTTTTAACCGGCGACGTAAAAGTTGATTTTTTGATTTTTGTTCAATGGTCAACGCACTGTGAATCACTGGGAATCCGGCGCAAACTCGGCAAGCTGTTGGCAGGAGATTGGAGAAAATGCAGGCAAACCTAAGGCAAAATTAGTCGACCACAGGATACGAACAAACCTAATAGGGAATCCGAAGGGGTTTCATTTTCGTGGACCAATGCGAAATCGGGCAACTACTCAGTTGAGTAGATTGAAACGTGCGAATGAGTCTGATGCGAAATCAGGCAGCTGCAGGAAATCTTAACGAAGGTCTCGTAACTCGATTGATAAAAATCGACACGACTCGAGCGGTAAAGTGGCATTGATAGCTCAGCTGTGTTGCACAGGATTATGGGCTCGAATATTATGTTTGAATCGGGGGCCAACAGTTATTCCAAAAATTCTTAAGAAGAAAATCAGTAACATTTGTTCATTATTTAAGCTGAGAATATTAACCACAAAATACGAAGACAAGTTTTCAAAAAATCGTGACTAGAAGATTTCAGTTTTTTGTCGTTTTCCATGGCCGCTATTGACGAGGGGAATTATATTACGATCGCATATACAATGGTGTAATAGTTAGCGAAGAGGGAAATTTATTTCGATTGCTCAAAACAGTTACCGGTCAGAGAAATTGTATTTTCGTTGTTCATAACTGTGTAAAGTATTGTTTTGTATTCGACCAAAACAATTCACTACCTCCGAACGAAAACAGTGTTTTTGCCACTCTGAAAGAAAAAGACGTCACGAAAGGGACCTCTGCGAAACTTGGAGAATCTTGTGTTTGTTACGTTGAATTTTAATTTATAATTTTAATAATAAATTAAAGAATCAATAGATATAATTTTCTACCGAGGAAAAATTGTTTTTTTGAAAACTTGCGTTATTGTAATTTATTAATTTGAATTTGTTATTAGTCGTTGGCCATTCGAACCGAACGTGCACTTATTCATAGCGTTGAAACATAAACTTCAAAACCGAGAACCAAGCCAAGATAATATTTTCCTCGTTTATAACTAACATGATCGAAATACGATTTCTTCGATCGATGACTATCGTGTGCAATCCGAAACAAACTTTCATCATCTACGATTATTATGAGCGACCGTAATAGATTTTCCATCATCGATAGCGATCACGAGCTTGGTTATCGGGAAAGAAGAAACATTTTTCGGTCACCTATAATTACAAAATTGTAACGAAAATCATCTTAATCGAAAGAACAATTGTTATTTTATGACCCTTTTTTCATTTTGGTCGTAACAGTTGTGATTCCGAGTTTGAATAATTATACTCGAATTTATGCGAGAGAGAGTTGGTCGAAAAGGAACTTTAGCTGGATCTCGCTATACTCACTTTTAACGGACGCAACGCAAATTGACACTGTTCGTAACATTCTGTCTAACGAAATTTTTTGTTAATATTGAATTACCAAGTAGATATTACGCACAGTACTATTTTCGTGCAAGAAACGATGTCAAATTACTCGTTGATTACCAGATTTGACCTAATAAAGGCCAATTTTCTTTTTACTCAGAGTCCACCGATCTTCGACATTTTGGCATAAAAGATATAGCATTTCATTTATGATAATGAAGCTAACCCCAGTATCTTCTTCGCAACGCTTCCATCTATAAAAAACAAGTTGACGACCACGCAATTTGTTTAGGGACAAGTAATGTATTTCCGAAATATTATTCTTATGAATGATTTCATATATTTCTATACGTCCGTAAATTATATACCTATAATTTGTATTATTATGCACAATATATAAATAATATATTTTACATAATTATATTTAAATTGTATATTTTTGAGAATTGTATTAGGAAGAATAAGGTTAAACAGGCAAAAGTGAAGCAACAACCGCGTTGTTGTTGGACCAAATAAAGTTGATTTTTTATTTGCTAATACTAATATAGAGTAGCTGGTCTTTTATAATTAACTGCGGGTACTTTTAGCTTAGGCGGAAACTGATCTCGACTGATCGGATCGGGATCTTAGAAGTTTCTTGTCGCATAGGATTATTTGGATATTCCAAGTTAAGTTCGAGAGAGGTATTAGAATTCTGAGAAGTTAGTTGAACATACGTATAATCGCAAGAGTATGACTTTGTAAGGGAAGATAGCTACATATCACTTGAAAATTGCCTTACATAGCACCTACAGTAATGTATTTAGGATTACACAAATTAAATTATACTTTATTTTAAAAGCGAAGGAAGATACAATTGTATTATACACATTATATACTGAACCTTTCATTTAAGAAAGAAGCGGAGGATTGGAAGCCTGTTTGTACGTAATTATTCTTTTTCTCTTTCTTTTTTTTTTTTCTTTGTTTCGTTGAACCAATAGAAAGATATTTAAATTGCGATATAACTGGCGCGCAAAATTTAAGGATCGCTTTTCGATGAAAAATTGTCGACGTTTAAATTGTTGCAACATCTACAAAATATTACATAATATTACATAAAGAAATGTCTAATTTTCAAATTCCTTAATCCTGCGGGAGTCTCGTTGCCTTGTCATAAAACGTTTGGTAAGTCGTTGAAATGTAGCGATAAAACTAAATTGGGATTCGCCAAACCGTCAGACAATGTTCCATTGAAATTATCCAATTATCCTAAAAAGGATGCTTGCCCGAATCTCGGGAAATGACCGAATCGTGATATCCGATTTGCGCGATGCGCGAAACATAGTATTCGAAGAATTGTGATTATAATTTTTAATTTAATGCATACAGAAATAAGAGTTTATCGAATAGTGTTTTAACGATAGCGTTTGCTTGGTAGGTACGGAGTTTATGATCCTTGAAGCTGTTTCCAATATTGGTATTATCGATAGCGATATTAACGTAGTGACGTGTGCACACTGCCAAGGCATTGCCGCGTTTCTGTCCAACTAGTTTTAGACTTTGAACCGGAAAGCTGTTTGAATGCAAGTGCCGCTGCACTCTGCCATACCTGTTGGTTCGAGCACAACAAATTGACGTTACGGCGCTGCACACCGAGAAATCAATTCCAAGTTGCAAAGTAGATCTGAGAGGAAAGCGCCTCTATATCAGTCGGTAAAAATCACGTCGCTATACGACTAACCGTTGACAGTTTTGTCCAACAAAGTGTTGATACGTATCGCAACCTGGAATTGATAATTTTATGAAGCCACTATGAGTCGTTTGTGAATGAGTCAACCTGGAATTTATAATTTTATGAAGCCACTATGAGTCGTTTGTGAATGAGTCAACCTGGAATTTATAATTTTATGAAGTCAAATGTCATTGCTAGTTACAAGAATTATTCACATAAATGGCAATTATGCCTAGATCGAACGTAATAACGCCGATTAGTCTTCAATATATAAAGGTACAGAGATGAGTCGCGCGGCATCCATCAAAATTAGTTTTGTTCTTTTTTTTTCGATAATTTTATATAACATATTTCGACATATTTCGACGTCACATCATTTATTTCAACGTTTTCACGCGTTAAGCGAATACGTTGATATTTCCAGTGTAGAAAGTTATTTGTTAGAGCCGATGCTTTTCGTTATATATACTGTATCTAGTTTATTAAGAGTAATTACCAGAGCCAATTTTGTATTGTTTTCTTATGTTCTATACCCATTATCGATCGTCTTAAAATGTTTCCACGTGTTTGTCGTCCATTATTGATAAATGAGCCGTCCACCAACGCAGACCAAATTTCTCTCGTCTGTAAGTTCAGTCTGAATGGCAACTGAATTTAAATTTGAAGACGTTCGTTTCACCATTGTCATTTCAAAAATCGTAAAAAGAACATTTTTCAAACTTCGGTATAATAACTTGGCAGAACGTTGGTATTCTGTCTTGCTAGCGATATGTCTGAAACTTTTACTTTCGATATTCAAAAATTGTTTCAACGGTCTAATGTCGTATTGCGACGGGATGATTATTCCGATACGGATAATGTCATAATCATTGTACTCTTTAGAAAGCACTGATCTCAATAATTAATAATTCCTTGAGTTTAATCTTCCTAATATGTTTGCTATTAAACGTCCAATTGTGTTTTAATATGTATACGTGTATAAACCTAATTGTGTTTGAAGAAATAGACAAATGAGTAGAATTTCGTTCATTAAGTAAACACAAAGTAAATTACATCCGAGTATCTCCGAAACTCAGTTACACTGTATCCTTCAAACAAATCTTTGTTGCGAAAGCAATTGCTCGCGTGTGCGCTGGTTTCGTCTTAAAGTATGTACGTCTCCCTTTTACTACTAATTGTTATTACACTGGTTTCGTTAACATCTATAACATCTACGAGGCATGTAACTGAAGAAGCTGCATTTCAGCTGCGGGGATAACGTATTTGCCATTAGAAGGCTTTCCAGGATATTCTCGTCTAGTAACTGATTTCTGTACCTAAATTCAACGTTCCCGCGTTAAGTGTCTCCGCATTTCACGAAACGTTTGAACGTGGATTTTCTTTCTTGGCTATGCCATTCTACGTACTTGCGCTGTATTTTGATATATACTATACAGTGTACGAGATAATTTTATCGGGACGTGAAACGACGAGCAAGAAATTATTTGTAATAAAAGTAATTTATAGTATGATTTGTAAGAAACATTATTATAATGTTATATATGAAATTATATACCTACATGTAGAAATGTTCGAATGAACGTATTTTACGGTATATACTCTAGGATTAATCGTTTGAAACGTTAATATAACGAGATATGAACTAAATTTTAGTTATTTATTTACCATAGATGTAACGAGTAGGGGAAAAATACAGCGAGGAGGACAGGCGCGTTTAAAGTTTAAAGGTGACAATGCGCGTGGCTATACTCTTGCTTACGTACATACATACATGTATACATTCATGCATACATACATACATACATACATACATCTTAAAGGGAGGTGGAATTCTTTCAGTGGCGGCGTTCGCGGAGGTCGCAGTTGTACTGTAAATCTCAAAGTTCGTCGTCGGCGCTAATTCGAAGTTTGGCGCAGTTGCTGCAGAGCTGCTCTATGGCCTGGCGAACGTATACATGCGCGGCTTTCTAATATATACGCGACTATCGAATACATAGAAACGAAAGTACGAGTCGTGGATCGCACGTACCGACCCTGTTCCCCATAGAAGCCTGCTGGATGTAAAGGGAGCCCTAGGAGGGGGCCAGCAATATCTTTGAACAGAGTTCGGCAGAGATCGGCATACGCGTTTCCCTTCGGCTGCGAATAATTGCTGAGAATGATGGCGACGAAGGGGAAGCGGTGATACCGAGAGGGTGAGTCCAGCTATAAACACAGCTAACCTCCTCTGTAACGTTGAATTTCCCGATCAACCGCAATGACGAAGCACTTTCCTCGCATTATATATTCATCGAGTGTTTGGCTATTGATCTTGTTTACATTTTTCCTATAGTTCTCTTTATAAACGTATTATCTGTACAGTCATGGACAGAATTACGCGGATAAGTTGCGCAACTGGCTATCGTTATCTTTAATTACAACAGTGTTGTTAGGTAATATAAATTGCTTGATTTAAATAAATATTTAACTCGGTAATACGTTGTTTATCAATTTTCTAATGTAGTCTTTGCTAACATTTTCGCATATCATTTGTAAATTGCTAGAAATTTTTGTTACGTTATATCGCGTATCTTTACTTTTTCTGATAAATTAATAAATTGAATTCGAATCTGCAAGACGACGACACCCAAGGCCTAATTTTTTCTAATTCTGAGGTTAAGGAGAAATAAATTTCGCTTCGAGTAAAAGACGTTTGGTTCCTAGATGACCGTTACACGGTGATGAAGGTTTCAAGGTCACCTTTGTCTTTTTAACGATTAACGAAGATGTACCATCTCATTTCGAGACATTTACGGGTTTGGAAACAGAGCTTATATAGTTTGAAGCCCAAAAGGAACGGGATTTAGCTGGCAACAAAATTTAGGTGTCATTACTTAATTTCTTTGATTTCGTTAAAAAGAAGAAGGGTCGAAGAGTATCGTCTTTCTGATTATGCGTTTTACGTATAAATCAAATTGAACGCTAACCGCTTGTCCTTCCGTAATCCGAGAATTCTCTTATGCGAACACTTTTGTCCCCCAAATTAGTTCATATTGCGAAGGTACTACTGTAATTTGAGTAACCGAGGATTAACTCGGCGAACTGATTACCATCTAAAGTAGCTGATTAATTCTTTAGCTCTGGCAAGAATAGAAACACATTTGGATAGTCTTGCATAAAAGACAAAATTTCACCGAGTTTAAGTTTCACCGAGAGTAAGTACATTTATGTTTAGTTAATTAACGACCTATGCAAGTACAGTGTTGCATATTTGTCTCGTTTAGAGTGAACTAATAAGCTTCTGGAGAAGCTCTGTTTAATAGGACAATCTACTTACGCTTGGTATTTCTTTACAATCTGTAGTTTTCCATGCTAGGGTGTTACTCGAGTATTTACGTGATTTCATTCTGTTTTAACAATTTTCATCGTTAAACACGACTTCTTACGAGTACCGTAATTTTTGGTTAAACAGTCTGACATTTTCCTTTTTTTTACAAATTTCCAGAGGTGTAGAGTCACGCTACGGTGGTTTTTACGCTTACTTTTTATACACCCTGTGTATAAATTAGAACAAAAGGATGAAAAAGGTCTGGTTGAAACATAACCGAGTAAAGAAATGATCATCAGAAGATGTAATGAAACTTTTTATCAGAATATTATGAAATGAACGAATACAGTGTAGTAATCACAATTTCTAGACTTTATCTCACACGCCGTCATAGTACAGAACTAGGGGAAGCAGATTTACCACTCTATTAACTGAAAGACCGATCACCATTTTCCCTGGCATCGCTTTAGGTACTTTTATGTACGTAGAACGCTATATGTATAGCAATCTGATGGCTCAGGTTGAACATATGTGGCTCGATATATTCACGATTCATTTGGGCAATATGATTCTGTCGATAACGCGCCGCCTGTAATTCCTGTTTCAAGCATACATATAATTAGATAAGAATCATTTATATAACACGTGGATGTCCTGATATTTTATTCCAATAACGATAATTAATCCTTTAAAGGGATTAATTACAAAATACGATTTATAAAATATATATATATATATATAAATTTACCGTATTTATGATATCATTCCTATTTTCAAGTGTATCCCTTGAGATAAAGGAAAAATAATTACTACAATCTTAATAGACGTTTAGTACTCTACTTTACTTTAGTAAACTACGCGCAAGAATTTCTTTCTTTTTATTTTCCTCGAGATAATTTGCGATTTGTCCATGAGAACGTTCGATAAATCGGTATAACGAGTTGGAATAACAACTTGTAGGCAAGGCCGTGTCTAGAGCTTTTCGGGCCCTAGGCATACGAATGAATATGAACGAAGCGAGCTTTCTATGTAAACGAGGCTGAGGGTGATATTCGTGAAAAAATCACAATTTTTCGAGTTGTGTTAATCTATGTTGTCAGCTTGAGAGTTAAAAGATATAAAGTGAAAATAAACGATCAACGTTAAATTATTTTAAGCAATTACAAGGTTTTGTTTCCCAACTTTAACATCTCTAAGCTTATTAATGATATCCTCGTAAAAAAGAGTTTTTAGAGTATCCATTTTTACGTACGGTATTGCCAGTGCGTTAAACTTTTATTCCGGAAGAGTACTGCGTAAGCAATGTTTTCATTGCGGATTTTTAAAATACGATTATAAAATTCAATTTTTCGGAAGCGATGACTGTATTCTCAAGCTTCCTTCGCTATAATCACGTATGTGTACATAAATTTAAACGTATCGCTTATATCTTTATATATCAGCTCTTCTACACAAATAAGTAACAGTTCTGTCACAAACTATTCACCTCCTTTTAATCGTACGTTGTTCTCATTTGTATATTTAACAATTATTTTTGTATTTAATTGCAGCAATATTCCCAAGCTTCTCGCAATCGTTAGGCATATTTTTAATAAAATTGTTTATGATACGTGTAACGATACCACCGTATATATCGGACGTGTGGACGATTTGCTAAAGGCAATCATTTTATCTGAAATCTTTCGCCAAACACACGTTTATGAAACACCCTCGAATTCGTGCTGTTTATTAAATAATGAATGTAGCCGCTTCTACTCGAACAACTGGCTTTTCAGTTTCATTTATGGATAGTTTAATTCTCTTTTAAGCCACTTATTGCGTCAGCTTGTGCTGACCAACTTGTGTTTGGCAAAGGTTTCGCAATAAGTATTATTATCTGTATATGTGTTTTCGTTAAATCTAAAAGTTAAAGTAAGTGGATTTGTTTATTTCATGCAATAATGACAAATTTCCTACTACCTAATACGAAATTTGCCTACTGGTGAACGCAACTTTGCAGGCATATTCGCCTTGGAGTTAAATACGTTTGATCGTACGTTATTAAGCGTTCTAGTTGATCAGATCACTGTGATGCTTCTCGATCAGTCTTGTTTGCTAGTAAATTTAGGTGGTCTTTTGATATCTTTTTATATCTCGCAGCAAGACAGGTTACTGTATCGTCAACTAATTCCATCTCGAGATCTTTTCTGACATCTTCGTTTTTAACGTACTACGCAGCACCAACTGCTGTACCTGAAGCTTGCGTTTTTTAAACGTTGTTCATAGCAGCTGCACCCACGCCAGAGTTCGATCCGAAAGGTTTAAGTGGTTTCGAATAATACAATTTTGTTCGTTGGGCTCAGTTTTGATTTTCTTCGCTGTACGTGTTTCTTCTTTTCGTTTGAATCTTATTTTAATCTTTATCTCAATCCCTTTTTGTCTGGATGTGATGGCGAAGCGTCTGGATTCTTCCTCGTTCGCTTTTATTTTCCATTTAAAGAACCAAGCTAGTGGAGTTGGTAGGGATTGCCGCAGAAGCTAAGAAGCAATGTCAGCGTCGTCGTGCATTGTTAAAATAGCGGTGTCATCGGCAAGAGTTGAAGGAGAAGCGGTATCCTGCGATACACGCGAGGAAATGGACGTAACTCGTGCATTTGCTTTTAATTGGCAAAAATAGCAACCCCCTTTTCTCTCTTTCTTAATTCCCTGTTACGATAATAAATATAATTTCTATGGAATTTACGAGATATTATTATTTCTAATAGCAAACGTAATAGCATTAAGAAAAATGTAACGTTTGGTTGATGTAGAAATGACGGAATACGATTGCGAAAGGGTAAGAAAACAAGAAACGGTAAAGAAGTTTAAATGGATTTCGATTAGCTACTCAAATTGACCTTGAGTTAATCGAACGTACAGCGATACATCGTTGGAAGTTGTCCGAAACAGGGACACGAGATGTAACGTTAGAGAAACGAACGGCGGACAGAAAGGCAAACAACAACAGAGACGGAAAACGAAAATGAGAAAAAGAAAAAAAACTTTCTTGCAAGACACTGTGTAGATGGCTGGGGTTAACAGGGGGACGGAAAGGAGGGATAATTGAATACAACTTGATCGAGCCGCGCGTTTCCACCCCATTAAATCGGGCTTAAGTTCGTAAGAGAGAGAAAAGGAGTTAGGGGCGGAATTGAGCAGGAAGCAAGAGGTCAGAGAAGGACGAGAGGGGAGAGAGCGCAGACAGAGCGTGGCAGGAGGAGGTAAGAAGAAAATGGAAGCAGGAGAGCGAGAGAGAGTTGAGAGAGAGAGAGCGGCAGAGAGGGAAGAGGGCTAGAGGAAAGGGGCTAGTGGTGGGCTCTGGTAGCAGGACGGAAAGGCGAGAGAATGTTTACTGCTACCCCAGCTGGGGGCCAATCAGTATAGCCCCTTACACCCTTCCAGGCGAAGACTCTTAACCCCTGCCTCTCTCGCCACGCCAGTCTTCCAGGACGTTGTACAGTCGTACAATAGAAACGCGCCGGCAATAGCTAAGCCGATGTCGTTATACAGCCGGATTATTCCTCAGCCCAGTAAAGCTCCGTTATGGCGATAATCAAATTAACTCGCTTCGAATTTTAAAGACAGCGCGCGCCACCGCCCCTTTGCCGGTAGAGCCACTGCCAATTTGGCGCAGCTGGCCTCACGTCGGATTACTCGGTCACCCAGTTACCGATACCGTCTTTGTCTTTCAACCTCGCTGACAGCCGCCCATAAATTTGGACAACCTAATTTAACGTATCGAAAGACATTGGTCATTTCAAGGAAGATGGAGCGGAGGACATGTACCTCGTTTTATCGATACAGCTTATCCAAGCTGCCCAAAACGATCGGTTATCTTATCGCTTGTCAGCAGCGATTTTCAATAAACCGACCAAAAGTAATTGCAAACCAACTGCAACGTTTCTAATAAACAATATCGATGGAAAATATAATGCAACTGTATGTTACTGTGTTAACTGTATGTTAACAAAGCTTTAAAATAGGTCCTGAAACGGAGTAGCATTTCTTCAAGTAAAAGTCATGTAACAATGAAACGTTTTGTAATTGTCGATAAGGTTAATTGTTATAGTTTACGTCTCAAAATGTGTTTCGAAGAATCATGTACTTTGAAAGCGATGCAAGTCCCTATAACCTGTAGCCTGTCCAAACAGTCGACGTAATATTAGCAATGAAACAAAATCCGATTCTCTATATCTGACATAATATTGCACGCATCTTTAAATGCGATTCAGTAATATATTCGTAAATTGTTGTTACATCGAAAGTATTATCAAATTAATAATAACTTTACATTTATATCGGGTTGATCAACGCGATAAACATTTATTTTATATCCAGAAAATTGACTTATTTATTTAACGCTTTAACGCGAATCTAAACTTTGCGATGAATTTCGATGAAACCTCCGGATATTTCGAATGTTTTTCTCTAGCTTCTCTAGCTTACAGAAGCAATTACGTTGATAACATATTACAAAATAAAAATTACAAATTACAGCAAACATAAAGATATATGTAGAATATGGTAAAGTATAAAGATACGATGCAATTATTGCCTTACGTCACGAGTATTTTAAAACGCTTCCACATAACGATCCGAAATGAAAAATAGAATGTATTCGATATTAAACTCACGAACACGCTGTTACAGTAGATAAATAAATACTGAAATGAAACAATTGTTTTTTCTGCTCTTATTTATAGATAAAAGTGGATTAACGTATAAAATATAAATCTTAAATAATAAAAATTTGACGATTGTGCAACGCACCAATTTCGAAAGTGACGCAAGTCCATCGATGACCCCGAAAAAAGATGTCCGTTGGGAATTATCGACTAAAGAGCAGCCGGTCAGGTCAAATCGATCGGTCGATATCGCGTATCTCGAATGACTTAACGTTCAAGGTGGACGAGATTAAATAAATCGCGAGCGTCAGATTTATTCAGCACTTTATTTGCACTAGTTGTACAACTTGACGAACGAAGTGACGAGTACTGCCGTGTTAAGTACGATCGCTGATTATGAACTGTCCTCCTACGTTGCTGATTCTCCCTCCCAACCGTTGGGTTTCGTCCCTCCATCGTGCCTTTCCGGCTGATCCTTTCCTGGAGTCTTTTACCTGGCCTCGGAGTCATCAAGGGGGTGCCCTGAATTAGAATGTTCTAAAATAGCGTCTTTTTGTGATTTTCTTTTTACAAGGGAAAGAAAGAAACGAAGATATTGAATTTTGAGGTATGGTTTTATATATATTTAACGAATACAAAAAAAATTTCTTTTAAATTAAAAGAAAAATTACAACAGATTTCTAAGCCTATTTCATGGGCTGCAGTTTTCAATCGGTGTGCAAGATTCACCTCGTAATTCTTGACTGAGTGTCAAAAAACTAAAAGAGAATTAAATTATTAAATATTTTTCTTCTCGATAAACTACAAAAAAGGGACAGAAAATATCGAGAAATTAAAAATTTTAAAGAAGTTTTTAAAGAAGAAATGTGTTTCATGAAAAGAAGAAATATACTTTAATGTGCTATAACAATTATTTAAATAAACTTCTTGACGAAATTTTTTAGTTCATCCGGAAGAAAATATTTTAGAATTTAGACGCTATTTTAGAACATTCTAATTCACGACACCCCCTTAAGTTTACAACTCTCGGAGGACATGTAATTGGGAATTTACTAAAGAAGGGAATGGGCCTGTAAACGGACGCCCACTCGAAATTCCGAACAACGTCGGTCTAGTTAATTTTCAAAAAAATTATTTATATAATGAATTTACATCTGTTTAAGCATATAGAGACGTGGAGAAACCAAGTAGACAGGATTTTTCAATCGATGGAAATGCAAACTTGGACATCTCGAAGCGAAGGAAAATGAATTTAGACCATTTTCAAAATACACGGCCCAACATGTACGAAGAAAATGCGTGGTGGAAAATTGTTTGATGTATGTACGATCATTCGTATAATATAAAAACATTTGTATTCGTTAGTTTTGCATGTTCGTGTATTGAAATAAAATACGGAACATTCAATAATTGGTTGTAACTGCCAATACAATTAGGCTCCATCGAAACCATGCATTATTCCATACGACTGTGTTTAATTTCAACTTGGCATAGTTGACTTTCTAAATTAATAACAAGGATTATTTTACAAGCTGCATGGCGTACTTATATTGTTTGTACTTATGTAATGTATTGTAGTGTGCGTGTGTTTGTATATTTATGATATTTGTGGTTCGCGGTTCGCCACTAAATCTAGGTTCTACCTTGAAATACGTTGTAACTTGATTTAGAACGTAACAGTGCATCAACAAAACGTTTTATTAACAAAGACCAGATACACACGTGCATGTAATACAATTTCTTGTAATATAATTCGCTGTTTCTGCTGATCGGTGTTATTGTATTCTCTGTTTATACTTGTTCGTATCGTTTCGTCGAAAATGATCGAAAATCAAACGAATTGAAACTAGTTTAGAAGAGATGGCTTTGGTTTTTATCGAATATTTCCAATTCCGATTTCATAGGAGACCGTTGCATGGTAGGAAAAAGGAGCAAGTCTCGTGCCTTATAATATCTAACGTTGGGTAAAGTAACGCAGTCTGTCCCGATTCTTTTCAAAGTTAAATCCGCACAAGTTCTTGCCCTGTGCTCTTGCGTATAATGCTCCAAAGTGCAACGGCTTGCGTTTAGAAGCATTGTTCCCAACAACTAAAATTCGCCAGCCGTGCATAGCATTGCAAAATGATCGGATAGCTGGCGAAAAGTAATTGGGTCGCGATGAGTGTCTGCATCTTGAGGTAGTCGTCATATTTGAAAGAGATTCGTCGCGTAATCCGCCTGGAATCGAGTGTAATGACTTTTCCACGACAAGAAAGCCACGACTCATGTCAAATCGATGTATTTGCCTGCCTAGACGATCCTTCCACGAAATGCATCACGAAATGTATGCTAAAGAGACTGCAACCACTCGTAATAATAGACTGCTGAATGAGATTACCAATTCTGAGCCATTACGGATAAGAGTATCGCGTTCTCTCTGTCACCTGTTTAACGTCGCGCTACTTTTCTTTCCATACACGCTCAATTTGATTTATCGAATTGTTTCCTTTTTTGAATACACGCGGAACATTGGAGAAAACGTGAATTGTTTAATTTTACTTCTTTCAAATTATATCCACGCATGGTGAAATAAAATACGGTCAAACTATCGATTTTTCAAAAAACATAATTCCAAAATTTATATCGCTTTGTTAAAACAAATTGAGCAAATCGAGTATTTCAACTGACACCGTATAATCGAATTACGAGCTTTTAGCAGTTATGATATTCACTTTGAAATTTGCTTACAATTTTAGATATTCATTGTTATCCTAATGAGACTGTCCAATCGTCAGCGAAAGCACAGCATCTGAAAGATCCGTTAAAAAGGTTCTCATTGGAATACGTGTAATTTTATGTGCTAGACTAGATTAGCCGCGCGGTACTGATACACGAATGTAAATACGAGTGTGTGTGTGTGAGACAAAGAAAGTGCGTATCGATGAATATCTGTGAAATCGTTTACCTAATAAATATATAACTATTTTAATATGAACTCCAAGTGTAAATTTAGTGTCCCTACAACGTTATTTCGGCAGTTAAGATCCGTAATTGTCAACAGTTCTGTTAAACGATACATTACGCGAACGTATATAACTGATATAACTGAAAGGCACAAATATCAAAGTATAGGGAATTTAGAAGAATTTGATTTATTTCCACAACATTTTCTCGCATGTCGAATCGTTTCAAAGCTATAATCTAATCTATTCGCGCGGACTGCGGATCGCTTTAGCTAATCCCTAATTGAAATACATTCGATACCATAAGCTGCATATTATCGTAACAATACATTAATAATATACAACCATTGCGATATGTATTCGGCGGCCAGTCTTCTCCAACGAATTTGAAGAAAAGTTGCTCTTTTCTCGTAATATCGGAACGATGGATATAAAAGTATGGACGAAATATTAGCTTTCGGTGTGTGTGTTACTTTAGCGCGAGAGATATACTTTTGCACTTTCGCATGATAATTTGATACGAGGTGTACAATATTAGGATACATATTGCACATCATTTAATTGAAATAATCTGGTTGCATCGATCAGCCGGCTCGTATCTCTTAAATACCTACGTTCCATCTGCAGCTAACAACATTACCAAATGCGTAACATCCGGTGCGGATATGATTATAGAACATTAATGCGGTTATTAGATAACCATATACGAACCGTAATATCGATTTGGTCATTATTCGGCCGGTATTTCGAGGAAGAGAGAACGAAGGCGAAGAAAGTTGCTGGTAATAGAAATAGCCGATCTGAAATCTGTCGTTTCCTGCAGAAGCTAGTCAGAAGCGGCACGACAATCAGTGCAAGAACGCAACTTGCATGCAAGGGAATCTGCGATTTCACGGAGATTCTATTTTGCAAGGTAGCGATCCGTATCACCAATCAAGTTCTTTCAATCCTCGACGATCCAATCGAAGCTCTCTTGTCTCTGTTCTCTCCTTTTCACCGCCGTCTTTCCTTCTTCCACGTGTACCGCGCTTTCCCCCCCCCCCCTTTACCTTCGAATCGCGACATTTATATCCTTCTCAATAAACGCCCTTACGCATACGTTTCACAACGAAAGCCGTAACTTTCCTGCGAAATTAAAAGAATATTTTTGCCATTTGTCCTCATTTACCAACGGAGCGTAGCCGTTTAGCTTGTTTCAGAATCGCCACGTTTTCGTAGAAACTGGAGAGGCGTTTCAGCGACAGTCGAAGAGAGGAAAAGATAACCGATATCAAAATATTGAACCTGCTAGCAAAAATTTAGCATACGAGATACAAGTTTGTCTTGGAGAAGTAAAATTCCGGTGGAAGCGGTTGCGGTAGCTATGCATCGTAAAATTGTATATCGGGACATTTAGAAGAAGGAAAAATACGGGGAATCTCGTTAGCTGTAGCTAGATGATGGTGAAAATTGCGAATTATTCTTATCGGTTTATCGGTCGAGAGGACTGGACGAGGGTAGACGGTGTTGTCGCAGGAAAAAATCACAACGACAAAATTGGTAGTAAAAATGGTCTTCCGCTAACTCGGGCGAGAGGATCGAGGACTTTGCCTTGGCCGATCTTGTAGCCAGCCGAGGTGGAAGCTATGTATATCCAGAAGGGACTGGAAGTAAGGATTCGAGTATATATAAGCTCGAGGGAGTGGATTAGAAGAGGTCTGGAGGCTTTGGCGGATCGGTCGGACTCGTGTTTAAGTAGCCCACGTTGTGGGATAGTCCGACTTCTTGGTTGGGATTAGCTTAGTTACAGATAACTAAGTCGAGATTTGGAGAAGCCGAAGATACAGATGGAAGAAAGTGGGCAGAGAGATGAAGAAAACGGCGGGGGACAAAGGAAACGCAGATGGGACGATAGAAGGAGAAAATCAGGGAGAATCCTGGGAAGCGGAGAAAAGCGACAGTCCTGAAATCGGTTTACCTCTACAGAGAATTACCGGCATGTATGCGTACACGACTACAAATAACCGTAAATTGTCGGTGAGGAGTTTGATTATCTTTCCGGCCTCTCTAGGACGCCAAGTGACATCAGCCGGATATTTCTGAAGCGGATAGAAGGATATTGTGATCCCTACGGTGAAACAGCCGCTGGCTGAGCAAGCCCTTTGCGCAGACCAATGTCTCGCGATATTACACGGCTCCAGTTGCTATACAGCGAGAGAAAGAGAGAGAGAGAGAGAGAGAGAGAGAGGAGAGACTAACTCGGCGAGGAGAGACAACCAAACAAGATCTCTATTCTTGCTCGGAGTTAATTGTCTTGCCAATGTAGGATTAGCAGACTGAAGAGCAGGACTTACTGGCCTTCTGTGCGATCGCTTACTCCCTTAACCGACATTACAAAGTTCACCTCGATCTTCCCCTTGACCTTGTCGTTTCAAACTTTCTTTCGCTCTTCGCGTCGCAACGTATCGTTATTCCTATCCACGTTATCGTTTCTTGCCCGGTTTATTTTTATTTTTATTTTCATCCTTGCTTGCGTTATTTTCTTCCTTCTTGCATCGTCTTCCATCGGGTCGGTTCCTCGTTTTCCACCGTCCTGATTTTTCCTTTACCAGGCAGCAATTCGCTAGCTTCGATCTCGATCTCTATGGATCTTTTTTCTTTTTTTTTTTTTTTTGATTCTGTTACGATTCTAACCACGTCAAAATCTCGGTTTCGGAGATCTCGGTTACCGTTGCCTGTGATGAATGACGTCTCTAGCTCCTTCGGTACAACACCCTACATGGTATACCAACTATTGTACGAACAATCGAATACAGCTATAGCAATGACGGTCGAGTTACAAACCTACCGAATACCGTGGCTGAGAAATTCTAATTAGAATTTTAATTACAATCAAGTTTACACTTTCTTCGTCATTTGTAGTTTGCTGTACAATTCGATTGAAATGTTTTTTATCATACGTATAATTCGTCTCTTTCTAATCGGATGATATGCCATCTTATCGCGCTAACTATTTCTGATAATTCGTACTTTCAAACTCGATCAATTGAAAAGTTAATTAAAAAATTGACTTTGTGCAATCCAATAATCTACGAACAATGTCTACATTTATTGTATTCGTGTATTAAATCAAATAAAAGACGGTAGGCATAATGCTGATCATTGTTGCCTTTCAACTTGCTTCAAGTTGCTTTTGCACTTTAATCCGTTGGTTCTCTTTCTGCGATGTAAGGCATATGCAATTCAATTTCGTAGGAATGTTGCAGCATGGCTATGTTTAAAGCTAAAGGCTCTTTGTGGTTGACATTTGGATATCGACATTGAAACTCAGCTGGCTTATTTCAAGAATGAAGATTAACGTAGTTCGATAACCCCCTTATCGCCCAAGCGCATAACTTTCTCTATTTAAATGCTAATAGATTTGAAACGGGTCACTTTAGTCTCCAACTTGTAACAAATACTTTGTCCAAAATATATTTTACATGGCACATATTTCAATTTAAAGATAAGGTACATATAGTAACGCATTCCAGGCGAATGCGAATAAAAATGACAAACTATTACAAGTATCGGAAATTACAATGAATCATCGATATCAAACTATTTGGTTAATTAAAAAATTGGCATTATATATGTATAATAACATATAAACGGGCTTGGATGTTGTTCTTTATTTTAAACGTTTAGAACGAGCAAGGAGAAACTTTAATCTTCGAGCTATTGGCAAAGTCAATTAATCATATCGAAACAAGCTGCGGTTAATCAGACGGAAATAGCAGATCGATTAGAGAACCACATAAACTGTGTATCTATTGTTCATCTTTAAGAGCAATATCGAGAATCTAGGGATCAGCTTTACTTAGCCCTGTTGCAATCTCCAGTGTGTTGTTTCGCGTACCAGTTTTAGTTAAAGCAGATTGAAGGGAAGGGCAAGAGAATGGTCGAGAGTAGGCTGTGTTGACGTTGAAAGATGGTGGTGCTCCTTCTCTCTGGCCGCTACTTTCAGCATGATATAGCACCATCCAAATGCGCTGATAGATCCAATTTACAGAACGCCTTTAACACACCATACCGACTCATACCCAAAACTTCCACCACAAATTCGTTGGCAGTGTTAAAGACAATTTTTAACTTTTTAAATCTCCTGTCCGGCTTAACCCTTTCAGCAATGGAGAATGATATAGCAATTCCTTTCTTTTCTTCGATTTAATCAAAACTACTCCTTCAGGAAGAATTGAACAACACATCTTGCACGAGGTAGGAGAAACACTTTGAATAATTTCTCTGAAACTGGTAGCTAAAATAGTACAAGAATTAAAGTTACCGATAGTTAAAGTTAGATTATTAACATATTAATGATTATCTTAATTGATTCTTAGCCAACGGTGTTACACAAAATGGAACGCGTTAATCAACGACAAATATAACCATAGTATGATACTATGGAAATAATAATAATAATTTCTAACACGAGTCGTATTTATTTTAAAACGTTAAATGTTAATGTAAATAACTGCAATAGGAAAATAAAATATTACATTGATTATCACAGTTAAGTGAAACAGCAGACCTGACAATCTCATTCGTGTTTGTAAATTATAAAGCGGAAGATATTAGTAGAAACGAAATGGACGTTATTTTTGTTAGAAATGTCGTTGAAAGATTGAGTAAAGTTGCTACGTTTTATCTCTAGAATTAATAATTGCCAAAGGAAATTCGTTAAACTCGAGAAAATTATTCACCAAGAATAAATAAATTAGATCGTCTGATCATAGCGATAACGTTGTCTCGACGGAGACACCATCGTCGTGCTATTTTGTCACATTTGCAACAATTTGCTTCAATGTCTGCTGCCAAATTGCAGAGTACGTAGAAGATAAACCGTAAAACGAATTCTTTTTCTCTACAGCCGACTATGAAGGGTAAGCGGATTACGAAATAAGTTTGAGAATCAATGCAAGTTTAGCATCGTTTCCCAAAAGAACGATCGAGTTGCCAAGCATGGTTTCTTTGGGTGTTTGGAGCCTAACGACGAGTACAATATAACGGAATGAAAAAGTGTGGCATTGAATTTCAAACGGGGCGTAGAATGACGCTACTACGATGCTGGCGACAAATCATTTTCGAGCACCCTATACATAGCATCAGCTATGCATATAAGATCCAAGCGATTAATCCGCGTAGAGCAATTAGTAGTGCAGAGGATCCGACAATCGGGCTATAGGTCTCGATTTCAGTCTCTGGAGGGCTGAACCAAACACCTCGTCAGGATGGACGTGTCTGTAGCTCGTGTGAGCCCAGCTGACCCTCGACGATTAATAGTAAACTTAATTATTGGATCTCACGCCACACCAACGCGTCGCACTTCTCCTACGCACTTGCGCTCCGCGTCTATCGTCTATGCTCGTATGCCGCGTATGCGTGAAAATACACACTGCGAACGTTCAATTTAAAACTGTACGTTCTTCAAGACGAAAGAACTTTGTAAAAATTGAACCAGTCGACTTGAGTTTTCTTTGCAAGCTAGAGACGTTAGTTTCCCAGATGTTGTAAAAATTACAATTGGTCGGAATCGCGAAAAGAATAACAAAGGTGGCTTCTCGAAACTTTTTATCCCGTAAATTAAACTGTAATTAAAGTCTAGAAAATATATTTTCTAGATTTATGCCAGTTACATGCATACTGAAAATTTCATTTAAAATCGGCATCTCTCAAATTTCCTTCGCTAGTCTAGTAAACTAATCTTTTTAACTGTTAAAAGAACCTCAAGCCTTTCTATTCCAAATTTTATTGTAAATTCTATTCCAAAGGGTGTTTAATAACTCCTCTAATCGGCCAACGCTTCTTCTCTTCCCTTGGATCGACTTTTTGTTCGTTGCCTGAACTGCCGCGTTCACCTTTTCCCCGAAAGGCGCCGTTTTGCGATTGATACGTAGCACAAAATGTCATACGTACGTTAGGTACCAGCAAAAGTCCACATAAACGATTGTTTAAGAAGCTGATGTTTTCATCTGTGTCGATTAATAGTCCCGTGTGAATATGTCGTCATCTTAATAACAGATGGTTGACGTTTTTTCTTTTTCACTGGCGTGTGGCGATTGCAAAGATTTTCACGATCTGACAATTCTGTTTCGCGATGCCCATAGTTTAGAAGTCTTGTTGTAGATTGTTTTTGTCGAGTACTCTACGCTTGACAGTTGTTAATCCTCTCGCAGATTCTTTTTTAATCCTTCTTTCGTACGTATGTAAAACGAGATATCATCGACGAAGACCAATCTTCCAACTTCAGCGACTGAAATCCGACGCCAGACGAGCGCATTTTCGCCATTCTATTTAAAGGCAACTTGCAAATCTCTTTAGGTTTAGTTTGGTTTAGCCTTTGGCTTTCGCTATATTTCAATCAGAAATAAATTTGTCTCGTTGCGTCTTTCTTCTAATGTGAAATTTCATTTACTCGCGCACAGATTGCGATTAATTGATGAATTCTTTAAATATTTATGTACTTTGTATCTTTTTGGCTTGCAAGTCGTACAACTTTTTCAATACGAGCAACTGCATAAAGCGGCATCCGAGGAATCTACGCGCTTTAGATTATTCTCAATAATTTGTGATTTTTTGCTCTTCAATTTTTTATTTTTAATTTTTGCTAATCTTGTCGCATTTACCACATTCGACCACCTACGAATTTGTCAATTATGTCGTATTCTGTTTCGATGATTAGAATGCTATTAGTTTCGTACTGAATTCTTCTAATTACAATTTACTCGATCGAATCAAGGAAAGAACAAGTACGTTGTATATCAACATTAGTGAAATGTAAGTGTTGGAATTTACTGAATCCGCTTATTCAAATTTGATTACGGTGACCGATACAGCAACGGATCGAACGACGAATTGTCGACGATCGAAGTAAAACTACAGGAATTACGGAAGAAGGGTGTTGTTAAAGCAACGGCGTAAAAAGCTTTCATCGGTCTGGATGGTTGAACCGACACTAGTAAGATACAGAGTGGGTCGCAAATCGTGTTGCAAAAGTCGGAAGCATACTTAGACTTGGCCAAGTATTGACTAGGTATGAATAGGCGACCAACGCAACCGAATTATTATACGCGTTAAAAAATGTAAAATAATATTTGTCCGTTTAAGGTCTCATTTCCAAGGAAATAAAGTTGTAACGGTCTGTTACGAAATGGTTACGGATGGTCCGATACGCGCGCATGATACATTTTCAAATTTACCTTTCCGGGAAAAACGAGGCACCCTATGAAAAAATTTGACCTTACATTTTTTACTCATTTCCACGTGTAGTTTAAGCTCCTGCCGATTATTTGCTCTTCTTCGATCCAGCAATCAGTCAAATTTAAATATACGTGTCAAGTTTTCAAACTCGATTTTCTCGGAAACGAAGTCTCGGATGAAAAAATGTTATACCATATTTTTCTTATTTTTTCACGTAGAATCACTGCAATTTCCTATACATATATATATATATATATATATATATATATATATATATATATATACATTTGAAACAAGGAAAGGTATCCATCGCTGAAAAATACCACGTAGTTTGGAGGTTCTAGTTCTGTGCTTTTCATAAAACGCTTTACATGAAAAGTTCTGACATAAGAAAGATATGTACGCGTGGTAGTGGCTAGCGACTAGTCGAAAAGTTGTCGGTAATTCGAAAGGAAGGAGTTGGTTTGGGAATATTTGCAGGTTGGTCATCGCTGAGGGGAAAAGTTTGCGACGTATCAGACTGGTTGTAGGAAGCGAAGCCTCGTTTGCGTTTAGGTGAAGCAACATTTTGCATGAAAAGTAGAATGGTATCGAGTGGAATGGTGGACAGGCCGGATGAAACGATCGTGGTCGCGTATCGTGAAAGAGCGCGCGTGGGATGTACTTGACGTATTGCTCGAGTGATCGGATATCGATTAGTCTGCCGCACGGCTAGTCCACAACACCCTCCATGAGTCGTAACTTGCACTCGAATGCTATTCCACTAATTACCAAGGCGACAGGGACCACTGTGGTTGGCACTTCTGACGGTGGATCTTGACGGTTCCACGCATATGGGCCGGGGTGAACTGGCCAGATTATCGGCTAGGCGTATGCGGTTAATCACTGACCGATCGTTAAGGTACATTATCCTCCTTCATTATGCAGCGGCGTTATCATTATAATCTTCCTGAATTTTCAGCTAATTTTATACTTGCGGTCCATCCTCAAACCTGCCCTTATCCGCCACTCTCGATTATGCCACGACCAAGCTGAATCGTTTGTCCTTTATAGTTTGCGCATCGTTACCATGGATTATATGAATTATTATCACTTTATAACTAGGTCTCGCGCAAGCTTAAGAGGTTATGCCACCTTGATAGTATCGAAACTAAGGTTACCTCTACAAACTCATTATTACAAAATAATCCATCTACCTGAGAGTTAGTATTTCATCGTAAACGAAACACGCCATATACTTTGACAAATTTCTCATTGTAAAAATACTTTTTATTCCCATCGAAATGACGAAAGCTGTCTTTTACGCTACTTAACACGCGAGTAAATATCCTTTGTATGAACAACACGTTTCTTACTCGAACGCTGTAAGTAAATGTACGCATGGCGTGCATTTCTCCTTGCAATCTTTTTAAAATGATTCGGCGTGGTTAATATAAACGACCCCAATCTGGAAATTCGGAAAATTACGAAACTTTCGGATATGTAGAACATATATATGTAGGTAACTATGACGAAACGTCAACTCTAAGAGGCCAAATTGACAATTCCGCTATTTTTAGTTTTTTCTGTTACAACTCACAAACTGTAAGAGATAGAAAAAAAGTTTTCGGGCAAAAGTTACTTATTTTAAGGAGGACGGTCATTCGGTAAAAGTCTTACCGATTGTGTGTACAATCAGAGAAAAGTAATAGACAAAAATGCATAATAATACAAAAATTCATAATAGATTGTTATAATCAGAATTCAGTGAATGGAATAAACGCTAATAAAGTATGTTGAACACAGTTGAAAATGTGGAAAAGGGCGTCCGTTACTGAGAAATATATTATGTTCGGATAACGCAACATTCGCATGTAGAGTATTCGGATAATGGGTGTTCCGATAAGGGCGGCTCCACCGTAAACATTCTCGTCATACAGAGACCGCATTTCGTTCTCCGTCTATTTATACTGTTAAGTGTCGCAGCCAGATAGTGATTGCGTACGTAGACTTATTGCTATTGCAAATACGATGCTAACAAGTTGCCAGCAAGACATAAACGGTAGTATTCGTTAATTACAATACGACTCGTAAAACGATTCGTCGTTTTACGTGCATCACACTGTTGTGTTTAGTCTTATTTGTAATTGCGTTTCAGTATTTAGGGCAAATACTTCTATCTTTTCTTTTTTCTATTTGGATGTATCTTTATCACGTTTATTTTGCAAAATGGTATTACTCCAAAATGGTAATCTCATTCTACTATTTATTAGTTACAGTCGGCAAATTTATTGCAAATTTATTGACTATGAACTGTGTATACGTATCTGTAGCTTAAGAAGGAAATTTTGGTGTGATTTTTGCTGTAAACCATAGAATATTTATAAAAAATAAAAGCTATAAAATATATTTCAACCTACTAAATATTTCTACTATTATAACTAACAAGATTCTTGAAATATTTATTTTATTTAATCTTTCTTGGTTAAAGTGCAGTATAGCTCGATTATTGCTGGCTTTTTAAAATAAATTTACTAGTTTGACTTTGGCACGCACAAGTTGAAGAAATTCGTGGAAAATTAGCGATTGTATTCTGATAATAAGAATATGCGTAAGTTTTATCTCGTGCGTCGCATACTTAGCTCGCGTTGAACAATTATCTTGCGAGTCCGATGCTTATAATCGTTCCACTTTTAATCTTTAAACTTTTTCATCCGTTACAATGAAACCAACTGTAACGAAAAAATGGGAAAACATAATTCAAAGATACGAAAGATCTTGGATTAAAATATCTGCTCTATTCGTTCACGACTTGATAAATCAATTTCACAATGTTTAGATTAACTTTCCGCTTCTACGCTTGGCTGGGCTTTGCAGATTTATTGGCTTCTTAGTTCCTGTATAAAATTGTAATTACGCTCCTTTCTGTTTCACGGAATCGTTAACTTCCGATAAACTTTGCTAAACTTGTAGTACATAATAGTATATAATAATTCTGCTTCATTGAAAATTAACAAAGGCTAATCAACGATCACCGACTTTAATGAACTTGAAATCGGTTTCATCGAAGTCAAGGTCCACATTTTCAGAACAACTTTTTCCTATACACGAAACTTTCGTTTTCCAGATATCCTGACGCCAGCACGCGACTTAATTTTTATTTCATCCGATTTTCGAAATGTATCGTAAATTCGATTGCTGCCATTTATCATTATTTCTATACTGGTCGTTTCCCTTTTGACGTCTTCGTTATTTTTGCGGATAAGGAAACGCATGCGGGAAAAAAGCTTTTTGGTTTAGAACGGCGAATATCGCGTTTCGTGTTTTTCTTTTCCTTCAAAGATATCTTGTTTCGACTTTTCGAGTTCATCGACGGTGTGTTTGATAATAATGGGACATTTCTAGCTGACGAGAAATGAATTTTAAACACGTAGATGATGATTGCGAGGGCTAAATATTTTTGCCTAAAATTGTTATTATTTTACAAGAAATTCTCGATATAACCTCCGTTATTTTCAAGACATTTTCCTATACGACACACGAATGATTGATCATTTCGTTGCACGTTCGATCATAGTTGGAGAAATGGTGTAGTCGCCGTGCATCTACAGAATTCCTGACGGCTTCTCCATACATTAGCACCATTTCAATCTTTTCTTATTGACCGTACACGTCGACGTGAACGAAACGAACAAGACGAAAGAGTCTTCCACTGCTTTAATCGACACGTTGACTCGATTGTGATTGCGTTTCCATTCGTAGAATCTTTATAATCGTTACAGATAGTAACACGAGAAGTGTCATCAAACAAAGTCGATGATACCTCGCAACACAATTTATTGGAATCTGGAAAGCAAGGCCAGTCGAGTCCAACATCTCGTGTAAAATAATAAAATTTTGCTCAAGGCAGCATGTTTCAAGTCCATTGTTTATCGACCAAAATAATACGATGATAAAAATATGCAAAGAACCATTTTCTCGTACATTTTTCTGTATCTGCAAAAGCAACTAGCTGAGAAACTAGGAACTGTACGTAATCACAATTAGACTACCTGTGCAGACTCATACTCGATGACATACTCAAGATACGTTATCATGTCTGAAACCTTTTTTCATTAAAAGCATTATTTGCGCATCGATCCAAGTGGTTACAGTTACGTGCCGCGCCCTGTATGGATATAATAATATACTTGGTATATGTATGTAGCGGCACCATGAGTCACGGGACGATTCGAATCGAGCGAGAGTGACTCGTGTTGTTATCAACGTAGTATCAATGCAGTTTTCGATGTACAAGATTCAAAAGCAAAGAAACTCCGGACAAAACGATATCGCCGCTACGTGCAACCGTCAACCGGACTGGAATTCAAACTTTCCGGTACCCTGCCGACCGGTATAAATGGACGAACATGCTCTCGAGGAGGATAATTATCCAGTGACGTTATATCGAGTAGCGTTGAGCGAGCGACGATTACGACTATCACGAGTATTCACTCGTCTCGTCATTAAACAAATCAACACGTTTGATATCCACCACATGTACGTACATATATAGTTCGTATTGATGATCGCGGAAGGGATGCAAGTGTCACGGATGAAGAAATGGAGCAGACAACGAACCTCGGTAGATTAAGTTATAAGCAAACGAAAATTATGTCCCGATTATTAAACGGTAAATTATTTAATCGCGCATTTGTACTGGCCGTTGCATGTACCTTTATTGACACAATGAAGTATCAGGTTTTAATGAGCACCGGGCCAACGCTTCGACTTCCTAGACATTTAACTTGCACAATTTCTGGAAATTTTAACTATCGGAAAAACAGTGAAACTTTGTCGCGCTTCCTACCTTCGGTAATAAAAACGAAACTTTACGTTTAGAATTTGCACGGCGTTAACGGAACGTTTGTTCTCGAGTTCTTGTAAAAGTTTTATGCCCATTCCAGTGCAAAGTGTATATTTCCTTCTCCAATAGTTTAAACGGATTCAAACATAATAAAGTTGTTATCCTCGTTATATGCTGCTATATATTGATTTATTCATTTATTCGCGCATTCGACTTTTAATTATTGAAAAGAAATAAATTTGGTTTGCCAAGGTGTGCCGATCGAGGGAATGGAAATTACCGCGTTCGCCTAGATACGTACGCATTGGGATATGGCGAATGAGAAGAGAAAGAATCGCAGAATCTTATATATCGTTATAGCGTTTAAGGCGTCTCGGCTAATTTCAATAGGTGGGGACGACTCGTATTTTCAATACAACGCTATATTTTTTATATCAAAGCACGAGAAGATGTTGAATTCCGAGTAAAACAGTATTGTGCTTTATCAGTCCCAATGCGTTAATGTCGCTACTGATTCGTTACTTTGGGGGATTTTCCAAGTGTCCGTAACCGAGTTTCATGAAATTTATTAGCTTTCGAAGATACCAGGTCTGTAAATATGAAACCGGAATTTGCCCATATGTGGCGATAACTTTTAATGTAGCTAACTTCAATACGCGTCATTGACGCCATTTCTTTGTTTTGACATCTGCTAAAGATTTTCAACTGTTTGCGATACAAGTTTAGTGCAACAACATAGGTTTTAGTAGAATTTGAAAATGTCGAATTTTGTGCCTACANAAATGGCTTGACGACTGGTTTGCCTCAAAAGAGGAACAGTTCTTTTGGCGTGGCATTCACAAATTGCCAGAAAGATGGCAAAAATGTATAACTAGCGATGGGCAATACTTCGAATAAAACACTTTTTATCATTTTCATACAATAAATGTGTAATTTCTTTGCAAAAATTCCGGTTTCATACTTACATACCTGGTATATTTCACCCATATTTTATTATATCGGTGGTATTCAGGAGGCGGAAACAGCCCTGAAAGTAGGGCTGGAATTATTCTTAATACCTCGGAAACTCCTTGTACTACACAAAAATTACTTGTACTTTACTGGCAAATTTGATTACGTACACACGTATTACGTTACACCAAAAATTAGTATTTTTTGCTTGTTTTCTTGCTTGATGGTAGAGGACATTTCACAAAGTTTAAGCCCAAAGTTTTAATGTTAAAATGTTACAGCATTAGCTTTGAATTTTCTCCTTGACGAAAGGCCTTTCATCTTATGAGACGGATACATTATACACAAATATCTAATCCGAACGACGAAAAGTGTTAATCGGGAGTATAAAAAATTCCTAAAAGTACGACTATTTTATGAAGTGCTCGGTTTCATAAAACTACCCAACGTAGCGCAACCTCTTAAATCATTCTGTCGACGATGGTAGTAATTATATTTGGATCACTGGCCCGTAACAACGATTTTCCGGCAAGAGGTTTCTAATGAGAGTAGCAAGTAAGTTGGAATTTATATTGCTCAAGTAATCGGAGAAATCTTTGCTTAAATCATTTTATGGTCAAACACGTGAAAGTGTTTGATACTTTATATATCTTTCATTTTCATAATTCGAGTAGTGTAGTTAAGATTCAAGGTGAGGTGAAAGAAATAAATGGAGTAAAATTTAAAAGCTACTGTTGAAGTACAATACTTGTATCTGATCCTCGCATTCATCTCTCATTTTTCTGTTTTCGCGCGTTCCATCGATGATTACGAGTAGTAGAAATTTATGCCTATCCGTTCTTTCTTCTAGACATTACTCATCCTTACATTTGTCAAAAGTGTCTCGCGCTTTTATTCATTGCAGATTTTTTGCATAAAATACATCGTAAAGTTATTGAAACCCAAGTGTCGATTATGGAATTTATTTAGTACTTAAATTACAATGTCCGGCAATTGAAAAAATTCGTTTTAACCATTTTAACAGGTTCTTCTTAAGACATCATGTCGCTTTCAAGCTTCTAGTTCTTTCTAGTTTCTCATAGTCTTAGTCTCTGTGTGACTTGTCCCACTGACTCGCTACAATCTCATCCCTTCTTGATGATGAAAACTTAAAGACTGGTTTCAATCTAAAAATCTAATTTTTAAACGCGTCTTTTGCAACATACAGTTTACCCACAGTTTACAACTATCCACGACTTGCACATACAAGATGTTCCAGCTAAGTTTATCATCTGGAATATCTCGTTCGTCCTTGATAATATTAAAAGATTGCTTCAGGAACAAGAGATGGAGAGGTTTCGAGATGTTACTTCAAATGGGATCGTATATTTTTTAATGCGTCAATCCATTCAACAGGACATTCCGTACAAAAAAATGCATTAACTTATTTACGTCGAGAAACTCGTTTATCAGATACGTTAACTTTACTTTCGAAATTCAACGCATGAAAGACAAAGATAACGTAAACGTAACTATACCGTTTCGCGTATTTCCCTAGCTTTCGTACATAGAAGTAATAAATAATGCGATTAAAGTGTTCACTCGTTTCTATAATGCATTGTCCGTATTCTTCCACTTCGATCATTCGCTTGCGAGATTTTCGGCCCAAGTCATTTTAACACATTGCTTATCGACAGCCTATTAATGGTCTTTAAAGCGCCAGCGTTTATCGACCGGTAGCTTATAAATCGGCATTTTGTTGACTTCGGTTACGGACCGGTAGACTATTAATCGGCTTTTTCTTAAATCTGCCAGAGCCAGTAGTAGAAAAATTGTTAAACACGTGTTAGCTCGCGTCGCCAGTAATGACGCTGCTGTGCTTGTTTCTTCAAGATTGTTACAATAATTTTGACCCTCCAAAATGAAATTCGCCAACAACGAAAGTGACGCACTTTTGGATCATTGGTCAGAGCATTCGTTCCGACTTGGAAAGCTATAATGATACGGATATCCACATGTTCCGTCCGAAGGAACAAAACGCGAGGATTTTCGTAGGCCGCCCGATTTTTCGCAAAGGTTTCTGCGATGCTTCGAGGAGCGCGAAACCACGAGGTAAAGTTTATGGAACACCGTAATCTGCGCCTTAGACGAGTGCCGTTTTACGGATTTCTATATCGAGAGATCGAAGCTTCACGGGAGGAGGGAGAATTGAATCTGATTGATAGCGCAACGAACTTACCTTTTGCCAAAGACAGATGCTCGTTAGCTGGAAATCGGCGTCGTGCGGTACTGCTGCGTCGATGTCTTCGTTGGTTCCTCCTCCTTTCCAAGCAGCGTCGAATACGTGGAATAAACGAATATTGTATGTATGTGACTTGGTTGATCGTGTTTTGATCTCACCTTCTTTAATGATAAAAAATACAGATTATTCGAAAGAATGTATTAGCAAAATCGAAAGAAATATGACTCTGAGATGATAGCCTAATTTCATCCCTCGAATATAGCAATTTTACTTGCTATATATCCCAATAGTACGTGGTTTATTTAGTCAATGATCGAAATTAATATTTATATTTTTGTGTGAACAAACCGTATTTAACGAAAGTTCATCGATGCCGATCTTCGCTGTTTTATTAGCTGGTATAACTCATCGTTCTTTAGTTCTCAACATCAACCACCGACTTTGATCTCTGGTTCATTCGCATTTGCTGTGTTCATTTTTATTAATCTTACTTGGACTACTTCGAAGAACTGGCGAAAGTAACGGAATTGATATTAATGAGGGACATTCAAGTATGACATTTATTGCATAATTAAGAATGGATAGTAAATGAAACACTTAGGAATATTTATGCACGTTTCCCTTCAACTGTCTTCAAATTCGTGGTACGGTACTCGTGGAATGGTGATGACGCTAAATGCAAAATTTAATGCTTCGTTTCTGAAAAAAAGGTGAAAAAGGTACCCGTGTATTAATTGCAAGTTTCGGGACATGAAACTTCTGTTTCCGCTCGGGTTTGTATTATTAAATCCAAAGTGTACTCCATGAATAGTAATGGCGTAGACGAATTAAAAAGAAACATCGGTTTAGCGTTGGAAGATTTACACGACGCACATAATTTACTACGAGAGACGCATAACAATTTAGTTTAAAGAGCAGACAACATTTCGAACACTTGTTGCATTAATAAAACGATTCTTAAAAAGTACTAATCTTACCCTCATTTATAAAACTATTCCAATAAAATAGAGAATAAAGGAAATTAATAGGACGGATCGATGGGGCGGAAGTCAGGTAATAACGAATATATAATAGCCATAACAGAAAGCAAATCATGGCATTGCCTGTGTTTAATAATACAAACGCGAACAGAAACAAAAGTTTGATACCTTGGAAGCTGATGGATTTCCAAACTTATCTTTTCCCAAAGCGGAGTTTTAAATGAATAAACGTTATTCTTTTCACTCGGTCGATTGTACCATGGTTTTCGGGAGACTGTATTTTCCACGTGTCATCCGATGTTTTATTCCATCTTATTCGCGATATTAGACGAATTTATGGATTATTTAATGAAAATTCAGCGGTGAATGTCGACTATGAAAAGTGATAATATGCAAGTTACACGTTTCGAGAATGATGGCACGAGAAACGATTAAAACGACGATAGTGAATACTGTAGATAAAAGAAGAAAGCTAAAGACACATACAAATGTGGCGGCACTCGACAGCAAGCAGATTCGGGGGACGACAGCGCAGTGGTTAGCGCCTTAGGTTACGAACGTTCGAGACCCGGATTCGAATCCCGGCGATCCGAGTCCGATTATTCTTCCACGATTATTAAATGAGAAGAGAAGCAGCAACGCCATCTACACCAGCAATAGCAGCTATCACTACTACAGCAACCATCTACCACCTCGGATAGCTTATTTTCCGAATTAATTTCCTAGCTCGATCCAAGGATTATCCCGAACCGTGTTAAACACGTATTTGGCTACTTTCCTGAGATTAAAACCCATTTGCATCACGAAACGGGATATTTCGCGAATAATGCCTGGCCTGTATTACCAACTTACATATTACGAACGGCGGAATAATCTGCGGGCAGAGACTGACCGATCTCTTACAACAGAAACAGTTTCTGAATGGGATGTTTGCTGTTGTTAGGCCCGCAAACGACGAGCCTGGGAATCCCCTCGCCCCTTGTTCTCGGAGAAAGCAAGGAAAACCTGTCAATAGCTGCATTCTAGACACTCCGCAGACATGGCCAGGTATTTTCTAACCGGCGTAACAACGCCCACCCTAGTGCAATAAATCAGCTACGAGTCGGACGCGCCGCTTGAAAATGCAGGAAACCTCGAGAGCCCGATCCTCGAGGGTTCTTAGGCGTCGAAGTGTCGCGCCTCGTTTACATTTCCGATGCCTTCCCACGCCGCTGCAATCGCTTGGATTGATGTCTGGATTGTCTAGATTTGGCCAAACTCGTGACACCGTATGGAAAACGGTTTCTCTTTTCCACGCTTCTGTCATTTCGGAGACAGAGGCAGGCAGAGGGAAACTTCCCCTAAAAGAGACGCGAGTTCCAACCGAAAATCTATCGCGAACTTCAAACTCTCTGTTGTAAATCTAATTGTCATCTAAGTCTGACTTTAAGTTTCACTTTAAATCCAACTACTTGAAATCCCTTTTAAATTCCGTAGTGTCGTTAGAATTTGTCAAATTTGAAAAGAAGATGTGCAACTTGGTTTCCCGCTTCGTTTTCCAACAAAAACGAATCTTTGAAATAATTAGGTTCAAAGTTGTGAAGAAACGAGCCCAGATAGACCATTTTTTACAAAGTTACAGCAGTTCAGATACTGACGATTTTCGGGTCACAATTTAATAATGATCCTTTAATTTTATGACACAGTGTATATGTTAAACGATAAATAGTACAGTATTAAACATATTGGCTTTTTAACTTGAAGACTAAAGCCATGCAGCGGTTATACAGACAGTCGATAGCTTTTTTGAAATTGCACCAAACGACTTGAGCTTTTTCTAGAAGCTAGAAGGATTGGTTCGTTAAATAATGCTTAAAAGAAATGTTGGGCAGATTGAAATATCTAGGAATGGCGATGATTCGGTAGTAAAAGTCGCCATTGTATATTCTTTTTATGCGAGCCTGTAGTGAAAATTTGAAAAGCGCGTTTTGTACATTTATGCCAGTTGTAACAAGTGACAAGCATCGAAAGATGTAGGGATCTTAACTTTAAGTTGTTAAAAAATTAATTTTTAAGCATCTTGGATTTATTAGCGTTATAGGGTGAAAGACGCGAGAACCATTAGCTCATAGCAACGTTATTCGATGAAATTTTCAGCGTATATATATTTTGGTACAAGTGTTCAACGTTTGTTACTTCAATTTTTATCACAAGCCCAAACAAACAAGTTGTGCAAGATGACCTTTACTATTTTCTTTTCCATATTTCAAAATTTCTTTTAGATATCGTCTCGTGAGCTAACCTTGCCAGATTCTCAAAACGGCTCAGGTCGTTTGGTTCAATTTTAAGAAAGTGATTCTATTGTAAACGGTGTACGAACACATGTCTAACTACGTATGGGAACAAGTTATTCAGAGTGTCGACTTTCGCAGTATATTTCAGGGTCGTTGAGATCGGCGAGGTCAGCCCTATTCGAATTTATACTAAATAATTATTGAATTGAGGAATTCGGAAAGGATAGTTGCTATATACATATATACTGGCGGAAGCAGCAACGGAACAGTTTGCTGTTTCAGGGTTGTTTGAGCGCTCGATAACGAAAACTAAACAGAAAGGGAAGGAAGAAGGCTGTTCGGCGGCGACGTAACGCGAGAAAACTGAAGAAAGCGTCGGGCGACACGACTCACCGGAACGGGAGCGGCTGTGTTTGCAGAGTTAAGTGACACTAATTGAAAGTTCAATGTCGGCATATTGGTTATAGGCATCGAACACACAATGTCGGGTAAACAGGCGCAGGTAATTCAATCTCGGTCCAACGAGGATCTAATTCGTCCGACGCCTGACTACACAGACCAAATCCTACCTTACATTTCCTCCAGTCGTTAATCGCCTGCGATCCAAATAATTTTTCTTTCTTTCGTACAGAACAGCGAGTATAATTTTTACAGCGATTCGTTGCTTCGATTATACTGAAAATGAATACAGTGTACAAGGTGTTCGAAAAAGTCGGGACCAGATTTATACTACGTATTCGTGAGTTCAAGTGGGTAACAAGAGTTGGTTTTTTCACATGCAATTGGACGAAGATGTAAATATGATGTTTTCAAATTTGTGCAATCTTCCTCGTCCAGTTGGTGATAAACCTGACGTTTCAAATTCGGCCTGCCCTGTTTTACACAAAATTGGACTTGCATCACTTTCAAAATAAATCATTATGCCATTTCATTTATCGACGAAATTTCAATTGATTAAACGAAACGAACATTTTGAGATTTCGATTATAAACTGTTTGCAAATGAAAAGTTTGCGTTAAAGCGTATGTAAATTTGTCGTTTTCCCCATTTTTCTGTATTTGATTCTGTGTAACGAGTCTTAAAAACAACTTTCCTCGAAATCTTTGAACACTTATAATTCTTCGATAAAGCATTTTCGCACGTAATATTACATGTACTTCTTTTACCTACTTGATCTCATTAACACATATCATAAGTTTGTCCCGATCTGTCGAAACGCGGTGAACATATAAACGGAATATGTGTATCATGCAAATCGAAAGGGAAATGCGATATTTGTAAAGAAATATTGCAAGCGTGTATAATAACTTTACCGTTTGATAATCGAAACGACTTGATAGAAGTATACATTTTTGTAAAACTAATATAATTGTACGCTATTGGCCACGAGGACTGTTGCGATAATTGACGTGAGAATGAAATGATATTTTTAGGAAATATTTACATGCATTTGATGAATATTAAGACATATTAGGTCACGCGTTCGTTGGTTTCCTTGTGTCAAATGAAAATAGACAATTATCTCTTGGGGATCTTTTCCATTTAACTTTTTATTCTAATTTTTTAAAACTCCGATGGTGACAACTCCCATTGTTCCAAACTTAACTCTCACAAAAACCGCATTACTTATGGGATAACTCTATTTTATTCGCAGGTTTATATTCGCCATTTAAAGAGCCATCTTTTCTCGGAGTTATTAATGGGGAACAGTTAATTAAGATGCTAATTCCATTAAATTACTTCTTAGATACAGCTGTAGGGCAAATTCTCGGTACTAATCTTAATTTTCATCTATGTGTGTAACAAGTTGTCGTGTACTCTAGCTACATTTCTGAAAACAGGCATATTCAGGAATTTTCTTGTTTCCACGGACACAATAATTTAGCTGCCGCATCTTTACGCTTCTTTCTGAGTACCTTTTTTACATTACTATTTCATTTACACTGCTTAATTTCGCAACAGTTTCAACTATTCTAAAAGTATAAATTAACACGTTTTTCTATGTAACCTAGCAAGAATCAAAGACAAAATTGATATACAGAATACAAGACGATGTACATACAGGGTGTTTCAGTAAACGTGGTACAATCGGCAACAGGGTGATTCTAGACTTTGAAACTCTACCAAGTATACTCAAACTTGGTCAAATATCGACTAGGTATGAGTAAACGATCATCCGGAGGTTATTAAATAAGTCAAAAATGTAAAATAGTCCTTTCTCCGTTTAAGGCTTCATTTTCAAGCAAATAAATTTCGAATACGTTTAATTAAGGACGGCTCTGATATAATTTTAAATTTATTTCTCTCGGAGTCAAAACATCCCGTAAAAACATTTTATTCTACGTTATTTACTTATTTTCGCGCGTTGTCGAACCTTCCGTCGATTATTTACACCTGTTCAGTTCGGAATTAGTCACGTTTATATATACTTGTCAAAGAATAAGAGATGCCAGAGAATAAGATAAGAAATGGCCATATCTGGACCTCCTTACGAACGAAAAAATACTATTAACATTTACTTGAAATGTGATGGGAAAGTTGGAAACGACGAATGCAAAGATGAGAAGGTGACAGCAATCAGACTTAGCCATATTTTGCACTTAATTCTCATTTTCTCTAAATTTTGGTTCAGCTACGGAATAATACATTCGTCTATAACGAGATAATAATTCTTCAGTAATTCTGCTGATAAATCAATTGAAGTTTGAAATGGAGCAAATCTAAACTACCACCAGATTGTTGCTACGTGAGAACAATAGCCAACAACTGCTCGATTCCAAACTTTAATCGATTTGCCAGCGGAATTTCTAAAGAATTATTTCGCAGATGGATCAGTATCTGAAGGAAATGAAGATTATCTTTCCTATGTTCACGCTCATTTTTTCAATTTTTCCATCACATTTCGGATAAATATTAATAACATTTTCTCGTTCTTGAGCGGTGCTCTTAAATGTCCTACGAGAACTTTTAATTCGCAAGGAGGTCCAACAATGGCCTCTTTTTAACATCTTTTCCTTTCCAAACTCGATTTTCTCGGAAACGAAGCGTCACATGAAAACTTTTATTCTATTTTCGTCTTATATTTTGCCGTAGAAACCCTCCGTATCCAATTGTACCGCAAGTTACGTATCACCCTATATATGTAAAAAAACGGCTATTTCTTCTTCAACAGTGGGAATTTTTCGTCCTTTCTGACAAACCGCTCATTTACCGCATCAATGACATAACTGAAAAATCACGATTTTAGAGAAAACAGGTTTGAACTATCATCGTTTAAAGTTCATTTACAAAATGAACAATTTCAATAGAAAGTTTTCTTCCTTACCAATGTAAAAGCGGCAAATTTTCAGATCGTTGTTGTAGCAAATTGGTTATTTTCAAAAGATGGTGTTTGAACGTGTTTAGTTAATAATAAGCCTGGTACACTTACTTGATCAATTTTCAAATATCATTCTCTGAAACCATGCGTTTTGCGAAGAAATTTTACACTTACATTTCCATTATTACACTTTCCATTTTCCATTTCCTGCCCAGACCGGAATCAGCCTAGTACAAATATATTTAGCAAATTTTTGAACTCGATTTTCTCGAAATTTTCCCCATGTTTTAAATGAAAAAAATTTACTTTATATTTCTGATTTCTATTTTTATGCAGAATCACCCTCATCTCATTTGTACCATTAATATCGAGATCCCCCTATATATGTATATATACGGACATTGATTAATGTAAATACTTAAAAGGATAAGAAAAGGTTTAAAAAATTGTAAAAGAATTACAAAGATATTTTAAACTTGCTTGGAATTTTAAGCATATCGTTGTTACGTAATATGTTATAAATATATCGCTACTTGTTATTAATAGTTATTAATAGTTCCTGCACTTACATATTTTAAACATTCTTCGTGTTGGCGTAATTTCTATATTTTAATTTACGCTTTAATATTTCGATATTCGTTGTCAATAATATTATATTACTGATAATGATACTTTTAACTAAACGTTTTGATATCTTACTGTTCTTAACATCTGTGTTAGATCAACTTGAAAATCAAAGTGTGTATAAGCGAATCGCGAATGATAAGATCCACTTAGCTTATCCACGTCTCTACGTGTACAGGTAGATGTAAATTCATTGTACAAAAAATCTACAATTCGTTAAATTTCAACTATTTAAAATTTGTCTTATTTTTTCTTTAATTCACCTTTGTTTATAAACATCTATAGGCTAAGTAAATTAAAATTGTGGTAATATTATTATGTTAAACTGCAACAAACATACCTGTATCGCTAGCAGACCCTGTCGTTATTATTTAATATGTGAATAATTCGCGAAGCGTGAATAAAGGAAGACATTTTGTTGAATGAAACACATGATTCCGCGATGCCGCAATAATACTCTATTGTTTCTTATTTTGCTGCTTTTACAGTCCATGTTAATCTATTATAAATAAGGAAAAAATTATAATACACAGAAAGACGATTAGATGCATTTTATACGCAGTTTAACTCTCGACTTACTTTCCACTTTTCACTTGCTTCACTTTTCACAGACCGGCAAGACGTGCGCCAACGAGTCGACTAACGTTCGTTTACGTAACGACTCGAAATACGTTCATAAAGGCATTGCATTTAAAAGTTGCACTGTGCCGACCAATCGGGCGACGTGAAATAATTAATCTCAACAGATTCTAACGTTAATGCGAGATCATGCATTTAGAAAAGGAAACAAGATAACAACAATATGTTATATTTCCGTCAATTTTAAGTTTGCACATGGATACGACCCGATATAAATGTAGTTAATAACACTTTAAATGTAATAATAATAACATTTAATTACAACGATTTAATTTAATAATAGTAATAACGATAGTTTAATAAATGTAATAATAATTTACGAGTACGTTACCCAATCGAATTTAAACAATTTGTCCACAATCGTACACGTAATATTATGTTGGATACCAATATGATTAACTGTTTCACATCGCCCGATTGGTCGGCACAGCGCAGTCATTTGAAAGGACATTAACCGTCAAGCAAAGAGAAAGAGTTGAGTGTATCCGTCTGAAGAGTAAAAAAAAAGAACGAGACTGAGAGTGAATTGAGAGTTAAAATTGTGTATAAAATGTATCAAACTGTCGTTTTATCAAACATGGTTATCTAGTTTTATGTATTAGGCTAAGCTAGCCCTATTTAAGAATCGTTCGTGATAATAGTCAGTGAAGGGACAGTGGAATACTGTTGCATCATGGCGAGATTACGTGTTACTACCATGAGAATTGTTGACTATTGGTGTCTCCAACTGTTTGGACAGGATACAGATTACAGAAACTGATTTGAAAATCCATTTATCAACAAAATTTCAATCGATTAAAGCAAACCGATATCTTAAGATTTTAATTATTAATTGTTTATAAAGAAAAACATATTGAAGTATCTGTAGATTTCTCGTTTCTTAAATTAAACAAAAAATGGATTTATCCCATCTTTTTAAACAAATTGTCCATTGACAAGAGCTGTAGATGATATACACAACAGTGGCGACCAACTTCCTCTGGATATATTTCATCCGACTTAGTATTCGAATCCTTATATCTAATTTTAGCAAATCACTTTACAATGAATGCGTTTGTGGAATCTACGTAGCACTGTGATAGAAAGGATAGAACGCGTAAATTGCGCTTATGCAAGTGCAAAATTAGCAAATAATTATTCTGTAACAGTAATATCATAGTACATGTAAAATGGATATACATATATATATAGTTGTATAAAACAACTAATTGTCGGCTTCTTCTAAACCTTATTTATTTGAAGCGAGATTTCTAAAAATGACAGAGTTTGAATTAATTTATAAACCATGTTGTTTCCAAGCATGTTATTCACGGGCGTACAGTCTTTCTTTAGTTTGCAATGCTGCGATGTATAGAAATGGGTTTCGTATAGATGCAATAGCAACTCTAAAAAAAATGGCTTGACAATTTCACCTCTAAATGGGACAGTTCGTTACAAAAACGACACGCGCGTATAGATTGGCGCACGAACGAAGGTTTTAGCCCAGTCCAGTAATTTTCTGGTCGGCTTAATCGTACCTGAAACCACTTTGGCAACGTTACTCGCACATGCGTATACAAGCGTAACGTTGGAAAGAGACGTGGGTAGTCGGAAGCCACCGTGATATAGTGGAAGAACGAAGGGAGATCCGATCAACAACAATAAGAGAATAAGAGTAGAGCGGAAGAAATATCGAAAGAGCTACGAAAATAGAGCATGCGAGAAAGAGAGAGAGAGAGAGAGAGAGAGAGCGGTTCGCGTGCGTATGAGGGAGAAAGAGAGTGCGGGAAGAAATAGAAAGGGGGGAATGAAATTCCAGGAGTGAAACACAGAAGCACGAGATCAGGAAGAGGTGAAGAAAGAGAGAGGGAAATAGACCAATATAAGCTGTTAGCTTGCAGCTGTTTGTGCAAACATTATCCAGAACCACGTTCTACGTTTCGTCCCTTTGACAACAGAACTACAAACAGAGGCTAGGTATCACGTGGTTGCGGGTCATGGAGATATGTTTCCCAGTCTCTAGCCCTTCCCCTTCAATGCGAATTTACACGTGCAACTGAGTATCTTCTGAAGTGCTCAATTCGACCGTATTGAAATCAGTGATTTCGGAATGATGAATATTTTCAAAAAAAAAAAAAAAAAAAAAGCTACAGAAAATTATCCAATTCTTCGATGTCTCTTATTTTACATTCACCTTTCGCCCACTTTCCAACTTTGTCCCTCGACCGCTACGATACTGTCAAATTTTTGTAACGAGAACCATCTGGTTTGTAATATTTAAAATTTTCAGAATATTTATACTTTCTGCGCGCTCGGCTGCCTAGTTTCTGGCAATGTGAAATTTGATATCGATCAGCATAGTTAGGTAATAGTTTCCTCCCTCGCTAGGAAGCAACTTCTCAATCGAGCAATAACTGTTTATCGAAGGTATTTTCTATTGAAGAGATATTAGCGCGAAGGAAATAAAAGGAAACTGACCTTTACGATTCGTGGTTAATAAAATTTCGACTTTAATTACTTTAAGCGAACAAACACCAAAGGAAAATATACAAAAATAGGACCACACTGAGTAGGCGGGGGACGAAAATAAATCTAAAGTTTTTACATTTTTCCCCATTATGTAACGTTAATTTTTCAACGAAACGAGATAAAGGAATACTCGAGGAATACTGGGGTTTTATAAAAATTTTAACCGAAAAACGTAGAGAAGCAATCGATTTATACAAAGAATTTATCATCTTTGCAATATCACGTTTGTATGATTCACGTATACTTTCGCACAACAATTTATCAATGCTTTCGAAAAGAAAAAACGTATAAAACGAATATAATCTTTTCGCTCTGGAGCTAAAAGGACGGTATGGGAACTATTTAAGACTTTTCTGTCGTTGCATAAATATTCATAGAATACGCAAATATGTTATGTAGCCTTGAAACGTAACATACTTATAGGAAATAAAAATACCCTTCGTTAATTAAGGATCAGTGTGAAAATGATTTTAAATGCGGAATCGCTTTGTGCATTGATCGAGTCAACAGATTATATTTTACAAATCAACTACTTAAATTCTTTGTTCTTTTGGTTCGAAAAAATTGGAAGAAAAGTAGTTGAGAAGGATGAGAAACAGTATAGAGAGAAGTTAATGAGTCGTGGAAATTATAATATTATAGTAAAATATGTAATAGAAAGTAGAAAGTATATTGTATAAATTGACAAAAATCACTTGGAAACAAAATAGATTTCAAAAACGGTTTCGGTCATTCTTTAAATCAATTTCCTTATTCAATGTAAACAAATGGTCGTCAGATATTTTTTCACTGTCTCGTTATTTAACTTCTTAGGAATTAATTCTAAAATAGATTAAATCCAAATTTAGATTATCATGGCAGCGAGTGAAAATTACAATAAAATTTCTCTACTAGACCGAGCTCGTATTGTTAAGAAGGAAATGAAAAAATCGTTGGATGTTTAGGGAGGGGCATACAGTGTGTCGCGCAAACTCTGTGCATCTCTAATATCTTTGTTATTTCAAACAATGCGCGAAAACATTACGAATGAAAGTTGTAGAATTTTCTGAACAGGTGGATGCGTACAATCGTTTATACCTGATTTCGATGTAACAGGAGTACTCGAATTCTGAGTATAAAAGTACCAAGGTATATTTATTCTAAAATTTACCGTTTCTGAGATATTTGACTTTGTTCGTTCTATTACTTTCGTTATGAAACATGTTCGAAGTGTCGGCCATGTGGATCGACAAAATCGATGGCTTCCTGGCCAACTACATCACCAGACTTGACACCGCTAGATTTTTTCTTCTAGGGAATACTGAAAAATATTGTATACCGGGATATACCAACTTTGCAACATATGATGCAACGGATTATTGGTGCATGATTCTATGATAGACTCTGCGACGATACGAGAAGTAAGGAAAGAAACGGTTCAAAGATTACAACGTTATATCGGTGCACATGGTCGACGCTTTGAACATGTTTCTTTCAAATTCAAATTTTTTAGAAATGGTAAATCTCTACGTCGTGCAAAACGCAATGTCTGTCTGTCTGTCTGTCTGTCTGTTTGTTAGCTTATAACTCGAGAACCAATGAGTAGATTCTCGCGCGGTTTTCCTCTCTACGTAGGTACATTCTGGTCAGGTTTTTGTCTATGTTTGCTTAAAATTGGTTTTTACGGAGCAGACCAGTGAACACAATGTAGGGGGGAGGGGAGGAGGGGAAAGATACAACTGGAAACGCAGATACAACTAAAGTATGTATGAGAGATGCGTATCTCTTGAATAATTCTATAAAAGTGTCCGCTTGCGTGTTTACTGCGGAAACCTGCAAATCTATATGTAAGAAAGACTCTGATATTGTCTTGTACAGGTACGGGGACAAAAACTGGGGCCAACGTAGTTCATATACATAAGCATCTTAAATGTATTAGAATAGATTGTATTATCGCGAGAATATGCTTCTCTCATAGCTAATATTTCGTTAATACTTTGCGGATTCGCAACAGCTCTTATCGTGGTACCTTTAATATATAAGGACGAGTACGTACAGTCCCAAAGTATCCCGTGCTTTATCACTCTAGCAATATAGAAATATCTACGTGAAAACTTGAAAACAGTCGGCGTTATCGACTATATTAAACATATTAAACGTATCGATTGTCCTCGATCGAAAATCATAATGCCAGTAACGTAGACCAGGAGGACGGTTCCGCGGGCATAACGAGTTTTAGGATAAATGTGTCGCAGTGCTTTTAAAGTAAAAAATTGAACATCCCATTTCAAAGAACAAGATTGACCTGTACTGGGTGTTTCCAATTTACATGTGAAAGAACGTGTAGAGGGTCGATAAACCGAGAAAGAAAGTATTTTAGAGATTTGCTCGTTTTTCTCCATTTTATTTATTCGCTTATTTATTCGTGTTATTATCTAGCTGATGAAGATGAGATAGGGTTGTAGCTGTACTGCATCAAATATCACCGGAGCAACGTCTGGCTGCAATTAGAGCGGTCATTGTTAGATGTAACGCTTGTATCGCTGCAAGAGGCCAGCGTTTTGAACAGTATCTTCGTTAAATAGACGGTAACACGAATAAATAAGTGTAAAAACGAAGATATTTTTCATCCTTTTTCCACGATTTTCTCCAAAATGGAGCAAAAAACCAGGAAATCTCAAACTTTCGTTTTTTCACCTGTTTGTCTACAGTTACTTATTCGTGTTATCATCTACTTAATGAAGATGAGAGCGAATCGTAGCTGTAGTGCATCAAATATCAGCAGGGTAATGTCTAGCTGCAATTAGGGCGGTCATTGTTAGATGTAACGCTTGCATTACTGCAACAGCACCAGCATTTTGGACAGCATCTTCATTAAATAGACGCTAACGTCAATAAATAAGTGTAAAACCAAAAACATTTTTGTTTCTCTTTTCACGATTTCCAAAATCCTTTTTCAAAGTTCACGACTTTCCAAAATATACTCGTTGTTAAAGGTTTAAATCTTACAGCTTTCGGTAGTAAACCTTTTGGCGTATTTGGAATAGCAAAGATACTTGAGCTAACAAAGTTCACGAGACACGCTGTATATTAAAATATGAAAGAAAATCCAAGTTGGTAAACGGAAAAAGGTGAAGGTTGAAATTGTGTGGCAGTTAAAGTAAGGTGGACTTGATAGGTTTTTCGAAATGCGCGGATCGAAATTCGTTTCGTAGCGACGCGGAGAAAATTCATCCCTCGCGAAAGTTGGCTGGTTCGATTCCCCGGAGTGGATTCGCGAGTTCTCGGGAATCAATCGAAAGTTCCTTTGGTTTCGGAGGAGTAGAGCATCGTGTCCCATGGCTTGCCAAAATGCCGTTACTCGCGGCTCGTTCAAGCTGTCTCGTTTTATTTCCAATTTCTGTCCGTTCGCTGAAACGCAGCCGATCGATCGACGAAACAGCCCTACCGGCATTTTACGAATTCGACGTTGCACGACACCTCCAGGGAAATTTCTGTATTCTTCATTTCGTCGCGAAACCATTGCGTCGAAACGTTTCACAAGCCTTCTTGAAAATTCACCCTTTCTTTCGCATATTTCACATTCTTTCCGCTCGTTTCGCCGATGCAACGCAAAGAACAATTATTTCTCCTTTTTTAAAACACGTTGCAATTACAAAGCGTGACTTCTATCTTCGATATATCCTGTCGTATAGCTTACTCTTGAGAAATTACCTTCTATGTTTCTCTCTCGTACGTAATATTCAAAGCGTATTAAACAGTGAAACAGAATTCTAGATCTATTTAAATGGAAATAAAGCTAACAAGTAAGTAAATCGATACATGCGAATGACAGGAAGAACACAAGGGAATATAAGTTACATGAAAATGACTGTGTAACCAAATCATCTAAAATGCTTCTCCACTTTGTTGTCTGTCACACTTTGTCGGTTTACAAAACTTCAGCTTAATTTGCGTTACGATTACGCTACATTCTCTCCTAGATATACTTTAATATAGCATAATATAACAGACTTAATTCCAATGCTAGTGTGAAATAAGTGCAGGTATCAAACGGTAAGACAGATGCGATTCATATTACGCTCTATAATGTATTATGGTTATTCGGAATTGGAGATATTTCAAGGGTGATATTGAAAAGTCGACTATTCGGTTACCAGAATAGTCGAAAGTGAAACTTTTTATCTAATAATTACCGTTAAATCTTTTATAGTTTTCGTGAATCAGTGTTATTCGACAATTTCGGTTTTAGCATCAAAGTCGTCTTTATCTTCAACGATTCTTAGTTCTCTTGTCGCTATTTGAATTGTCATAAAAATTTGAACAATCTGCTTTTGCATCTGATATGGGTTTGCCATTAGGTGTAAGATCCGTAAAAGTATCCATAATGTTAGAATGTCACGAGTAACTTTCTTTAGATTTATTATTTCAGAAGGATCGAAGAATTCATTTCGCTCGAGCATAAGGAGATATGGTTCTTTCCTTTTCTATCCTTATTGATCCTGTCTTTAGGCAAGTGGTTAGGAAGCCTAAAGCGCAGCTTTCGTAGTTTCGACAATTTTACAACGCAACAGTTCTTGCAAAACAAAGAAGGCGACATTACGCGATCCGTGCAGCGTTCGACTAATTTTTTGCCATTTTCAGGGTTGGTGAGCTTCTTGCGTAACATGGTCCAATCGTGATCGTGATCGATGGAAAACTTTAATCTGAAAAGTCAAACGGTGTACGGGAACTTGGTGAATAGTCAAAATAGGGAAACGTCAAAGTCCAGGAATATAAAATTGATAGGTATATTTCTATGAAATTCTCTTTATTATAACGTATACTCGCCATCTATTTTTATAACAGCCCTTGAGAATCTATAAAGCTGCGACGTCTTGTTTGTAAAACGTAATTGGTTTTGAAACGGGCTACTCTTTGCATTATTTTGTTTGCAGTGTAGAGTTACCGCTAAACCCAAAGCCCTTTACTCACTCTTTCTCGTCTCATGCAAATCTCTCTGACATACCATAATGTTATTCAAGTTTCGTAACCAACTTTTCAGGTTTGTTTCGAACGTAATTCGATTTTGACTTTGAAATCGTTTGGCAGTTTCACACTTTGATTTTTAGCGTAATAAACCATTTTTTACATTGTCCTATGTAATGCGGCAGTTTCTAAAATGGAAAGACGCATGAAAGTATTTCATTGTATCAAAGTATTTCTCTTTACTATATAAAACACGCGTTTTAGAGGACCATATATGATTGTACGTATGCGCATGAACAATACGATTATAGCTACATTTCTCTCCGTGCTATTTTTACTAAAATAATTTTCAATTCTTTCATTGCATACTAACAAGACAAATATACACGTGGTAAGAATAATATAAATATCGTGTACTTATATTTACGTGAAAATATGTAAATTGCAAAATAAATTTTGCCAATAATACAATCAATTCCTGATAATTCATGCAACGTGATTTTTATTGCGACGTTAGCAGGATACGAGGCTATTTTTATAGATTTGTTCTGATTTATTTCTACGTCGTGATAAATCGCGATACCGAGTTTGTTGCATTGATAAAAATATAACGTTAAAAGGTGATGCAGATGACATGATGATATGTGTATCACTGTTTGAACGAGTAATGGCAGAACAAGTTCGCTTACGATCGGTTAAAATCGTTCAACTTTTATTACTAAAAATAAAAACCTGCCAGACTTAATGCATCAACCTTGCGACGTACCTTCCATTCGGCTAACGCCTGTTTCTCTTGGATGGACTTTTTGGACGAAGACGTTTCTAGCGAGCGCAAGGAAGGCAATTCTTTAACGATTACGAGCTAAAAGTGGAATAATATTTGAATGAAATTACAAGTGCGAGATTTATCTAATCAACTGGAGAGGCAGAGAGAAAAGTAAGCAAAGTAAAAATCGTTAAAAATATATGATGTTTGAAAAGTGACGATCATAGGCATTAAAAAATAATAACGATGATGATTTCGTCGCCGTAAAGACGATAGTAAGGACGATTTTATAGAAATGGCATTCGGAAAAGAGCTTGGATGGTTCGAAGTACAAAAACAATGTAACTCTATGCAGTTACTTACGTTTAATAAAATTTGGATACGAACAATCTTATTTTATCACGAAAAAGGCCTCAATTATGAAATAAAATTAGCATTAATCAATTGTTTATAATTTAGTTAAAGAATTTGTAGATCAAATTGTATGTCCAAAGCATTAACAAACTATCTCATATATCTTTTTCATCCGCCCCCTGCGAATATCGCCGCTTCAAACAATCGCGGCATTCTGTCGATTATGTTTTTGATAAATGTTGACAAAAGGGTACTCGGCCCCAAGAAAGCCGACCTTGACACATGTTGCCAAGGACGCTCTTCTTGAAAAAGCTGTTTATTCCTGGAGAAGCTATTAATGAGAAACTACTGTAGTGAATTCTGCCTATAATTGAGCGTCCGCCGCAGTATACGCGTCGGTATTGGTCGACGACCGGGTGAAGTAAGAATTCTTATCTTTTGTTTGCAGTTTATCAAGCGAGTCACGATTATACACTATTTTAACCGACTTGGTGTAAGAAAACGCGAAGCTTCGAACGCTCGGAGCGTTCCTCTGAAATCCAGAGACGAAATCCGTCACCCCCGTTTCTAGGAAGAGATAGCGGAGTCACTGGAGGCTGCCGTAAATTATGCTCTCTCCTCTCTCTCTCTCTCTCTCTCTCTCTCTCTCTCTCTCTCTCTCTTGCTGCGTCACGGGCTAGCGGGCCTCAACGGTTTCTCGACTGCGAAGCTAGCGAACGGAACCGACTGTCCTACGCGTTTACTGGCATCCTGGGTAAACGTAGCGTCTCGGATAAATCGGAATGCGTTCATATAAATAATAGATTACATTGCCCTGAGCACGATGCGATTATCTGTGCGGCTTTTTCCTAATTAACTCTTTGGATTTGTGGCGGCACTCGACCACGGCTCTTTCCGTTGGCTTCGCGATACAAAGCGCCATACCGTCAAAGCGCAACACCGACGTGCCTGTCACGTAAACTGGAGACGTGGGTTTTAAAGGGCAAGAAGGTTGAGCCGTAATACAACTATTAACTTTATTCTCATCACACTTTATTATGAACCTAACAATCACAATTCAATATACACTGAATTGACGCGTACAAAATCACAGTTTACTTCAATAACGCGCATATGAAAGGTAATTGCACTGATAGACGCGACTGATCTAAGGGCAGAAACTTTTTAAAGATGTTGACTGTTCTAAAGATAGAGAATAAGTGATGTTCGGTGATGATGCCGTGGCGCAGGAAAGCTAGTTAGCGATGGGTGTGTCTAAGGACACGAGATGAGCTGATTTGTTAATTAAGAAGGTTGGTGAACTAGGAAGGGTCTTAGCCGCCTCCGAGAGAGTAACGTGAGAAAACCAGCTTTTCCTCATCATCCCGTAGTAGACAAAAATATAAATAAGGCTGGAGATGGAAGATGATTGTTTTTGGTCTGAAGGACCTTAGGTGTGAAAATGCCAAGATTTATGATGGGCACTTGAGGCTATTGAGGGTACGCAGTGAGGAATCGTAAACATCTGGTTGCTGTCTCTCCCGGTGTGTGCGGCCTCGTCTCTGATGCGTATTGAGATGTGGTTGATGTCACATGCCCAATGTACCATCGATATCCTTACGTTTCTTTCGCCGAATTCTCGGAAGAACACATTCTTACATCTAATGAACGCGTGCTAGTGGGGATATCGATGGGCGACTAAGGGAAGAATCAGTTTGACGTCGAACAAAAGTTGATTCTGTCTCGATCCGCGAAGCGCGCAAAGTCCCCAGTGCCGTTGCGAAGCAAACACGTCGACTGATAAAACTCTTGGTGTTAATTGTTGATCGTTATTTGTCGACTCTGACTGTTAACTTGCTATTGTTAATAAACCGTTTTCGTTAAACATCGAGGGTAGTTTCTTGCGTGCACTCTCACCAACTATCACCTCAGATTCGTCATCCCATCTTCACCGCCATTCCATCGTTTTTCCGCGTTTCTACGTACTCGCTTGCACTATACATTTACATGTATATTACATATACATTGTAGTCGCCGGGCTCTTTTAGTTTTTCAGATATTCGCACAAAACTACCGTTATCGGTACTTTCCATATCCATATGTGTCCATCTGCGACGCAGCGCAAGCATAGCTATAAACTACAAACAGATGGTGAGAATTAGGTTGGCGCGGACGCACAATTATGGGAAGAATTCACTGTGGTGGTAACGGTAGATTTTATTAATAACTTTTTAAGAGATAACTGGCTTCGACTTTCTTCCAATAATCGTCATATCTGTCTTTTGACTTTGGGCAATCTCGTCCATACAATCTCTCAAGCAGATACTTACGTATGTAGTCTATTTCTAAATGCTTACTCATTTTGCACACACGCATATTTAATTTGATGTTCGTATATTATCGTATATTATCGTAAGGTAAGGTATATATGGCAAAATTAAGTAATGAAATCAGGCCGAAGAATCGTCTTCGCGTTGTACTATTCCAATAACCGTTTTACTCAAACCGAGTAATTTTCCAATGGAAAATTAAATTATATACATAAATGGAACAAATTATATTACATAAATGGAAGATTAAATTATATTTACGGACGGGGGAGTATAATTGAACATGATTATGCAACTTGGCAGCCAAGAAGACATGGGATGTATAAATATTTAAAGAGTCTGTCGATTAATCGTAATCTGTGTTCGAAGAAACAAAGTTTTTTATGGGAAAAGTGGTTGTTCTATTGTCCGAAAATTGCATTATCCGAGCGATTTTAGTAGTTTGGCACTGCATGAACGGAATTTATACGGAAGAGCAGGACACACGTTGCGGATAAATTGAAAGGTGCGAGGCGCAACGTGTAGGATTCTATCCTTTGCAACGTCTGACTTAAAAATATTCCGCAAAAGAGAGGATGAAAAGGCAGCGATGGCTCGCAGACAGCGCATAGCGTGCTTCGACGATATGTTCTTTTCGTTTCAGTAGTAGTTTCTGTGATACCGACTATAGTCCTCCACTCGGTTGCATAGCCGTTCAGCGTAGCGTAAACAAGTCAATGCGCGTAGTTGCATCCTGCTCCTCTCTGCTCTATCTTCCTAGTAGTGCATCGGTTTCGTTCTGCCTGGCCAACAGGACTTGCAAGCAAACGTTGCCCGATAAACTCCTATTGATTGAAGTCTTGTGCGTTTTATTTCGGACCTAGCTACTCGTTCGCCCTTCTATTTCTATTTCCGGGCCGAGTCACCGGCGGCATCGGCGGCATCGGCGGCATCGGCGGCATCGACGACGCATTACGTCTGCTGTCAGCACGTTCCTATAATTGATAGGGGATGCTACCCGCCCTCTCTCCTCCCCGCACCGTACTCTGAAAGATACCGGTTATTTACATGCGAAAAATGTGGCTGCTTTTTCCAAGAGACGAGGGAGTTTAATCACCGTTTACGCTGGAATTTAATCTTCCCCAATTCAATTTATCATGCTGTTATCGTTTAATTATCAGGCACTTTTCTCAAGTACACTTTAGTAATCTTCCTGTAATTCTGACTCTTATGTTGACTGGAAATTTTACGGTAATTTGGAATTTATCATTTTTAATACAGGTCCTGCCTTTTAGTGTCATTAATTATACGATTTATATTACTGTATCTAACTTTTATCATGCTACGAAATTACATCGTGCAGGATGATTTGAAGAATCGGCTGCAGTTGTGACTCCGCTTCGAGCGAAACGAGACAAAAGTCATGTTTTGTCCTCTTTAATAAGATCTATAACCATATATTATATACGAAGACTTGCAAAATATACTAATTGCTCGAATAAAAAGTACGCGCAACTTTAGATCACTAAAAATACACTGTCCTAGATATTTCGTTACACGATAATATACGGGATGACTGTAAAATTGTGGTACGCCTGGAAAGGATGTAATTTCTGGATGCAAATATTTTAAATCGCTTGATAACCAGATGGAGAATCAGGATACACAGGTGACAGATTAAAGTAACAAGTGGATAATAATCGATAACAGGCGAGCGGTCCACAGGAAAACAGAGGAACGTCGTTGCATTTCTTCTTCCTGCATTTATTAGGAAAATTTATTTTTCAATGTATAACGTCGCAACTTTGTATTTTCTCAGTGATATTAATTTTTTGCTTTTACCTAATAATTATAATCTCATTATTTCTTCGAAATGTCCAAGAAATCACTGTTCGTGCCTGAATATGTAAAGCGGAAATATTTTTTCAAAGAGTAAATTGAACGCTACTGAATATCAAGAGGTGTTATATGGTGAATTATTGCCTTTCATAACTGAATAGGAGACAAAAAGACAGTTTTTCGTCAAGACTTTGCTTCTATTTATACAGCCGCCACTACGGAAAAGTGGTTTCAATATTTTGGAATAGAATTATTACCATGGCCAGTATTGAGTCTTGATCTGAACCCGATCGAGAACCTGTAGGGAATTCTAGCAAGAAAAGTTTACGATCGAAAGAAGCCACCTATAGAAAATATCGTTTAACCTAAAAAAGGAATAAAATACGCGTAGGTGGATATTCACGATGAAACTTTAAACAAATCTGTGGATAGTGCGCCGTACAGACTATTTACAGAAAATTTTAAGAGAAAATTTAATTGTTTCCTCAGTTTTCTTTTACCTTACTATATGCAATTATATAAACGATCTATCTTGTCAATTTTTGCTTCGATACTGTAAAAGATCTAAAAATATGGTCGAGTTTATAATTATTCACGGCATTGTGCAACGCATTAACGTGTAAAAAACGAAATCTAATATCTTGAAACTACTGTAAAACAGAAAAATTTTCATCGAAATTAATACGACGCAGCCAATGACGCAGAGCACGAACAGGGGCATGCGAAAAAATGTTAAACTCGTTAAAAAATTGAAGATTCGCTGAAATTGACACAGCCCATTTGAACCCGTGAACCGTTCACTTGTTGTCGTTATTATCATTCCTAGAATTATACATAAATGCTAATAGAGCCGCATATCTATGAAAGAAGTTGCACGATTCTTTTAAAAAGGAAACTAACGATTAATCGTTTCGAGGGATTTTTCGATGCGTACAATATTCATCGTAATACTCTGTACTTCTGATTACCTGTAATACGTTATACGCAATCGGGCCTTGCAGTCCTAATTGTCGAGTAGCTGACATACTAGCTTTTACGTATGTTCGTCATCTAGAACAAAAGTTAGAATCCATGAGAGGAGTTCCTGTGTTAGACCGCAGGATACCCCCGGGGTCAGGCAATGTTCTGACAGTAGTATTAAACTTGTCGAATATTGATGTCTCTTTGCAACTGTGTCAGTTCACTAAGTCCCGTTGTACTTTAGCAACGTAGCATCAACTTAGCACGTAGATGAATACTTGTTCGCGCGTTTTACAAAGTAAAATAATGCTGGAGTAGTTGGAGAGCTCCATCCGATTCGATACACCTTGAAGAAAGAGCGGGCGAACATTTTTTCGTCCATTGTTCGTCGCTCAATTTTGAAACTGAATTTCCCACCGAGCGGTAGCTTATGGCGAGACATCGATCACGGGAAATTTCAAAGTTGAACCGGCTATTAGGTCCTGAGACGTAAGGGATCAAAGAAGCCCATATTCGTTAACGCGTCACTCCGTGTGCTCCGATGTGTGGACTTTTATATTGATCGAATAATTAAAAAATTTGTTCTCACGGGTTTTACAATTTTATGAAACCAGCTTTCGATCTTGCCTCAATCTCCTATGACCTATCCATCCTGCTCTCGGTAGTCGAGCGTGCCATAAACGTGGTTACTTGCGAAGGCTAATTTAACTATTGTTACTGTTGAAGTGGTCGAAACTCTACATCTGCTTTTTAGTTTTCTCAAGCACCGAAGCGATCCACAGCGTATAGACAAAAGACTGGGACGAAGGCAGACCATAGACACTGGACAGGTGACGATGGCTTCGGGGTTTTCAGTCACAGGGTAACGTTGCTAGCGTGCGGATCTGGACCAGCTCAAATTATATCCATACTTGTATTCATTTCTGTATTAAAATATATCTTCCGTAACGACCGTTCGCAGAGAGACGCGATCGCGAAGAAAACGCGTCAGCGAGAGGCGTAAATTCTCGCTACGATTCGGATAATCGACGCCGCGAGACAGTCGTTCCCCTGTTTCGTTTAAGATAACAGAGATGGTTAATATAATCGTCTATTTCCAAGAATATTTAAAATTATAAAGAACACGTCACGAATGATTTAACAATGATACAGTTAGTTTATTACAGTTATCTGACCGGACTTTATGATATGTATCTATATATTCGTGAGACTAAGCGAGTCTTCAAATGATACTGCCCTTCGATTCTTTGTTTTGTGTTCTCTTGGAGACGATCCCCACCACGCTAGGATCACGCCACCTATGATCACACATGCCACCTTCCTTGTATGAGTAAATAACGGCCGAATCGAAGTTTATAGAACTCGCTGCTCGACTAACTATGTGTTTGTGGCTACATTTTATGTATTTTGCCGCTCGTGTCAGGCGATCTGTCGGCGATACTATAGTGCCCAATGAGACGGTTAGAAACACGGCCTATCTGTCTGTTTATACATCGAATAACCTCAACAGTTACGATACTTGCAACGATAACTTGTAAGAATTTCCACGATTCCTACCCAATTGTTCGAAGGCTCCTTCGTCCAGATATCTCTCTCTCTCTCTCTCTCTCTCTTTCTCGCTGCCAGTCAAGAACGGCTTGGGGTACACGGAAGTACATGGAGCGACGTCTAACGAACACTCTGATTGGGCCTTTCTTACGCTCGATGACCAACCACTCGGCATACATATTTTCGAATTCTCGCCCGGCTCTTGCCAAACTCTCGATCGAGTCGAGCAGATCAGAGTCGCTGCATCTTTCGAACAGAACGGTTCTATCAAAATCGCGTGGTCTATCGAACAGTAAACACCTGTCATCGTTTCGAGGAGAATTTAGAATCGTACGGAGAACACCAAATTCGTTGGTCGTCGTCATTTGTATTTCATTGTTAAGAATCGTCTGGAGATGGAAGCATTTCGTGCTTCCATTTCCTTGCTCCAACGATCGAGCCACGAGTTCTCGTAGCTTCGCGACATCGTTCCGATCGCACGTTTGCACGTTTCCTTGTGAATAGTCCATCTTTCCGGAGCTACTCCGCTTTTTCAATCAGTCACCTAATATTAGTTTCGCGAGTGATGAGTGCAATGTCTCGAGCGAACAGGAATGAACACACGCGCACAGAGCTATAAATACATCGGAGCCTCTAACATTGGCTGAAAATGTCACAGTCTACGAAAAAAGTGATAGTTGCCGCGTACGCAAGTGAAGGAAGGAACAAGAGTTTGCAAAAATGTCACGAATGCCAAAGGTTTGTTTGCAAAAGTCACTCTTATCATTAAATGACTTTGATAGAACGCGGCTGAAAGATCTTTTTGGAATAAAAGACATAACATATTACTACTAACATTCTCTTGATCCTTTAAAACAAGGAAACAAATTTGAAGAGGGTTAGTGTCTGTTTCCAAGATTCGAAGCGTGTAATTGAATGGACGATCAAAATCAGGATGCAAAATGAATCTTTTCGTAAGATATCGTGTCGGAGATATTGAAATCGTATGATACGCGATTTTATATACATTTCATAAAAACAACAATCGGCCGAACGAACAACGGCTTAGTGTCCGATAGAACGCGTCAGTATCAGCTAAATGTCAAAAGTGCTCGGTTGTATCGCGATTAAAAAAAAATAAATAGTAAATCAAACTCGAGCCACGAGTAATTTAACTCCCAACGAACAGAAATTACTTGATTACCTTGGAATATCTGGAAATTTGACGGAACCTGAAACTTTGTTTCCTTTGTTTAGTCCGGAACGTATTGACAAGTTATAGTTGTAGATATTTGCAACTTTACATTATATTTATTATCATGTATTGTCACGGAATCATTAGCTAATTGTACGACCAGTTAGACCAGGACCACCCTATACGTTTGCATTGAATAATAGCGTAATATTTATTTAAAACAAAAAACGTACATACATGTGTATGCAGCAGAGCGCGATTTTTTAAACTAAATACCAATACGCTTGCATTTATATCTGTCGGAATATTAATGGAAAATATTTTTCTCAGTGTGGAATAAACATTTGGAGAGCGCTACGTGGATAAATTAATTGTAAATTGTTCAATTTATTTGAGCGGTGTACGTTATTTTGAAACGTTTCTGTCGCCGTAGGTTAAATATATTTGCCGGTTATCGATATCGAGAAGATGAGAGAAGAGGGGAAAACAATTGGAAAATAATTTGTGTCGTATATATGTAGCGTTTCTCTAAAAATAATACCTTTTATCGTACACGTAATATCTTTGGTGCAGGGCGATTCAATCGAGTATTCGTTGCTTCCTTCGTCCGTGCCTTTCCTTTCTTTTGTTTCTTTCTGGTGATTGTCGGGCCAATAGCGTGGCGTCGGCCGATAACGACAAAGGAGTTGGAGTATCGGCTCGCTGATGGAGCGGCCCGCTAAGAAATCTGATTGTAAAGGACGACCGAGCTAACGCTTCCATTTTTCCCGAGGCATTGCCTGTATCCCACAAAAATCTATTTCTCGCTTTTTATTATTTCTTATTCCGGCGAGTCGCGCGCCGTCACGGCTGTTTCGTTTTCGCCTCTCAAAGAAATATCACGACTATTTCAATTCTCGCTGATATTGCCGGCCGATAGACGAGCTGGAGCTTGCCCGGGGCGAACTCCAGTCATCCTTTATCTTATACGAAGCCGTGTATCCATATAGCATTCCGAACTCTTTCTACGTTCCTTCCTTTCTCTACTCACCTCTTTCCAAACCTTAGATTTTACAACGCCTACCGTTTCTCGTACGCGTACTCTTATAAACAAACATTTTTCTTTCTTCCCTGTAACTGCTTGGCGCCAGACGGAATTAGCAAATCTCCCGCGCGTCCATGTTACGCGTACGAACGAATAATCCAAAATTTCTTTTCCCTTTTCTGCGACTTTGAGCCATCTTTCAGGCGGTTGATCAATTCCACGCATGGAAACCATGGATCCCGTGTATTTTCACGCTTACGAATATACGAAAGCGCGTATCCGACAAATCGTGTCGCGTCGTCCGAAAAAAATGACGGTTTGAGGCTCCTTATGATGTGTTTCGTAGCGTTAGAAACGCGCAATTCCGGCAATTTCGCAGGAAACTCGAAATCTTTTTCGTGTCGCGTGGACCATCTGAAATGGTTTGTCGCGTTACACCTAACTGCTTCGCAAACTGTTTTTGCGTTTGGCTGAATTCTCAACCGGTAGTTGGCTCCAAAGCGCGGCTTGTCCATCAAACTGGAGTCGCCGCTTTGAAGCAAAATGCACACGTACCGTATGATGCAATACCTTCACCGAGAAGGTGACAAATCAATTCGCTTGCATTTTTCCTATATTTTCCTTGTTGCAATCCACGAAGAATACAGTGACGGATATGCACTTTGCGCGTATGCCATTATTGACATTTATGAATTGATTATTTTTTCAGGATTATTTCGGGATTCCGGCAAACAAAATGTCCTTTTCAGTAGTAACGCGTCGACGATGCAGACCCCAAAGGGCTGCAGAATCATTTCGTTTTATTGTCAGTTCTCCAAACCTCCAAAGATATCGGATTATTCGTCTGTTTGGCTAGTACATGTGATTATAAAAAGGAGATTTTTTTGTATTTTGTAATGAAATTTGTACAATGTTAGGATCGAAGCAAGTTTTTGATTGACACCGTAATAATTTCATACTGTATATTAAAGATTCGTTCGTAAGATTACCATTTTTATTAATTTGCAGTGACCTAAAAGACGGGTAAAGCGAACATTCTGTTCTATTGTGTATTTTCGATTACCAAATATAAATCGACCGCTATACGTTATCGAGTTAAAGATATTTCTATATTTGCACATTTAGAAATTACGAAAAATTCCTTGTCGCGTGCCCTCTGATAACTTAAATTTATAAAATTGTTTAATTTACTGTAATTTAACTTTGAAAGAGAACTAAAACTTGATATCGGTCAACGATGAAAAATGCGAATAACAATATTTTATGGTTTCAAACAAATGATAAAATTAAGAGTCTGGCGTTAAGGGATATGTATATATATATATATATATATATATATATATATATGCTAATATGGATGATTTTTGCAGAGAGTCTTTATTTTTTATGTATAGTTTGCTATTTCTACGTGTTTTATTCGGGCGACGAATATGAATCCGTGCAAGTATTGTTTTCAATCAGGAGATGGTACCGACCATAGATATTCCACGTAAGCAAATAATCGGAGAGCTTCGAATACCATCGTCCTTGCGACCCTCTTACCTGAAGGTATAAAAATTCTTAATCTAAAACCAATTCAGAAGAGCGTGCTAGGGAAAGCCATGGTTTTTATAGGAACACACTCACCTTATGTAACAGAGAATTGGCAGAAGGTATTTCCTAATATCGAACCATCGTCCCTTGAAAAAGAATGTTGAAGTGACATCGCAAAGAGGGAAACAGGAAAGCAGTGAAGGCAAGAGAGAGGAATGAAAAGAGACGGGAGTACGAGAGAACGAAATGACAAGAGAGAAAGAGAGAGAGCGAGAGGGGGGAGGGGGAGAGATGAGTGTCACTTCAATCCCTCTTACTTTTCTATGGAGAAATCTACCAAAACAAAAGATTCGTAAATTCTTTCGATGAGGAAAGTAAACGATGGCTATAAGCGGACTATTAACTTCAACGAATCGAAAGGAAGATCTATTTCAGCATCATAAAGTCTTCAGATTAAACGGCAATAGCCCACTGTTGCAATTAGTCGTATAATTAAGGGGTCGTGGCTCGCTAATTTCGATAATTACGCAGTAAAGCGGGTTCTAGCTGCAATTTTGTTGAATTTCGGACACGTTGTAACACGCGGCTTTGTCCGAGGCGTGGCTCGATCGGGACCCTCTACAATTCGAAATTTAACAAAATTCAAATTGCAGTCCCCATTCTTGCCCAAGTTGCATCTTTTCCTTCTTTTTAATCGCAACTGACTCGAATTACCTCTACTGACGGGCCCATCTGATGATAACTCCAACATCTAGCACTTAATTAAATAAATAATTGACAAAATGCATTCCTTTGCACAAATATCTTGCATAAAAATGCATTAAATCTGTCGATATGGACAAAAAGTTGGAATAAGAAAGATGTGCGCTGTGCCCAATGGCCCGCCGAAATGTTCGACGCGTACAACTGAAATTTGAAATAAGGAAAGCGTCAAGAGAATCAAAGTTTTGAAAGCGATGCTATAGCGAGGCAAACTTTAGCATGCAACGCTTGTGTTTGAAACTTTTGGCAAATGAAATACCCGTGTTAAATTGAGACGTTTAAAACTAAACGATATCTATGGCAGGGGCAGTTACAAGATTACACTAGTAAAATTAGGAAATAAATGAAAACACGCAAAGTGCGATCCTCAGCGCCAGACTGGTGAAGACTCGAAACGAAAGGTTGGAGCAAAATGGACGTTAACCTTGAAATTCTACATTATGATATTCTATTCATCGTGCGGATCGAAAGTCTGGAAAAGTCGCAACGTAACCGTTCTCTTGAGAAAAGATCTTCAAGTTTAGATCGCGTTCATACAGGTTTAAACTGATTTTATTCGCAATGCGCTATAATGTGAATGTGTCGCACTTGTCATCGGAGTAGGCGAATAAATAGAAGCGATAACGCGGTTCCCAACAATTCTTGCTCACACGTTGATGGTGAAACGTCTTTGCTCAAGTCTTTTCTGTTTAGGGTAAGGTAAGGTATTTCTGTTGGCTGAAACAGTTGAAAAACTACTTTCGTCTGTAAATAACACACGTTCAAAAGATGCGTGGCTATTTATGTAACTTGCAGCGTCAAAAACTTGGCCGAGTTATATAATAAACTTGTTAAATTATTCGTCGCTCGCCGTGTCCTGGCTTGTGACTGATTCTTACTGGACGAACCGTTCTATGTAAGCTCATTAGTGGGCAAACACGAGCAACACCGATAATCCATTTTTCTTTACGCCGATGGATGCGGCGTCGGTCTGTTTTCCGATATGGATTAAAAGGCTGCAGTATTAATTCGTGATTACCAGATTGTCAATCTAGAATGAAAATCTCATTGCCTTAGAGCTTCTTCTGCACCTAGATGTTCCTATCGTTGCCCATTAATTTTCGAAAAGTAGCATTTTCCCAGCTAATCTATATTTCCTGCTGCTTTGTCAATAGCGTGCTATACATTTTCTTACTGCAAACGAAAACATGTTGTGAAGAAATTTAGAAAACGGTTGAATTTAGACCCGCGTGATTCCTTTGGAACTTTTGCCCCTCGTGACAAGTAGAATACAAGGTCAATTTTGCACGAGCTTCTCTTTACAAATCTCCGACGAACCAACGGTGTCGATCACGCTATGATGGTTTTACCCTCTGTACGTGTACGATTGTTTCTTGATTGTACGACTATGCAGATTAGACTCTTTGATCTCGTCTCTTTGATCGTCGGAATGATACTGTCTCGTTCGGATGTGCGAATAGGACTCTTTTAATCGAATATCACGATAAAATGTCTAATAATATCTTTTTCTCCAAACAGGAGCGGCTCTGGGAAGAGACGCAAATATAGATTAGAAGATTGGCAGGACATTGGAGATTTTTATAGGCTATAAAACGAATCTAATATTGATGGAAGAATGGACGGTAACAGCGGTAATTCTATGTCGGAAATTCTATGTAAAAAGAGAGGAACCTGGATTGGGAAGCGGTTGAACGTGAAAACCGTGAAAATATTGAAAAATTGAATATATAGAAAAATATGCAGCGACGGCCACGTGATACTGTAGATTCTGCGACATATAGTAGAAGACAAAATTACGTTTCTAGCGATAGCAGAGCGATAGATAAACGAAAAGCGATTTCCGAAATTTAATCGTGTCTTATTATTAAATGAAATTAGTATTAACAAAATACCTTGGTCTGCTGGGCCTCGCCTTGCCGCGATCCCGTGCGGCACAGCATAAACAAATTGACTTTACACACCTACGCAGTTACCTGCGTCATCGAGTTCGTAACAGGGCTCGAGTTGAAGTTAAAGTCAAAGTTGAACATTCTTGCTTTTTCCCGAAACTTTTATCATTTTACGAGAAACGTTTGACGTTCGCCGTTCTTAACCAAACAACCGTTTTCGCGCGCATCTTTTTGCGTCTGCAAAAGTAACGAAGATATTAAAGTGGATAAGATAAACGAAGCACCCTATATAGAATGTGCTACGCTTTGCTGTTAAGAAATGAAAGGTGGATTTGAAACGAGAGGAAAAGGAGGGAGCTACGTAACGGCAAATACATAGTTCTAAGTAATAAATAAATTCCCTCGGTTTTTAGAAATACGGATGAATATGAAAAAGACATAGAATCTTTATGTGGCACTTTTCCATACTCTCTGACTCCTTCGTAACGCATTTTTACAACAAGTGGACGCGTAATTTCTGTGTGCATGCATACGTATGTAGAGTAAATTCCTCGCTAGTTAACTCGAAGGGAATGTTGTTAATTATGCTACGTGATAATGGTATCGTAAGATACGAGTGGTTATCATATCGCGGGTTCATATCACCCACGTATCGAGGCGGAGACGGCTATTTTTGCGTGTACATAGGTTAGTCCGGGAGGGATGGATCACCGGGAGAGACGGACCTGCGTATGTATTCTGGAAAATATCCACGAGACGAATTAAAGCCCCTCTAGGCAGTAACGAAGGAGAGCCAAGTATTTCGAATAACAAAAGTTAATAACAAAGAATGCGACGAAGGCTGCAATGAAATGAAAAGAAGACGAAGCTGAAATTTAAGATCGTGTATGATAACTAGTGATAACAACGGTAGATGACAGAAACTCTGTTTTCTCATTAATGAAACAATTTTTCCAGTGAAAATAATGGTTGAACTTTACTCGAGGGGGCCAAAAATTGTGGCCGATTCGAAACTGAGTAACTTTTGCGTAAAACATATTTTATCAGATCGTCGAAAGTATACGTTTATTCTTTCAAGTTTCAATTACGTCTGTTTCGTCGTCACCAGAAGCTGCTACGTGTTTCTTAAATTTTACCTGCATCGAGAAATTACAAACTTTGAAAGGTATTAATTACAAAAGAGGGGTAAATCTGTACTAAATACGGAGAAATTTTCTTGTATTTAGTGTTTCGTGCAACTTATCCGTAATTGATTAATCTGTAATTAGTAAAATTAAGATACTTTTTGTACGAAGCCTTCTCATCACACCTCAAGCGCCTTAACGCTTTCGCACAGAGAATAAAAGAACGCATCGGTTGATGCATAAAAAGATATTCTCGAAATCTCGTGAGAAAACGATTAGAGAACAAATTCTTCCATCTTATTACACGTGCTCTGTGAAATAGTTTGCCCGTCTAAACACTCTGTATATAAAGTCCGTTTATTATTCCGCGTTTGGAGCTGCGATTCCTTAGTATATCTTGAGACTTGAAAACTTTTACTCGACGAATGCGAATCATTCCTGTATCCCGCTATGATTGAAAGATACGTATAAATCTAGTAGGAACCTTTAATATCGAAAATTGGCGACTTTGAATTCTACTAATCGAAATCTACGAAGAACTTCCTGCGATGTTCGAATCTTGTGACTTTGCGACCTGTCGATAGAGATCTTTAGCTACGACATAGAATGGTTATTAAATTAATAGAAACATCTAATCAAGTAATAGCTCGAGAACTATTAATTTTTCCAAATTTTTATCCTTTCGCTTGTTTTCCTTACCCTCGAATTGATTTTCGATAACGGATTTTATTTCGTATATTTATTTACAAACGATAGAACAGGAAACTGTGATTGTTTAAGTAAAACTATCATCTCTTAGTAAATTAGCATGTTAGAACTGGAGCGACTAAATCAATACAGGCAATCGACTGGTGACGACTAACGACACTCGCAGCTCGTGTCAACCAACGACAATTTCAGTTCCTACTCTTTCGAGTTTATCGAGTTTTGCATGATCATTCGACGATGCTACGATATAGCGTGTATGAACGTACACAGGAATCGGTGCGAATGTGAGAGTAAATGCACGAATGGAGGAAAGTATGGTAGCTTTTGATTTTATAGCAAAGTCGCAATAATGGAAAAGTAATTACAACGTGACACAGCATTTCACGGTTCAAGTAATCAAACACAATGCTACGCAAAACGCGTTATACCGGACATATTGATCAAAGTAGTTTACGAAATTAAGCAGCGTGTTTGTTGCGTGACGAACAAACCAACAAATAGAAGGTGCCAAATCGATCGCATTTTTAGATTGATTCATACGCGTGTACGTAAAGCGGTAAACACGTAAATATTGTTGTTAAATACACGTTTGCTTTCGTAACTAGCGCGGCACATGTAGCATTTATTTCTATATGAATATTATTGTGTTATGGGACAAAATAGCATGTACATATAAGGAATAACTTTCTGTCGTCTCGTCAGTGGAGTAAAGTTATCGAAAATTTCTGTTCACCACAAGCGAACTAATTGGTCATGATGACGATATTAACGTACGTCGTCGGTAAATAGTCGAATTATAAGCGGAATTACTTATTTTGCATCCGAGTTCCGAGACGTAGTTTGTTTGACACTTTCTACGTAATAAAGTGTAATAAAAATTTGATTTTGTAGGTCAAAGTCAATTTTTTAAACTGGTCTCCATCCGTGCAATATACATATATATACATACATACATACATACATACATATATATATATATATATATATATATATATATATATATATATATAACTTTTGCATCGTCCCACAACTCTGTACTGTGATTCAAAGATTTGAACATTATGAGATTGTTGGTGCCTCGGCGTTTCATCTTAATTATTTTACACGCTTAATTACATTTTCGTACAAAAGATCCTCTTCCGCGGTCTGTTTTCATTTGCGATTACAACGCGTCCGTAAATTCGACCAGATAAAAGTTGCATTAATAATTCAATCGTTATTTAATGTGTCGCGAGGGGAATCCTTGTCGCTTTCTGTTAAGAGAGGTAAACAACTAAGCTTATCCATGTTGTGCATGTACTTTGAGAGAATGCTGTAGTAATTATCGCTGGCTACTTCGATACACGTAAATATCTCGTAATATCCGCTAAAGTTGCTCGACAGTATAGACGTCAACCGTGAATTAAGAATGTCAAAATCCAGATGAATTCTTGAGAAAGAGATTGTGTTATATGTGAAAACACATATATTTATCGGGTATTACATCAAGGTATATTATTCCGATTTTTTCTACCTTCTATTTATATCCTACATTTCTCTATATCTTTCCATACGTGTATGAAAAATGTATAGGATTTAGGTGTTTCGCTCTCGCATCGCAAGTGAAGTGAGAAATATACGAATTTATAGAATAGAAAGCAGCTAGTTTCCCGCTATTGTCCCACTTTTCTCTCTTCTCTGTGTTCGATATTTTCTGTTTTCTTCTCTGCTATACTTGCCTGCTATACCTATAGTGATACAGCGAATAAATGCTAATACGTCATATACGGATGACTCGTACGAGTGAAAAGTGTCGCGTAAAATGAACGATTTTCTAGCTGACGACATTCGTTCGTTAGAGTTTCAAACGTTTAGTATTTTCGCGCTTTAAATGCGTGACGACAAGACCGTAACCTACGAGAACTTGGGCCAGCGATAAGATGACGAACTGCTCGTAGTTTCTACGATCGATGTTACATGACCTAGCTTATTAGCTTATGGACAAACTGAGAGCTGCAGTTCTGTCAATGCGGCAAAGTCGTCGTGATAGAAAACAGACGTAAGAATTTCTACTTGTTGCACTTGTAATAGCATTTGTAATTCTCCAGCTTTCAGTTCTACGATACGTTAACTGCTACTACTTTGGTAATTAGCAGAACGAAAGTTTTTCGTTCAGAGTCGTTGGAGGATCGAAACGCGATCGAAATAGAGTGTTTGAAACGTAAGGAAGGACAGGTTCGTCCGTCTGATATTCGGCAGAGATAGAGGCGGATAGGTAGGCGAGGATGAAGAAAGCAGGTGGAAATTGTGTCAGTTTTGGAAGCGTCGACTCGCGATGCGCGCGTATGTACGTGGCCGAAGGTTTGCCAACAAACGGGATAAAGTAAGAGAGTGCGTGTTTAGTTGGCGTGCGCGTAGGAGGCAGACGATGATGGAAATGCGAAGGAAGGTGAAAGGCAAGATTCATTGAAAGGACGTAGCGGTGCGCGTAAATCCAGCTGAGAAGCAGGTAGCCGGAGAGAAGAGCGCGATGCGCATAGAATTGGGTAGCGCGAAGGCGTGCGCGGGCCGATTAGAGGATGCTGCGCGGCTTTCGCAAGCGTACAGAGCGATCCAAGCGAGTCAGTCAGTCAGCCGCCCCGTCAACCAGCCACCTCGGTTATCACGTAAGAGTCGTGAGTGGGGCTTTTGGAAAAGGCACGCCGCTGCTGCAGGAGTGGCTTGCTGCTTTCGGTGGTGGGGATACTCGACGGCTCCAGACGGAAACAGAAATAGAAGGGTGGAAGCGGACGAGATAGAGAGGAGACGCGGTCGGAGAGGAGAGGCGAGGAGAAAGAGAGAAACCGAATTAGATGGGCACGGGCGAGAGGAGATAGGTTGTCGACGTTGGACGAAGAGAGAACGAACGAGGAAAGGAAGAAAGACTGGGCGAGGGGCGGCGAGGGGCGGCGAGCGGCGGCGAGGGGCGAGGGTACGGCAGAGGCGGAGGGAGAGAATAGGATAGAGAGGGTGGCAAAGCGCTGGAAGGGTGAAGAGAGCGGAGGGATGGAGACCGTGAGAGCGTGAGAGGGTAGCGATTGTGCTACAGTCGCACCGCGACACCCCCACGAGTGAAACCGCGCGCGTGCCAATCTGCCCCCTTAGCCGTACGCACGAAAAGGGCCCGCGAACAGTGCTATGCTCTTAAGGCTACGGCCGAGGATTTCGTCGTTTGCATCGTTTTCGTCGCTTTCGTCGCGTCTCGAACGCTTCTTCCAACGCTTCTTCCAACGCTTCCTCCAACCCATCTCCGAGCAGCTTTTAATCGGGTAAGTGGTTACATCATGACAGCCGGATCTTGTCTATCGAAACGCGTTTTCACGCTCGCCCGATGACTGTTTCGCTGGAAAAATTGCCAGCGAGATTTCTATTTGACGAATCGACGAATAGACTGCGATCGTGTACGGTTTAATTCGCTGGGAACCTGTTGATGAAATTTCCTCGGTCTCAGACTGACCGCGGTTTCCTTCGCTTTGCTAGCCTCGGTGCCTCCACTTTCGTTCGTTGTTTCCATGTGCGACGAAACCTGTAAAATACGAAACCTGTAAACGATGGAAAAGTGCGCGCCAGTTGTGTGTCCAAGACAACCTACGTATCGTCGTTCGAAGAAACTTACGTTCTGCGTTGTGTTTTCCACGTGATTTTCGCCGAGAGATCTCGATCGTTGAAACGTACGTCTTGGCGGTCCGTTTCGACAAATTCTTTCGCGTTGTCCTAATCAATGAATTTAAAAACGTCGACGATGCCGGCAAGTGCTTCTGTTTGCTTCGTAGTAATAAATTTACGATTCGATCTAGATCGACCAGTGAATGGTGATTTCGTGAATTATTCCATGCTAAACTAGTAAAATAAACGGAACGATTTGCTCCAGTGTGGAAATTACACGTTTGCGAACGTATCGTCGTTGTTGAGTCGAGTGTTTGTCGAGTCACAGTTATGAGATGATAGGACCTTGAACTTGCTCGAAAGTGTTTTAGAGAAGAGAAAGTGTTGATAAATAAAGTATCGAGCAATCCGATCTGACTGATACACGACGCATACCTGTTGAAAATCCTTCAGGTTATTCCAACGATACGATGCTTTCGTCGCTAATATCGATTACTATACGGCTTGAAAGTCGGTTCGTAATAAAGACCATTGCTTTGAGAGCGGAACGACGGAAAAGACTGACTGATACTAACCGGGAAAGATCATTGGATAGCTGAATATCTGAATAGTAGATACGGGACTTGATGGCACTTTTAAAGCAATTGCTGCTGAACAACTTTGTTAATATTCGCGTTGCCTATCAGCCTATAAGCCACAACTTGTTAATCTGCTCGTTCTCCTCCGATCGTTCAATTGGAACGATCGATTTAAAACGAAAACTAAGTTATTCGCGATTTAAAATAGTATTATCTGTGCGGAGCGTAATTTGAATTTTGTACGTGTAAGTTTTGTAGAGAGGTGTCGCTATAGAGGACTAATCGCTTGATCAAAAATACAGAAAATCCAAGTGGAAATGGCGAAGCGTGTGAGAGAGGTAGGTAATTCCTTTAAAGAGTAACTGCAGAGGTCTTCTAAGTGAACGCAAGAACCTTGTATGCACGAATGCCGTAGACTTCTTTTGTTCGTGGCACCCTTTGCCAATTCATTCAGTAGCGGCATATATGTAGCGCTCTTTCCCGAGCCACTATGCTCGTTCCGAGCACCTGTGGACCGGCGTCCCTCGTGAACTCTTCTTTGGAGAACTGCCAATGACTTCCGGCTGACTCGTAGAACCTGTTGATGATCATGACTGCTTTCACGTTTTATGCCACTGGATTAATTTAATTCTTTCACACCTTTCATCCAAATGTCTTCTCTTTTTTCACTTTTCATCCACTCATTGCCACTACGAACGTATCTCCTAGACGCATACGTAAAAGCGTTACAGCGACGATTCTGATTTATCACGTCGTTCCACTTATGTCGATATTCCATGTAGATCTCACGAATATATACGAGCGTATAGCGTTATCGTGGCAAAATTTCTTTTATTTGTCATTCGTCGAATGCCGAATAACATTCTCCGGGAGAACGAAACGACTAACGTTCTGTATTCTTTCTATGCATACGCGTATCCGTGTTGTTTAAAATTACGATTGTCTTTCGTCTTATAAAAACGCTCTTGCCTGTTTTCAAACTGGAATTAAAAGATGAAGCAATAAGAAACACTCGTAGTCGACTTGCAAAAGTCACTTGCAAAAGTGTGCAACATTCGATAATACAATTATACGTTAATACAATCTGAGGAGTTTGTGGAATACGTGGAATATAATTTTACGCACCTTGTTCGGAATTATGGATCTCAACTGCCGAAATAATGCTGTAGGAACGCTAAATTTACACTTGGAATTTATATTAAGATAGTTATATATTTATTAGGTAAACGATTTCACAGATATTCATCGATACGCAATTTCTTCGTCTCACCTTCTTCCATACCGGACTCTTAACCGAGTCTTAACCGATTGAACAATTTACATTCATCCGTTTTCCAGGCGGCACCCACACACACACACACACACACACACATATTCACACACGTGTATCAATACTACGCGGCTAATCTAGTCTAGCACATAAAATTACACATATTTCGATACATCTATAGGAAGCCTGAAATTACAAGAATGTAAAAGATGTACATAATATGGTAAAATATGCGCAATATCGAAAGCGTAGTAGTTGTCGTAATAATCGTTTGCATAAAAATCTGCAATCGATTTATTAAAATGTAAATTAACAAGGATAAGATAGCGATGTTTAAATTACAAAAGAAAACATATTTTTGATAGATTTCGTTGAGGCGATTAAACGTTAAATTTACGTAAAACAAATTTATTCGCCAAGATGTATGAAATTGGAGCTCGTATAATTAACAAAAGTAAACAACCTGCAATAAAGTTAGTTAACTTTAAGAATTAAGTACGCCTTCTCTCATTTTCAGCAGATTTGTTCTATCAGAAGATAGAACAAATTGTACAAAAATTTCCCATACTCGAATTTCGGTTTCCCAATTATCGTCCATGTATACAAAGTGCTTTCAATTTTCTGTTTTAAAATTCTAAACTAATTGCAGACGACAGAAATAGCTAGCCACAAAGATACTTTTGTACAGCATTAACCATTTACTCGCTGATATTTAGCAAAATTCTCAGCGCCCGTAGTAAACCTCGTACTACATCGATGTCAAGTTTATATCAACCTACCATGACGGCATTCTTAAATAAGAATTTAAGCACTTTGAGTAATTGCGTTTACTGGCGGTAATGGAGTAAATACGATCATGCTTTCTACGATGTCCTACGCGCATACCTACGTCGAGCTACGTACGATATTCAAATCTCAGTTATGCGAATCTGCGAGTATCAGTTGCTTCTTAGTTTCGTTTGCAAAAAGAATTTCGAAAAAATGGCAGCTGACTCCTATCTTCTGGAAACTTCAATGTGTTAAAAGGGCTTGTTTGAAAAGTTGTTACTATTCGTTTTCCATTCGGCCAGATTTCGCAACAGTTTCGGAGTAACTGCGATATCTCGCTTTGGATTTCGGCAACGGTATTCGATTGGCGACAATTGCCATATACGTCACGCATAAGTTGACTCAAGGATTCTCGATAGGGATAATAAGGATAAGAGATGTCTGATTTTTCTTTCTTCCAGTCATTGCCTAGAGTTTCCAGGAGCGTAAACTGTCGCATTATCGCGCATAGGTTCACCCAATGGAAAACGGCACGAGTGTGATAGAAAATGTGAGTCCATACGAGTACAGACGAACGCCAAAGTTGTCTTGCCGAATGCCGGAAAGCAAAAATTTACTAAAAAAAAAAAGCCACCAAAATTTCGTTTAGGAGAATAAGCTGATTCGCGCTGCAAATCGTATGTACGAATACCGTACAAGACAGTCTGATCCGACCAGATTAAACTTCTTCTCGTGCCAGAATGTCATCGAAATGAAGGAAAATTAGAGGAGATGACAGTCTCCATACTATTTATAATATAATGTACTGTTCAAGTGTTAACTATTTATATCGGTATGGAATACGCTAGTGTTTTCTCGGTCATCGCCACAGCCTTTTTCGTTTCTTTACTTTGAAGATTAAGCGAATCGTCGCGTTCCCTTTGTTAAGTTTACAGCTTCGTCGTAAAGAAGTGTCTTTACGCGCTCGGTTTAAAGTGGCGGTTTCCCCCATGATACTTTCTCGACATATCGATCACCTTTTGTGACAAATTTGTCGACTAGATAGTTTGATATCGCAATATCGAATCGGAAACTGCGCAAGATCTAGTTGAATGAATTACGAAGAGGATGAATTTATTAATAACGTCCTGGTTTGTTAACCCATTGCGCTTCCTATGTCGAGTGTGGCTCGACATGAGTTTTTATCTCAGGAGCTCCTTTGTCCAGTCTAGTGCACTTAATAATTACAAAATACAACAATAGTGTGAATAAAACTGGTATTCAAGCGAATTTCTTTGTTTCTCTATTTATTTAAATTGTCTTACCTTTTAGTCGAAGTAAATTTCAAATAAAACGCTTAAAAGCGTCGGGAGCTGCTAACGTTAGCTGGTAACGAAATTGAAATAAAATTCCGAGTGCAAAGGGTTAAAGTTTCTGTTTCTCGATAAGTGGTCTTATTATTTTGTTAGGACGGAAAGTTGAGAAGAATCAGGTAAATGTTTACCGTACGAAAGAAGACGCTACGTTGAAATGAAATTTTATAGAAATTCTGCCTAATCAAGCTAAATGCGGAAATAAATTTATTTAGTCGAATCGGTTGACTAGTTGCAGAATTATGGCGAAAAGCTGTTCGTCTATAGCTAGTGTTTCGCGTTGCGAAACTCGATGCAACATCATGCGATTAAAGAATTATTGCTGCTACGAACCTTTACACGATTTCACGAAGAAATTGGAAAGATTTTCCGATTAACCGTTTCAACGAGTAGCCAAGTCGAACAGAAACGAAATAGGTGAATTGGTTGTCAGTTCTAATCGCACGACAGTCAGGGACAATGACATTTCAATTTCTCCGATCCTTTATGTAGCATTCTTCGTTTTCGTTACCAAGTCCAACTACTTTTTGTGTCTTTAATATAATCCATATTCTCGATTCTATCTACGAAGAAAAAAGAAAAGCATTAATAAGTTTACTTTCTACAGGTATTCTTCTTTTATTTCTTTCGCTCACCAATTTTATTCGATTACGCGTTCAATAATTCTTTTTGTCATCATTCTGCTCTGTTTGTTTTATCATGTCACTGCTAGCAAAATGTTTGAATCGATGCTGGATAGTTTTTATTAATTTCTTAGTATCACATGTCGTAGAAACACGGAGAAATGCAAAACTTTCTTTCATTTGGTAAGAAACGAGCTACCGCCACCATCGTTACAAGTATCTAAGGTCGAAACCTGTAGGCATTTTCTGACTTGTTAATGTTTGCTTTTCAGAATCAGGCACAGGAACATTATACGTGAATCTTAAAATCAATTTTATATCTGGCCCAATTGTCCGTGTACGTAACATCGGTTGGCCAAGCTGTGTAAATGTCATGCAATTTTTTCATCTCTCATCATTTTTAAAAAATATTCACATATTTATTGGAATGTGTTTTTCTAGCATCCTTGATTTTACCGTTCGTGCAAACTCACGTTTAGCGTTGGAAACAAGATACCTTCGTTTTACTTGTTATTCGAGGCAATTTATGTTTCAATTCGAATAAATTGAGAAAGATTAAGAAAGTTACTAATGTACGTACGAGTTGGAACAATAATTTTCGAGCACACGAAATCGTAATGTGTGATCCAGTCTGTCTAGTGCTGTTATGATTTTTAAATAAGAATTTTATTTATGGGGAAAGGTTGCTTTAAATCTCGATGTTTGTACATGGAAGAAATTACGATTAAACGAATTAAGAGCCTTCGATTTCGAAAAATTGTATCGTTTCAACTCGTATGTACATTTTGAAATGACTCTTCAAAGATTATACGCGTAAATAATACAACTTTCAAATGAACTTTTTCTCCTCCGTCTTATATAGTTTGCTACGTATTCATAATAATACGAAAAGTCAAGATCGCTTCGCACAGTTTTGCAGAGTCCGAGATTTTTACAAATTTTCGATTTGCCGAATTTGCAAGTAGATCTCACTGGGACTTTTCAATCGATGAAAACGCAAACGCCTTCCAATGTCTAATGAAACGAAGGAAAATGGACTTGCGCCACTTTCAAAATAAACAGTCCGATACCGAAATAATAAAATAATTTTTAATTCGCACGAGAGGACTTTGATGGAACAAAGTGCTTCGCTACTTTACAATAAATAAAGTGGCAATGAGAGAATTCAGACTTTGAAAGAATAGCGTGGCTTTTATTTCATAACCGACTCGGAAATAGCTAGACCGACGCTTTCTGACAGTTAGCTGGTCGAATAACAGTTAGCAGTTGCTTCTGTCGTGGCCGAATGCCAAGTGGAAGACAATATCTCTAATTATTTTCTTTATCCCGTGCATCTGAAGATTCACTAGAGCGAACATTTTTCTGGGCGACATTTCATTTGCCTTTCTCCGCATTCGTCCGTGGCTCGAATTAATGTTCCGCATTTCGTTTTATCCGTGAATTCTCCGTGAGAGTGGTCCAAATGACCTTGATGTAGCTAGTGACGGCAAGTTATGCACGTTCACGAGGCGTAGGTTAAATATCGTTGGAGCAAATAACAAAAACAGAATGTTCCTTGCACGATTAATTCATTTAGACCGTTTGCACAATCTTTTCTTCTCGTCTTTTCTTCCACTTTTCTATTCACGTAGGCTGGTAGCAACCTCAGTCAACTCCAGCAACTGAATGCTAATTATTCTGATTCTACGTTCGTCTACATCGCCAACGTCAAAAAGAGCTGCCGAGTAGAAATGGATGGCTATGCTGCGATCATAATGGATATGCTCCTGTTTGATAAGAATTTGGTGAAATTCTTTCACATTCATCATCGATGGATGTTTCTAACGGGAAACAAAAATTCTTCAACTGTAATGAAACGTAACACAGATTCTTGCATACTTCTTCCCGTGCGAGTGTTTGCTATTCGATAAAACCTATCAAGTCGTACGTATTTTCCACTATTTTCTGTTCCCTAAATGAACTTTACTGTCCTACAACTATAGTCAATTACATTACAAACATTACGACGTAATTAGATACATCGTTGCACGTTACATTTCCCATTTTCTCGGGAAAACTTTTGTACAATTTTACGTTTTCTGATTTCAATATTCTCGCAGCTGCTGCAATCATTTTCAAGTAGATTAAAGTGTCGAAAGTATTTAGTTATTTATTTATTTATTTATTTATTTATTAGAATCGATCGAAGAAAAGAGTTGGGCGCGAAAAGGAACACGTCGATGGAAGAACGTTGGAAAAATTGGGCAAGTCGACGACGCCGATTTTATAGCTAAATCAAGCAAAATAGATATCCTCGTTATATCTTTTCTATCTGTCATTGTGATGTAATAATAATTATTATACGTATACCCAAGAAACGTTTTTATTCCACTGAAACGCGCATGACTCTTGCACTGTTTCTCAAATTTGAAACAAGACGTATGAAACAAATAAAGGAAGAAAGTGAAAAACCGATATTATTTTTCTATATTATTTTATTTCGCTTGAAAAGTTGTTAGAAACGTCTATTATTAACATTGTGGCCGTTTAAAATTTATATTATATAATAATAATAATAATAATAATAATAATCCGGAAAACAGTGATGTTACTAAAATGCGCGGTATGTTGTTTGGGGCGAAACTTACTTGGTCGATATGACAAAACAATTATGAGAAAACGTTAAATGTTTTCAAATCGATAGCCTAAATACGCACAGTTTGTACAACCGCAAGCTTATAAAACACGCCCGGTATATAATTCGACTACATCCACAAATTTGAAAAAACTCGATCGAACCCGTAACGCGAGTGTAAGAATTGCAGTTGGCGCTTTCCACACCTGGTGCCTTGTTCTGCTTGAAGCTGGAGAATCGTTTCTGACGTACAGCAGAAAATATTCATGCTTGAAATATGCAGTAAAAGTCTGTAGCTCTAGAAACGCTATCATTTTTAGTGCAGTTCGTTGGAAATTCCATTGCTCGTGTTTACAGCGGAATCAGACTAACGTGCTTTATCAAAGGGTCCGTAAATATCCGAAAGATTCAAAATATATTCCGCTACCTATGGAAAAATCAGGACACGCGGTTTATCAGCATGGACATTAATAACTCCATATCCACTAAACGTAGATACGTCTATTACGACGAATACATCTATGCAGGTCCAAAAACCGTTTCGCCACAGCAGCTAGTTACGTTACCGGTGCCAGTAGCGTCAAATATTCTTCTCAACAAGCTAGCAACACCGTCACAGCCGAAATGTATTCGCCAATTTCACCACTCGACAATGTACACGATTGCAAGGAATTTCGGTTCGTAATTTTCTGCGCTTCTCTTATCGTAATCGGTGGTATGCAAGATTCAGAAAGCTGAAATGAACACAGTTGCTCCAGAAATACACCACGTGCTATTAATTTCCGGTAAAAAATTGTCAAAGGCTGGATCCCTTCCCGCGAGAAATAAACGCATTGGAAATGAACCAGACGATCTAACGACAAAAATTGCAACCACAGAGGAGCAGAGTCAGCTTCCCGCACGCAACACATCCTTTGACATAGTAAAACACGTTGAAGCCATATGCAAACAAAACTGGAACGTATTACGGCGAAATTGTAATAGAAAAGCTGTCTATGATTTGAAGACGAAGAAACAGTTCGACGTACAGGATACACGGGATAAGATCAGGATACACTGACTGAGACGCATGTGCGTACTGGAAAATAGTCTTATCCACACGCATAATCATAGTGTTCCGTATGTGATAATAAAAGGAAAAACAACAGTCTTAAGGATATCCTCTCATCGAGCTTCATCAGTTTTAAGAAAAAGTTATCAACTTTTGTAGAGAAATGGAGATATTGAAGAGAATATGAAATAAATAAATAAATAAATTACATTTGTTAATGGCTTGCTTACTTTATGTTCAAAGTACCGATAAATCGTGTTGCCAAGTATCAACCATGTTTGATGACACTTCTGGTATTACTATCTGTAACAATTGTAAACACGATACGAATCAAAGTACGATCACAATGGAACCAAGATGTTAATCAATGTGGAGAAAACAGCGAAGAAGAAAAAAGAGGAATGGTGCCAATTTATAGAAATTGTGTGGATGCACAGCAGCGGCTGTAACTCTGATCGAACGTGCAAGATCATCATTCGTGCGTCGTATACGAAAACGTGTTGATAATAATAATGGAGGCCGTGTCGAACGTTTCTTGCCGAGTGATACAAATTTGGGGCAAAACTAAGAAAATGCTCAATTTCTCATTTCTTATCAGACGCGACAACAGGAAAAAAAATCGTCGACTGCCTTGAAAAATCGAGGAAATCACGATATTATATATCGTTTCCGGCAAGATAAACGAAATAATAAATGTAATAATATTTTTGTTGAATTATATTTCGGTTTGTTAGGCATAGAGTATTAGGCTATTTCAAAAGAAATGAACTGCTATACATTGATAATTTAATGGTATTCGTTATCGCGTACATTGGGCCAATAGCTTATTTCTCAAAGTGGAAGTTGCAGGGTAGAAATTGATACGTTCACCTCGGCTCAATGAAATAATAATGCACTAGCGCAGGTAAAGCTGGTTTTTCTATAATAGTATATGGCGGGAAATAAGAAATATAAATACAAAATACAATAAAAATATATGAGACGAGTAGAGAGGACTATTATTTTCAATAGCAATAAATTTCACGACAAAGGATGTTAGTCACAGCAGAGATGTCAACGCTTTGTTGGTGACATTCGTCCCAGCTATTTTTCCCTTTTATTCTCTAGACTCTGAATGCATTCTTCTCGGTTTGCTGATGGGCTCCGTCCGTCGTGACGACCATTAACCATCCTGACGCAATTTTCGCCAAGCGATGGAAAAACTTTCCGCTGGAGAATACTGTAGCCGAACGTTAAAACAGTGGCGGATTTATGTATGTGTAAGGTGTATCTGTAACGACACATTCGACTTTGTAGATAGAATTTCAACTTTCCGCTTTTACATTTTCTCCTCCGTTTATTAATATTGCGTTTATTAATAATCGAATCCTCTCGCGATTAAGTAGTAGATACGAAAAAATCGACCAAACTAATTGGTTTCTAATGTTAATTTCACCGTTCACGATAAATTAAGTTACATAAGTTAAAAGAAAAGTTTATACGCGCGCTTACATGGCCGTTCATACCTAAAGTTATATTGCATCAGGAAATGGATCGCACTATTACATTTGCGCAATCTTTTAGCAACGCGAACAGGTGCTAAAGGTGGAGATAGAAATTTGAAAGGACATATATCATGGGTAATAATCACGCTTATAATTTTAAATTCTACGACACGCTAGAATTTTTAACGCTTTGCGCTATTCTCTCCACAGCACACGCGTAATTAATTGTTAGGTAACATAAATATGAATATAGACGTACCGCGTGAAATATTACAATCTATTTTCTGCGAAACCGTTATACAGGGTAGCCCAAAGGTAAACGTGAAAACTTGAAAATGAGAAGAAAAATCCATCAGAGATCTGCTTGTTTTTGTTGCATTTCCGTCTTTACTCTTGCTCGTTTACGCTTATTTCTTCCTGTTGTCATTTGTTTAGCGAAGATACTGTTGAAAATGCTGGCCTCCTGTAACAATGCACACGTTACGTCCAACAATGACCGCTGTAATTGCAGCTAGACATTGCTCTGGTGATATTTGATGCACCGCAACTACGATTCGGCCTCATCTTCGTTAAACGGATGATAACATGTATAGTTAAGCGTAAGCAAATGAGCGGCAAAACGAAAATTTGAGATTTCGCGGTTTTAGCTTCGCTTTCGAGAAATTCGTGAGAAAGGCAGAACAACGATTTCGTTTTTACGCTTACTCATTTACGCTTATTTATTCGTGTCACCATCTAACCATCTATTTAACGAAGATACTGTTGAAAACGTTGGCCTCCCGCGGCAATGCAAGCGTTACATCTAACAATGACCGTCCTAATTTGCAGCCAGATATTGCGTTGGTGATATTTGACGCACTGCAGCTGCGATTCGGTCTCGCCTTCGTTAGATTGATGATAATATGAATAAATAGGTGCAAATAAATAAATTTAGAGAATTAGAAAATCATTTTTTTCGATAAAGTTTAAATAAAAAGCTGGCGAGCGCGTTGCATGAATTTTTGCGATTCGTCCTCCATTCGACCAACGTATCTTCTCTTCTCTTGGGTGAACTTACCGGACGAAGAAATTTCTAGCATAGCCGATTCTTTTATGATTGCGAGGTAAAAGCGGAGGAGTGTTTGAAAGAATCATGAAGATCAGAGATTTATCGAATCAAATGGGGAATGGGGAATTTTTGAAAATGTTCAAATTCTGAAATCTTTCAAAGTAAACTAATATGAGCCCGCCAGCTTTCAGTGACGATATTCTGTTGCTTATTTAATGACAAACGACTAAGAAAATTATTTTCTTCCTCTTAGTATATTTTTAAATAAAAACCATCTTTTTTCCATTTTTTTACTCATATATTTTATCTTTTATTTTTTACTTTCTAACTGTCAACCGACAATGTATTTTTGACCATATTTTCTCGTACTGATAACAACATTCTTGGAGATATTTATGTACAAGCGTTCTTTATCCCTCTTTTCGTATCTTCTTTCGCTGTAGGCGTTCGGTCGAAATATCGTAAACGGAATAAATAAATGCTTAGGAATGAATAGCCAACATTTTGAAAATTTAATAAAATACATCTTCGTCGTAAACGGTGTTTATCTTGATCGTCTTTGACCCATCCAAAAATTACTCTTAAACTCAACTTTTTAATTATGCAGAGTAGAGAAAAAGTATTTCAGATGAAAGTTGTTGGGCTTGATGACAGTTATCGGAGGAAAACTAATATACAGTTTCATTAAAAAAGCATTTTTTGTAATAAATTCGAAATTTGTTTCGAAACTCAAAAGGAGATATAGGGCACAAAATTAAAGATTCTTTTTCATACATATTCAACACAATTTTTCAGCTATCCGCTGTTTTGTTGCAACACTGACTTTCGGTCACTTTGTTGGTACGTTCTAACAAGACTCGTTCGTACAGCTCTTTGTGTACTCGGCAATACACAGTCTGTAGTGCAAATTGCAGGAGCTTTAAATTTCTGGTTTACTTGCGTTCGTTTGGAATGTCGAATAAACAAAAATCACGATTTCAGGCGAAACGAATTTCAATGTTCCAAAGTATTGCGGTAATGACGCAACAGCGACTCAACTGCTCTTACGCGCAGACTTTTCCCAAAGTTCGCTCGCGGCACTTTATCAGTAGAAAGTACGAAGAATACTTGTTTTTTCTGTACCAGTAACTGAAAATAAATTTCGAGTTACGTCGTTGTTGCAGCAAATGAGCGACTTGTCTTGTTAATTCTTGAATCCAAACGCGAGATGTTTGCAGATACGATTAAACAGGCTGGAAATTCCTGCATCGCGAACTAGAACCCGCAAAATTGTTTGCGCAACTGAACGAATACGATTATCGGTGAATGGCCGTGTATCGGTAACAGTGAAATTTAATAATAACGAAAAGTAACGTATGGTAGCCTTTAATCGTGCACGGGAGAATAATTTTATGAGAGCGAAATATTTGCATACGGAAGAACACCCTCGTTTTAAAAATAATTACCGCGCTGTATGGATAATATTTTGAACGTTACTCGCATCGAAACTTATTTGAAGAATATTTTGATAATCAAGGTAGTTAATTTGGATTTTTATATTACGACAATTATTTGGTCATAATAGCCAGTATTATCGCAGGACTTTAGAATATTTCGCTGAAAGAAAAAAGAGGAATGAACTGATTATTTCACCTAATATTATACGACTTTTATCCGAAATGATATGACAAATTATGAATAATTTAAGGCGACTGTACATAAAACTCTACCGGCATATTCTACAAGCAATATTAAGGAAAATATGTTAGAACAAAAATATGAAATGATAAGAGACCTGTGTTTTGTCGATATCTATTTGACAGGTTTACACAAACTGTAACATACGCTTACTAAGGTCGTTGATTTGGTCAACTGACACGTCAATCGTTAAGTGACCGTTGCTCCCAATGATGGATCGTCACGAATCACGCCAGCGAAATTTTACTTGTGAACAACTGTGAACGAGAGATTAATAATATAAGAGTTTTGAGATGAAATTTTAACACAAATCGACAATCTATGCTTATGTGGCATCGAGCAAAAGAAAGCCATTTCGTATTTTTCTTATAACCTTGGAACGAAGCATTCAGGAGCGTTCGTATAACGTCTCTTTTTCCTGTTTTTAATTATAGAATATGCCAGTAGAGTTTTGTGGAAAAAACTGGGACACCCGGTATAATAAAAATATCTAGTAGAAGTAGAACGTCCGACGATCGTAGCTCATAACAGGATATGTTGAATAAAGAAATAAGCTTAGCGAAATTGCAATGAGATCAAACGTGGAATATGTGCAAAGTTGGATCCAAGTAAAGTAAACGTTATAATCAAATATCCTTTTGAAAGTTGATTCTGAATTACAGAACGGTCTTTCACTGTGAAAAGTACAAATTACCGATGAATCTCTTTACTCTGCACGATTTTCACGTACTTTAGTACAAAGCATTTAATCAGAAAAATTGTTATCTAGGACGAACTACGGGCCCAATTAGTTCAGATTACAGCGTTCCCTCGCTGTTACGTTTGTTTTCAGAAAATCTCTCGGTGGATAAATCCACCAACTCAGATTGACTATCGATGTTAGATAATTATAGATACTGCATATTGATAGAAACGATGAAACAGAAATGTCAGTAAATAGAATAGTAGGGCTACAAACATGAATCGGAAACGGCAGACTGTACTAGTTAAGAAATGTAAGTTGTGAAAATAACAAGAGAAAGCAGACCGCTTTTGCGTTTTATACGTTTTTACAACGTTACTTTAGCCTTGAAAATTACGTGTCTATATTTTATTGCAGCGTCACCAAACAATTTATAGCGGTCGTTGGTTCCTATTGCTCGCATCAAAATGAGATATTATAATATAATATTTCTTTTCCGCAAACACGAACGAAACCCTGATACAAAGGATTGATACTTTACATCATTTCACTCGTATTTCACTCGTATATTATAAAAAAGTTGCAATTCTGTAATGACAACAACGATAATATTATGAAATATTGCGTATCTTGGACAGGGTTCGTCGTTACTTAAAAAATGTCAATGTAAGAATAGCCTTTTTTTTTGGAGAAAAACGCTGCACGATAATAACGCAAAGTAATGCACGCCTGTAAAATACAAGCAAAAAGTTGCAGTGTTAATACGTTTTGGATTTTCTGGATTAAACGGAAGCAATTTTGTAATCCACAGGATCGTGTTGGAACGACGTAGCACCCGAAGCTAAGAAATGTCAGAAACGAGTAGCCGATACTCTCGATTTGCCGAATCGATCAGTGTCGCGGAATTGTACGGTCGATCCGTGTTCCTCGACTTCTGGTTTCGTGCAAAGCTTCTTTTCTACTCGCTGCTCTATTCGAATTTTCGGAAAAAACGCTTCAAACGTAACCATTTCCACTGATTCAAGGATGTTGCATTTCTTATTATTTGCCATTCTTACGATAGCAGCAGCAAATGTATGGAATAAGTTTATTCGAAGAACGATTTGTTGGAAATTGATTTCAAGTTTGTACTCTTTATAAAACGGATATCTACTTTAATACAGCTCCTTCATTCCGTTTCATTCCTAGAAAAGCACAATAACGTGCACAGTTGTTTTATTCTCGTAAATGATATTCAACGATAAATGTCTCTGCAGCTGCTGATCGAAATCGATATACTGCGTGTGCGTATTTAACGTACTAACCGCATCCAACTTGTTTTTACCTGCATGTACATACGGGGTGCGACCGAATAACAGGCACAAGCGGACACGAGGCGATGCCGTGTGAAAAAGTAAGAAGAAAATATGGAAGAAATTTGTTCGTCCAAGGTTTGGTTTTCGAGAAAGTCGAGAAAGTCGAGTTTGAAAATTTATCAAGTATACTCGGACTTGTTTTGCCTGTAAAGATTCGGATAATATAGCAAAAGGAAGCGAGTATTAAAGAATTGCAACAGCTACGGTAATGAGCAGATAAGAAATTGAATAAGGAGAATTTATGGTCGAATTGAGTTGGCTATGCAGTGCGTTAAAAAGAATATATAAGGCGCGACCGAAGAATGCTGCTCTTTATCCTCTTATACCACTAAGGAAGAAACATTTCCGTTAGGAGTGGAAATATCCGCGGTACTTACAGTTCCAGTGACATACTGACACGGATATATTCGCTTAGACTTTAGACCACCAGACATGGGAACGTGATTCGCACGTTCATCTTTTATATATGTCGTATATTGTATATATAATATCAGTATATTAATGTATTATACACAGCGTACATCTTTACAATTTTTTTATATAATAATTTTTAATAAATATCCAATAATTAGATTGAGATCAGTTTTCTCATAATATCTTTATTCGTTCGAGATTAGCACAGATATTAATAGTAATCTTTTTTATGCTAATAAACGTACAACTACAGAGTCTTTTTTTTCAATAGAGGAATTAAGCTGCGCAATGATTCCGTACTTTTAGCGATACTGCGCTCTTTCTTGCTCTTGATCAGTTTCAAAGTTTCTAATTTCATGTTTCTTTCACGGCCCCAACCAGGATAGTTTCGGATGACGAAAAAATAATCTGTGCACAATTTGAGCTGGCTTGGGCAAAATTCGGATAATGTTTTACACGCATGTGTTAAATAAGTCGATTTTAGTCGATTTAGTCTTCCAAACGCGCCAGACAAACTGTTTTTCGCGCCATAAACGGTTTTCGAAAAAGTCCGGAAAAAATTGCAAAAACTTTCGTTTGCATTTTGAGAATTTAAACGCGATCATTTTTTATCAATAAACGCTAGAAGAATGTGTTTCTTATTTTCGACCCTAAAGGTCTTATCTTTTTGCAAAGTGTAAACTGCACAATTTTTTTAAGTTACAATAACGAAAGCGAAATTAATAAATATTATATAATATCGATTAATATAGTCGTCTATTTTATATAATAGTCGTCTATTTTAAAAGTGATGCAGGTCCGTTGCAAGGCATCGCCTTGAAAAGAGATATTGGTCTAGTTAATTCTCAAAAAAACACGCTTAAACGCACGAAGAGGTGGACAAACTAATTGCAAGTGGACAATTGCAATCGATGGAAACGCAAACATACACTTCGAACAAGTAGAATCTTTTAATAATTTCTACGTAGTAGTAGTAAATAATAAGCGAAATCGTTGAATTGTAAAAGATTCGCATTACACTGTTCGTATACTTTGGTGCTCCTTAAATATAATCAGGACGTCGCTACAAACGAAACATTTACACGATCCTCAGCATCCACTCGATCTTCGAGAACATCATACGATGGAAAATTGAACGATCGAAAGATCTCCGCTGAGATAAGAGCCGCGGTTTGATTAAACTTGCAAGTAGCGATTTTAATTCTGCGAGTCCGGGCTTTGCAACGACGCCGAAAGCGGGTCAAAATGAAATCAAATGGATACGCATATGTGTAGATTCTGTTATTATTTGACCATTATTCGTTAGAAATAGATTTTCAAGCAACGTTACAACGAGGAAAACAGAAATTGCACTATGATTCGTAAATGCATCTTGTACATGTCACTTGGTTTTACTTTGATTTTACTGTCGCAGATTTGCCCTTTTCCAGCCTGTTTAAATTTTCATCCTCTTTCGGCTTCCGTACTTTTGGTACATCGCTGCACAAACTACAACTTCTTCCATCCGACGATACTTTAATGTCATCATCTTCGTTTGCAGAAGATTCTGCGCAGACATGGAAGCCATTTGGAACAAAAATTTCCTCGCTGAATTTTCTCGTAGGCTGCGTTCCACAGAATGTTGCTCGGAAATACAATTTCCAAGCGCATTTTTGCGCACTATGCCTGCCACTCTGGAGTGGATATTTCTTTGTTCGTGCTACAGCGATGAGAAAGGGAACCGAACACGGTGTCGCGTCGGGTCGAAACGACGCGTGTCCGTGGTCGGCGATTAAATTCCTGAAGAATAAGAAAGCTGGATTCGCACTAGCGACCACGATACGGTGAAATTACGCGAGGCAGCGCATTGCTCAAAATCACTTGCACGTAATCCAACGAGGGCATCCACAGTAGGCGGTTTGGTCGAGTCAAATGAAAATCTATGGAGCGTGGCGTCCATAGGGAATGCTGGCGTCGCTTTGCTAGCGATCAAGACCGCGGTCAGCAACAGTCGGCAGCAGTCGAAAAGCAAAGCAAGACGTTTGATTGAATTTCTACGAAATTACAGCCAACTATATGACTTCAGTCGCAAAACATATTGCGATACATCTCAAAAAATGAAATTGTCATCGAGATTAGAAGAAACTTTGAAATTCGACGACGCATTTTCATCGTTTCTGATCGTTTGGCGTAAATGCCACGATGAAACGCCAAATTCCAGATTGCTTCTGACTTCGCTAATTTGAATCAGGTTTAAGACAATTGTAGCTTCTTTCTGTATGCCTGTTTCCTCTTTTCGCTCATTTCCAAATTTCTCTCATTTTATGGTTGATTTGCGACGACGATTTCCGCTAGTAGCAAAATTACTAATCACACTATTCTTTCTGTTATTAACAAAAGTTTTACATTCCTATATAATACAATCATGCAACTAATAATAATTTTACATTCCTTTACTGCATTAGTAATTTATTACGCGTTTAAAGGTACAAAAGTAAACTTTATGCTAGTAGTTTCAAACATTAAGAGAAGCTTGTATTCATGACTATCGTACATCCGATGTTTAGGACTTGACTCGTAATCGATATCAAATTTTATACATCGCATACATAGGAAAGATATTGGACCCAATTTAAAGTCCATGTTTCCTTAAATTCGACCAAATATTCCACTGGACTGTATATACACTAGCGGCCATAAATATCAGCTCACCTACTGGTTACATTTATTTGAAGACTATAAGAAGTTTTGCTTTATTTAATATTACGTTATAAGGCGCATGTGTCGCGTCTGAAATAATTGATTTACAATAAAATAGCCTGAAAATAAAAGTAGCAAATAGCTACTATTCAATTTATACTCGTGTCACGTATCAAATATCGATAGGAGTCCTAAAGAGCTGTGGCAGTGTAGAAAGATGATTTTGGCATTAGTCGTGATCTCAGAATTTATTTGAAGCAGGAAGCATTGCTTTTGAAATAGAGTAAAACCGCGGTTGTACGAACTAATTAGGAGACAAAATTGTTAAAAGATGTAACGGGGTTTTCATATAACGGAACCACGAGCGGTTGGCACTCGATTTAATGTCAAATGTAATGAATATAATTTGTTTCTAAATTACTTTGCACATGGAATAGAAAATGAAAAAGGCGATATCGTTCAACCCCCCTTCTTTTTAACGAAATTAAAGAAATCGAACCTGTGGATTCCAAATCTTTTTAATCACATTCCTCTCGACTATTCGCTTCTTGGCCATTATTTACAATATTTTGCAAAGTAACCTCGTTGGAAGAATATTGTAATTTTTATCAAATCGATATCACTCGGCTACCTGAGGCCCGTCTCAGTCGTTGCATCCTGGTGTTCCACGTAACATTGCAATAACTTCATCTACGTCGTTTCCGCTTGAGCCTGGCATCCCATTTTCTTCTACTATTTCATGCAGCAAAATTTTACCTTGTGCTCTCTTCGATGTTTCGTTTTTCGCGTCCCACCAGGTATTTCCCACAATGTTATTTCATATTTTCATCAAATTTAATTTTTTATGTATCCCAATTACTTTTATGTCTTCGTTCGTGATTATGTGTGTGGTTTGCATAAATCCCACACAAGCGAATGTATAAATATACATTTTGTGCGTCTACACACGGCGTTGCAGTAGAAAATATATCGTTCGCGTGAACGTCATGTAACGGGTGTTTATATAACGTAGTTTCTACTGTGCCATCGATTTGGAGTGCGCGAAAAGATTGTTTATAGTAACTCGTATAGATTGGTTAGTATGATTTTTGACTTAGTGTTTAAATTATGTAGTAAAAATGGGGGATTCGGCTTTTATTTAAATATCCGAGGTAAACTTCGATCGTGTGAAACATCACTTGGGATCATTGGCAATATCTTCGAGATTGAGCCATGTATATTTCATTTTGCCCGACTTATTTTTTAAACTAAAGTGCGGATTGAGAAACACAGGCAAAGACTTAATATTCTGTTGACAAATTATCTTTCATTGTCATTTAGATATAAAACAGAACGCATTTTATCCAAAATTAATCTATCACGTCCTTTTAAATAAAACGACCCGAGGATCGCACACGCAAAATTTGCGTACGCTTATTTGTTGAAACACAAAGACCATCCAATGCACAGCGGATGCGATGTAATGAACCGAGTGGAACGGATCGTCGTATCTTGCTCGAGATATCAACGCGGGAGAAGATTGTACCGAGTCAAGGAAAATCCTAAAAACGGGGCCCGGACTGTGAAATCATGCTCGGATCTACATCAAGTTTTTCAAACATATCAGCATTTTGCACTTAATTTAACGTAATATGCGTTGCAACCTATAGCCTCATGTAATTACTGTTACGTGTGTGACGTGGTTGCTAATGACTCGAATGGGCTGACACAACCAAGAAAGGTAAATAAATAACTAGGAAATCCGTAGGCATAATATTTCTATTCCATTTTCCACGCTTCTATCAAAATGATCGCGTGCTTTCTAAAATTTATTAATCAATCAAATCTTAAATTCGTCCCAGGTGGATAAAAATACGACTTTCGATATGTCCTTGATTTTCCATAAAAGAAAAAGAAAAACTGTTACGCGGGGTGGTAAAATATCATGCAGATGTTATAAAGAAATGTAAAAACGAAAGCAGAGTCAGATTTATTCCACAAACGATATTACGGTTCATTCTTAGCGGCTATAGTAGATGTGGTGCAGTTGGAACGTAAAAAATAAAAAAAGCATATGAATAAATGTTTCCAAATTAGCAGAGCAGTGCTAAATGAAGATATGCCAGACCGCTATATGCATAATCGTGTGCGGTGGACTACGAGGGACAAGTAGCCAGAAAAAGGTAGCCTTACATTAACGCAAAAAACAGAATAGAAGATTTTAATTTGCAAACGAGATATATGTAAAGGAACTAAGTTGGGAGATAACCTCAATTTTCTCGACAAAGATAAATATAATGTTCATAGTCGAGATGGCACGATTCCTGACGAGATATATTTAGACAATTTGGAGAGTAACGTTTAAGGAAGTTTAAGGAACAGGGCAACGCAGAACTACGACACGCCGCCATCGAACAAATCCGTAGATTGTCCAGTAACATTAGAATAGACTTCAACGACACGAGATACTGCTGGGCAGCGTTTCCGGACGTGTCTCAGACGCGATAAAGTTCGATAAAGTTTGGCAGGTTGGCTTGCTAATCGAAATCGAAGAGTTTTTGCCGCCATCGTTTTACTCTCTTGGAAAATCGTAGCTCACGGACAGGCTGTTCCAGGTCAAAGTACAACAAACCATCTCAACGCTTTATCCTATTCAATCGAGAGTTGCGCAGGATGGCGTCCTAGGGCTACTACTATATACTCTATACGCGTGAGACTTTCCAACAATGGCAAATACCACAACAGAAACCGTCGCCGGCGACACGGCTATATTGGCCTCTGAACAAGATCCCCGTGAAGCTTCAAAAAAATTGCAACACCATCTCAACGAAATGGAATTCTGGCTAAGAACACGCGGAATTAAAATCAGTGCTGCGAAATTCATCCATGTCATTTTCGCCACCAGGGAATGTACACGCCCGCCAGTAAAAGGAAACTATCACGAAAAGGGGTCTAATTAAACGAGATATATGGAAATGCGTGGTGGCCGATTGGTAACAAGTCGTAATTAACGGCTTGTAACAAACTAATGTTATACGACAATTATTCTAAAACTGATACGAAAATATTAGAAGGATGGCAGAATAAAAAGCCAAGAGCTGCAGCGAATGCGGATCGGTATATTCGGAACGAACAAATAATTAAAGAAACTGGCATTTCTTCTGTCAAAGAGAAAATCGCGCGACACAGGAAATTGTATCAACAGCGGTTAAAAACCACTAACCTGGCCACGAGTCTGCTGGGAAAACTGAAGAGATTTCATTTTCATTTTCTGCAGCTACTCTTCGGATTTAGCAATATCCGCTGAACGATGTCTAACGTGCTACATCATTCGGTGTATTCATATTCGAGTCACTCTAAACCATCACAATCAGCGTTTGTTATCGAGTTTTACGTACCAGAATAGCGACCCGAAGTACAAAGCATGGATTGTGCAAAAACGTAGAAATATTTTGCGACCATTTCCTCGATCGCCCGATTATTAAAATTCATAGAGGAAATTAGGGCGCGTAAATCGGAAAATATTTATTTATACGACGTCAAATATTTGAAAAGTATCAAGTAGTCTAATACGTCAGTGACGGCAGAACCTCGTAAAAACTGTCATTTCAATTTTGTGTAGTAAAATGAAATATTTTTAAGAATATTTCGAATACTTTTTTTGCATGAAAATTAACTATTTCCCCACTTTTAATCTATTATTTAACCCGTTACACTCCGTTGGCTCCGCTACGGGGACATTCGCAGTATGCTTTATAACTTCATTCGAGTGTAAAATGTTAAACAAGCGTGCGTAATGAACGAAAAACTTGCACATTTTGTTATGTAAAAGTTACGCTGCAGCGTAACACATTACGTTTTTCTTTGTTTAATATTTGTTTACTTGAAACGCGAAGCATACAAATCAAATCTACATCGGTGTTGGAATATTTTTGTTATAAACTATACGCTGTAGCACGAAGCAGAAACGGTTGCTATTAAAAAACGCGCGTCGAATGTCGTTTGATACGAGTTGGCGAGATCATCGATTATTATTTCTGCCTTTTATTAGCTATTGCCACTGAACACGGAGGATGCTGCGAAAGACGCGAGTTTGCAGCGTTTTGAAAACGTTTGAATGTCTACCACGAGAATAAAAAATGGAGGTATCCATTTAAGAATTTTAAAATCAGCTTTACGGGGCGTTCCAAGATCGTCGCAAGATCAAATACCGTTCGCATTTTGGCAGATATTTATATAAGCGAGTGGATGCTTAAGAAAATTTGGAATCGCCTTGGTTCGGCTCAAATACGAACAACGTCACTGCGTTATAACACAATTGCTTAAAAAGATGATTTAAATATTAAAAATTGAAGTTTGATCTATTTTAGGAATAGTGATCATAGAGTTAAAAAGAATCGTGATCGTTCTCACAAGAGTTGTCATAACTACCTTCATAATTATTTCAGTCACGACAGAAACATGTTCAATTTCATTTCTTATTTTCTTTTCTTTTTAAGTACTTGCATAAAGAAGGCGTTTGTTATAAAATAATAACTTACAATTGGCAGGGGAAATATGCATTTACAACTGCGTAAAAATTTGTCTCACGGTTAAACGTTGTTGCATCAATTATCAACGTTATTATTAGTTATTGTTATAAACTTTTTTTATTCCTTCAAATTTGTTCGAAATCGTAAGGTGCAATTGTAATGGCATTAGGCGGTAAATTTTATAAGGTTTGGACTTTATGAAGTTTTCGTATAGACGCTATAGATATTTTACGCACATTGAAAATTCATTACACGTGCATTTTTCACCGATACGTATTTTCTCGAATATTACGTCAAGTGGAACAAAAATTAGTAAGCCGAACTGCAGAACCATTAATTAGAAGTTTTCCAATCGGTAGAAAGAGGATGACGTAATGGTTGGGATATGGATTTTCCTGTAGCGATGGATTCGATTTAATCCTGCATGTACGAGTTGAAAATATTGATCAAACTCGCAGCGATTCTGCTTAATTTTCTATGTGTTAATGCTGAATATTTCAAACAGCCTGCTTGCACTTGATAAAATTATGAAAAAAAGGAAATACAAATTAATCAATCTACGCTAATATGATAGTTCGTTAAGGTATCCTTACGCGAACGAGTCGAAGTTTTTGAATGGTAAAACCCGAAGCCGCTACATTTATTTAATAAATACATATTTAAATATAAACTTTCGTACGCAGCGTTTCTTATACCATAATCCATCGACTGATAATACTAATGAATCGACAATTTAAAAGTTGTACGTCTTAAACTTATCCTCTACGATTTTATAATTTTACGGTATTCCGTGAAATGGTATTCTTGAAACGAGTTTAAAAAATTGATTGAATTTTAAAAAATGATACATAAATTGCAATATTTAATTCCTCGTTTCATCGACAATCTTGTTACTGGCATGCACGAGGAATTATTAATACTGATAACTTGCAACCTACGTTTTATAAAATTTCGTCAAGAATAATTAACTCATTGGTGGAAAAGGGCTCGTGTATCGGCGTATGCACGGTGATCGTTGAAGATAATTACAAGGATAAATAAAGGATGCTATTTTGCGAGGAAAGGCACGGGTAGTTGGCTTCAATTCATCGCTACCTTTGTAAGGAGGAAAATCTTCTCGTCAGATAAGAGTGGGAAGGAGTTATGAATGAGACGAGAGGAAGAGGCGTTCCTTTCGTAGACCAACGTTGGATGATTGCCAATGAATGCTTAAACGTAAGATACCTGTTGATAATCGCGCGATGCAACTTACTCCATTTTATACTAGAGCCTCTTCTTCTCCATTCTACGATATTACGCAGCTATTTTATTCGATCTACCTTGCAACTTGTAACTTTGATGTTTCGGAGGAAACGTAACTTTATGGCATCGTTGCGCCAACCGTTTCCAATGAAAATACGCTATTCAGATATTAACAAGATGAACAGTTACTTTCTTCAAATAATTCTTTCAATTTTCTTTTAAGGTTTAATTCTTATCAACTGGTCTAATCTTCTTCTTCGAGGATAACTGTTCCGTTGCTATATTGCGTACGATGTGAGACAGTGGAGATGTTTTAGTAAAAATGTATCAAAAAGTTAGCAAGCAGGTTGAAACATTCAACCGGAATCTACGATCGACGCAAAAATGTTTACTCGCTGCATTTTTGCTGACGCGAAACGTTCTATTGGAATATAGCGAAAAGACGCGATTCGTCACGCAAAACTTTACTTAACGATCGTAAACTAATTTCGATATGAAATTTGATAAAAGGATACGATGAGCGTTTGCAATGGAATCTTTGACAAACTGGATTGCAGTCGATTGTACCTTCTGACTATTAGCGGATGTAAATATTTCCAATCTATTCGCGGTCTGTCGATATTTGCTCATTTCGTATATCATTTTCTCTCTTATAACTGTTTAACGATGGTTTCAATGGAATGCATTTATACGACACTTTTTCTTTTTTTTCTCATTTTGAACTGCAGGATATAGCGGCAACGTATGGGCGGGAAAAACTTGAACGCCCTGTACTTTCTGAAAACGAGTAATGAGCGTTAATGCGTAAATTCCAATTAGTTAAAGCGATCGGACAGTTCTATTTAGGCAGACAGATAATTGATCGCAAACGCTTGACCACCTATTCGTTCGGCCTGAGCTGTTTATGTGATACTCGGTTGGCCAGCTATTTTGTATCATGGCGACATTCAAGTGCGCACTTTACAAAAACAATTATGCGACACCGCGATTGGCAGACGTTCGTTTCCATGTATACGCAACGAGAACCATTAAACGACCATTTGCCGCGCAAATAATAGCTGATGCGCCGATGCACTCGTTGTACCCTTTTTTCCTTTCCTCTCTCTCTCTCTCACTCTCTCACTCTCTCTCTCTCTCTCCATTACTCCCCGTTCCCTGCCGCCTATTTCTATCTCTTTCCCGCTTTCCCTTTGCCGATGTGCGCTTCTCTGGGCAGCGCCGCCGTCGAATTTCAGATTGCGCTTTAATATCGGCGGCCGCTTAATCCGCGATGACGGTTTTTCTGGGATTTCGTCGCTTTATTACAAAAAAGCTTCGCCTGGATGGACGGCAGATGTCACGTGTGCTTTTTTTTGCTGGCCACCCTGTGAACCGCTTCCACCTCTAAACCGGCCGTGTCGTAACGCCTCCGTCCGCTTCCGCTTCTCTTTAAAATGTGTTCGCGGACCATCTCGCGTAACCGTGAAAACCACCAATTTCACCGATTCGTTTCTACGATTCTTAACGTTTCCCACTCGGCCTTCTCTCTCTCGCTAATCAAATACATTGTTATATTAATATTAACTTGCTTCTCTATCAAAAAAAAAAAGGAAAGTTGCAAAGTTTTGTGGAAGAAAACAGTGCCAAAGAAACGACACGAAACTTCAATCGATTAATACAAACGAATCTTTTAAGATTTTAATTATACATTCTTCCTAAGTAAAAAGTTTGCGTTAAATTATCTTTACCGTTTTCAAAATAGACAGTCTGCGTACCACAAAATAGACGGCAGCTCTTTTATCGTAACAAACTATGAAAATCAAGTTTTATTGCCTTGGAAATAGTTGGTCCCGAGTTCAGCATACGCAGCTGTATACAAACTGCCATTGTTCAAAACAGTTCTGCAACTTGTACAACTCTGTCGACGGAAAATCCGCTCCTTTGAGCATCGATTCGATTTTCGGAAACAGGTACAAGTCACAGCGAGCGAGTTTTGGCCAATGGAATGGGTGTTGGAGCACGGTGAGTTTTTTATTTACTAAAAACTGCTTCACCGACAGAGCGTTGCTTCTTTATCACGCGTTCTCGTAATTTTGTCAGCACTTTGATCGAGTCTCGCCGATTCACCGTTTGGCTCACTCGCTGCCCACTCTGCTATAGCAACACCCTTCGTGTTGAAGAAAGCAACTGTGGCCTTGAACTGTGAACGACTTATTGAAATATATGTAATTTATAAAACATATGTGTGCTAGACCAGATTGGCCGCGCGGTATTGTGTGGGTGCCGCCTCGAAAACGGATGAACGTAAACTGTCCAGTCGGTTCCAAGATGCTGAGACAAAGATCTGTGCGTATCGATGAATATCTGCGAAATCGTTTACCCAATAAATATATTATTGTTTAAATGTAAATTCCAAGTGTAAATTCAGCGTTCCTACGCCGTTATTTCGGCAGTTAAGGTCCGTAATTCTCAAAAAGACTCGTACGCGTTTTCTTCGGTCTTGGAGACGACTCTCGTTGCACTGACTGTCGCTCGTGGATTTCGTCCATCTAATAAGACGGAATGATGTTAGACGAGGGCCGTTGGCATCGCTTAAAGTTAAAAATTAATAGAGGACCTTTAAAAGGTCCTTTTGTGTCTCCCAAGGAAGAAAAATTGTCCCTATCACTTTCCCGAGAAACAAAGGGAAAGTTGTGAAAAATGAAGGCAAACATGTATATGATAGAGATTACTACTATCGATATTTCAAAAGGGAAATGTCATTAGAAGAAGTTTCGCAAACGGTAGCAAGTATCATGTTAAAACTAAACCTAAACTTAAGCTGAAACTATGACATGAAAATTGAAAAATCGAATGCAAGCAACGACTCCATCTATTCGTTATTTGCCATTTTTTGTTATTCGAATTTTTACTAATAAATACCAAGTTTTTCTGGCTCTTTGCTGTTTGCTTTCAGTCGTTTAATTTGCGTTTATGTGTATTCAATTTTGAAATAATCCTTTCCAATATACCAAAGTTTGAAAAGAATCGGAGATACCGGCCAAATTGGAAAGTATTACCGTAACGTTCAAGATACCTTGGATAATACGGAACTTGGGTTAACCGAGACTACGCTATATGTATATGCCGTTGCTTCACTGCAGCTGGATTAGTTAGAAAAGGTTTATGTCTTTTAGCAACTGCAAGAAGCAGGAGGTGTTTTACTATTCTTTTCTTACGTAGGTTGGACCTGAGATTGCTTCCTGGGATGATACGTCGTTTTGTTTTAATACTTTCGGCCAGGAATTCAATGAAACTGTTAACTTTTGTAAATAATTGTTGTTTGCTGAACTTTTAGCTTCTCGATAACTTTTTTCTTCTTTAAGCGAACAGTCTAGGATACCTTGCTATTATTATTCAAAGTACCACTTGGATGGTAGTCAACTAGCTGCCAAGGCAGCTACCGTTTAGGTTGCCTCGCCAGGTTCGAATTTCGGGAAATAACGACGCCACTAATTTCTCTGGAATGAGCGGATGCTAAACCTCCATATCAGCGTCGCTTTCCCTTAAGACGAAGATTTGAATCAAGTTGCTTTATCGATTTCCGTGTTGCGAGTAATGAATTTATCTTCCTCGGATTCTTTGATATAAGCAGAGGACCACGAGAATGGAATAAAATTTGCAAGAATTAGTAGAGAAATCAGGCAGTGTGCTCCGTTTCATTTAGAAGTTGGGATACCTCCGTAATTAAGTGTGCGTGGTATGCACTCGCGTGTTTAGGTCTTAATTACCGGCTGCTGTTGCTTTGTATTATTCTTGGCGAGTGTATTATCCAAGAGGTAAACTGAATTGTCTTTCCGCCCTGGTAGCAGGCTTCTTCGTACGCAAACTCCAAGTGACTTTTCAGTAGAGAGTTAATCGCAACATCTTTTTCAACTTACAACTAATAAGTAGTTTTTGTGTCCTCGAATAGAGTTCTGATTATTCGACCTCCCTCTTTCTTCTGGAGAACACAGTTGTTCCCCCGTTTCGATTAAGATAACAGAGGTAGTTGAAATGATTCTAACACTGAATTAACTTTTATTTCCAACGATATTTAAAATTATAATGAACACGTCACAAATGATTGAACAATTCGTAATACTACTAGAGCGACCTGCTATTCCGTTCGAATCCTTTTGTCTTCTCGTGGAGACGACCTCCACCACGCTGTGATCACACATGCCACCTTCTTCGTATGGGTAAATAACTGCGGAATAAAAGTTTCTAGAACTCGCTGCTCGACTAACTATGTGTTTGCGGCTACATTTTATGTATTTTGCCGCTCGTGTCAGGCGATCTGTAGTGCCCAGAGAGACTTAGGAACACGGCCTATAGTAAGCCTCAGGGCGTAACAACAGTTTTACTCTACGAGGTTTCCATGAACCAAATTTTTCCAACGAATATTTGTACTTTGTTGAGAGTGTTTTGGAGCAACTGTTGCCACGTTTGGTATTGTCTGCAGGTACAATCCATTTTACTAGACGATGCTTGTTAATTCAATAATACCTAGCAGGAAAAGAATGACATTTAAAGTTGATCCCTGCGGGACTCTGATTGACACTTCATGACGTTGCAACAGGTGTCCGTGTACTTGAACCCGAATATGCTTGATTCTGAGAAGGATTAATAGTTATATGGAAAAGGGCACGCTTGACCGATTGCAATCACCTTGAAGGTCAAGGTCAACATACGTTACATGTCGTCTGGAGATTTTTGCCTGCAACAATGCTGTATGCATATTCTACGATAGAATACACCCTCTTGCTTCGTTTGGGATAACGTTCTTACTTCACTTAATAACAGTATGTTCTGTTTAACCGGAAATGCTCAAACATGTGAAAGAATATTTGGAAGAATAGGAAAAAATATTTCAGTCAAAATTCGTATGACATCGAGGGCGATATGCAATATTCTTGTCTGCTTAACGTTGCGATAATCTTGAAACTTTGCTCGTTTTGTGCTTTTAGTGCAGTTTTCAGTTAAACGGTACATACTGTAAGTGTTGTGTTACCGTACAAGTTCGATGTATACTAAACGTTGTTTAGTATTCTTAATTATAGTTTTCCTCCTCTATTCTATTCTCTTTCTTTGCTATCGATTTTCTTCTTTTAAAGATACCCGTATTTCCTATTCTTATAATTGTTCAGCCATTGAATATTGGGTGAATATTGGGCTGTCCTAAAAGTTTCTTCCGTTTTATAAGAAAATAATATTTGCCCGACATTGTTTACTTTACGTTATTTTATTGAATTACGTATGATCCATTTTGTTCTGTTAAAGTAAAGACTACAACGCTTGACTTAGATTAGGTTTCATGTTTGTGTAAAGCTATATCGTTGTAAAAGAAAGACGCCTTTCAGACGATCTAATAGTTCATTTAGTTCGACTAATTTAGTTTATGATTTCATGATATTTACTGCGGTTTTTCTTTTGAAATTTTCATCTCTGGCTCAATATTGGAAGATTGAAGCGTGGTTTTTGGATATTTAACGGTATTGGGAAATCGTCACTGTCATCTAGTTCAGAACGTACAGACCATTCGACTAAATCCGCCACATTCCTACTATATACAGTGATAAATCTACAGAGCTAACTCGACTCTTTTTCGTACTAAAGTTTGCGTTATCCCGACGTGTTAAGCAGAATTATTCGAGTTTTGGTCGATGATCAATTTGTTTTCTTGTTTCGCGTATCAGTGTCATTAGACGCAGAGAAGAACCGTGGCCGTTGAAACCTCTGACAATTACGAACGTTTCAGGTAACTGGTTTATTACATTGACTGTTTGTCGTGTATTGAAGTCGTATCGATTTGAAATGCAGTCTTTAAAGCTGAATAAGCTTGTCTAAAATTGGACCAAACGATTTGACTGCTTTTGAGACGTTCAAAGAATTAATTTACCAGATGACATGCAAAGAATCTTTGAAAAAATTGCAATTTATCGCAACAGCGAAGAACAAAGCAAAGATCGCCTTTTACGACTTTTTCGTCTGTCAATTTCCAACTTGCTGTATATAATCGGTAATAATTTTCTCTAGCAAATTTAAGACTAATAATTATTACATTTTCATTCAAAATTTCACCAATTTTATCGACTTTTATTATGGCAAACCATTTAGAGAAACAAAGTTGATCTTCCCATCTCCGAAACGCTTTCGCAAAGAAAATATTGTACACGTATGAATGTGCGTACGAGTGCATCGTAAAATATGCTCGCACTCTTCAGAACAAGTGTAACAATTTTTCGACTAACGCATTATTTAGGAGTTGTTCAAGTGCGCTATTTGCATAAAATAAACTACCTCGCATGATATAAAACGAGTCAAATTGTACAAATAAAAATATACTTGTGTCTCTTACAGATTCCAGTGACTACTCAAGCTGTGATAATTGGTGAGTACTCTGTTTCAATTTGATCACGTCAATACGTATATAGCCGTAATAAAAGTATGTTCAAAGTATACGTATTTCGGGATATTCATCAATGTACGTGTATATATGCAGATGATCAAGTCCTTTTATTTTTTACTTAATATTTTATAAATTTAAAACAAGATTTGTTAATTCTTTTATTACTTCCCTTTAAAAATACACAACTTAATTAATCCATGTATTTAGAGTTTTTGTAATTTGATTGACTAAAATCAAATCGACTTTTCTTTTCTTCGATATTTTATTTTATATTCTTAGGAAAAGATATTTCATAAAAATTTACTTAAACGCGCATCTCACGTTTTCTACATTGTTGTTGCACTTTGCTTTGTCGGTGTGTATACCGTATTGTATATTATTTCTGCTATTTGTTTTCACAATTAATCTTATTTACATTCGTTCCTTTATGTTGCAAAACTGACATAACTGCTTGAATAAGATGTAGTGGTTTCAACCACATTCTCGTCAGGATCATTCAACATATGGCAGTAATATATTTGCGTTGAAATAAGGTAACATGTAAAATGAAACAATGTTATAATTTAACGAGTTATAGATTGCATCTAGATGGTATTTTATTTTACGAAAAACGGGATTAAAAGCATTTATTTTAATTACTAGCCAAACACGTACGCCTATATGTATTTCCAATTTTACACTTTACAAAATTTTCATATAAAATGATGAGAATTTATTCGCAAAATCCGGCAGAATATTCCGTTTTATATTTTATCCTGCTGTATCCTCTTTCTCGTCATCGTATTTTATATGCACTTCATATGCAAATAGGAATTATGCGGAATTATGAATTAAAAACGTTGTGCTCTTTGATTGTATCACGATTAATCTAAGAAATTGTACGTAGTAGTTTCGAGTATTAATTAGTACCTTATACGCGAATTGTAGAACAATTTTCAAGCCAATTCACATTTGTTAACGATATTACGTGGTAATTGGCGGCGACAATGTGAGAAGAAAGAGACGTAGCTGTTAAATTTAGCGAAACAAGGACGGGTCTTTCAGAAAGTAGAAAACTCTTGAAACTTGATTTTCACAGTTCCTTTGATCTGGTATTTGTTGCAAGAGTAATTGATGAAAGTTTTTCACCGAGTAATCGAATTGATCGAGAATCAAAGTTCTTTCATCGGTTAACAGCTAAATAGCATTTATCGCCACGAGCGATCGACAATCGGCGATCGCTGAAACAAATTGAATTGATTTTCCTGTTCACGAAATCACACATACACGCACGGTGGTACGATAATCCTGCCTTTCGTACCGTGACAGGTAAAAAATCAAACGTTGCTTGGAGGCATGCAAAAACGCGTTCTACTCGAAACTTTGTCGAGTTTGTAAGTCGTTTAAAAACATTCGAAATTGTATCAAAACGTGTAAATTTACATTCAACGTCCGAATAGCATCTTCTTGCACCCAAAGCTAACTAAAATCACGTAGATTTAAATGTCAAACATGTAAATTGGCAGCACTGACTCAGGTTTATATTTTTCTGAATTTCTATTGGCTCTGCTTCGAGGAGGATCACGTTGCCTCGATGTATCGTCGCAGCCATTCATTCAAGCTTCTTCTTTGTATTTTCGATTTCTACTCAACCCTCTACGGCCACACGGTACTTACTTAAAATGGTGAAAACCATGTCAAAATTCGTCGAGTACTTGTTTCTCGATATAAGCTATTTCATTTATCGTTGCTTATGTATTTTCATGCAGAAATTGAACTTTTATTGGCCTACAAAGTTTCCAACGAGTATGCAACGACCGCTGATACCGCAGATGCAAATTGCAGTGGAACGAATGACGTTAAAAAAAATATCAGAATCTGACTTTCTATCATCGGCAAATGTCTCCTTGCATATATATATGTAATGACGTAAATCATTAGGCTAAACCAGACGATCGATTCTGGACAATCGAGTTTATTTGATATTAGAATGGTTGTATATTTCAAAAATAAATAAATGTCTTTCAATAGCTGTTTGCCAAATAGTTTATTAAAAAGTATATGACTCCGTGTAGAAAGGTAAATTTTATCGCGTGTATCAGCATAACAAATTTTAATGGATGAGTAAATATATTAGTGTTAAATATGGAGATTAATAATAATGCTATGCAAAACCATACGATATTTACTTGACAAATTTTCTTGCATTTTTCGCAGTCTTCAAGAAAATGCGCTTGAAACTAATAGCGTGATTATCTTGCCATCATAAAAAATGGTCGTACGACCAGGGTGGCACACAGTGGCAGTTAATTTTTGCAAATACTGAAACATAGTAGCGTCAACTACTAATCTGAACAAGATTTTTAACGTGATATTGTGGAATACGCAACGATTACTCTGCTTCGTGATATCGCAGAATTGATGTTAATTAACATTCGTTGGAGTTATATAGTTTGCATTTTGTTCTTCGACGTTGTACTTGCGCGCATGAAAACTGCCTGACGAACGGAGGCGACGATCTTTTATCTGTTTTTCCATTGACGCATTATCTGAGTGCCCAAACGAGTCGTCAACGTCAAGGTACCTAACGATTAAGACGCCTCTAACGAAAAATCCATTTTTCATATTTTGGCCACGTTTAGCGATTTCGGATCACCGCGAAAGCGTAAACTTTCCTAAAACGAAAGTTGTATGGTATGGAGAAGCATACAGATCGTAGTAATAATTTTTTTTCTAAACGAAGGTTTTTCATTTCAAAATCTCCTGCATCTTCTCGGTAAAATGAGCGACGTCCAGACGATTTCAACGACCTGTAATTCCAGGTTGCTCGACAACAGACGGAAGAGCATAGGAACGAACGTTTTGCATCGGTCGGACCATCGCATCGTGTTGATATCATATCACTCGTACAATGAATCCGGAAACACACAGACCAGTTATCCAATAATTGCAACGTTACATCGAGGCAAACAGACACCGCTTTGAATATCTCTTGTAACGTCAGACGTGAAGCTGGTTTTTTGTGCGCTTATTTATTATCGAGCGGCTTTTATTATTATGAGAGGCCGTCGAAATCGATGTTCAAACACTGTTTACATTATACCGAAGATAAAAAGTACAGCGAGCCACTTGGAAAAACAAAAGTGATCTTGAAACGAAAGATGATTATCGCCACGTCACGGTCCTCTCCGTACCATACAACTTTTGCAAGCACGGATTCTCTTCTTGAGTTAAAAAATAACTGATATGTTAAAGGCGATCAGTTATTATATCGCTCTGCACTGTGTAGGTCCGTTTCGATAAAGCTTTAAAGCATTTAGATCTTTAAATCATCCTATGAAAAATATCATCGTCTGGTCTTGTGTAAGCGTCCGCATCTTGTTTAGATAAAACGTTTATGCACTTTTTGCAAACGATTTACGTAATATTATAGTACGCTTGTATCAGATTTAAACACATCTGTGTTTAACATCAATTTTCATATCTATAGCAGTCTCAAATTGCCTTCAACATGTATCCAGTGATCTATTATCCGAAAATTGTACCTACCCGAACGTTTCATTATCCGAAAGTTGTGTTGTATTAACGGAATACGTGCCCCTTTTTATAATTTCATATTGCCTTCCTACTACTTTCGTACAAAGTTAATATCTTGTGTCTGATGACGTCAAAGAGAAAATGTGTTGTACGAGGCGCGGGAGGAGAGAAAAGATACTTGAAAAGACGTGCAAGTGTCGTAAAGATTGCAAACATCTACAACGTTAGAAGACCTATAATTAACGACGCCACAAATAGAAACTCTATCTCTGTATCTATGCTCTGCCATACATATATATATATATGTATGTATAAAAATATTGAAATTTGGTTTCAAGTTCTGATGCAGAAAGAGGGATGAAACGCCTTCTTATTTTGGCATTACGTTTATGGCATTGGAAAGTGGACTTGGATATTAGATGGTTTCAGGCACAAACAGAATATTATTTAACGCAGTACCGTGTATCGACACGGTTCGATTTAGCAGTAAAAACGTTGTAGAGTGGAGAAATAATCTTTTGTAATCGTTCTTGTACTTGATTGATTTTGAATCATGGAATAATAATTATGAGCAGTTATGTTTCACCATTAATTCGGAGACTGGAGATTCCGTATAGTACGATGCGGTGTGTTGAAATTGGATCTCAGTCAGTTAGATCTTTAAAGCATCTTCTCTTTGATTATTTGCGTCATTTTATTGAAATGTAACGTATTTTCTAGTTGTCGTTGTTGCGAATTTCCTTTTCGTACGTCGATTAAACGAATGTTACTTGTTACTAGACAGTCGTTTGTTCATAAATCTTTTCCGCATTTTCCACGGTATTCAACTCTGGCAGAAACCATAATGTTCTCTCCGGCCATTTGTCTGTATTCCTTCCCTAAAATTGTGGAAATAACGTGAAAAGTCACCAAGCCCGTCTGGATTAAATCTCTTTGCGCGTATAAAAATAACTGTCGCCATTTTTTCCCTTAACGAGTGCGTTGTTGTGAGAACTGTAAACGAGCTTTTTTATGTCCTCTGTGCGCATCTTTAATAACGGTCTTGTTTCTGATTTCTTCTGACACCTGCTGCTTCTACTATTTGCATACATTTGCAAACATTTCTTACTTTTGTTTCGAAGCAAAATGCCTACTATCCAGCTGTATCTCTGCTGAAAGATACAGCACATGCTCTTAAGCGTAGTTTTCTTTCGTTCGATTAATTGCTCGATTGATCGTTTCCAAATTTCCAAGAAATGACAAAACATTTTTGGCTAAGTGGGATAACTGCACGGAATTTAGCAGCTTTCCAAAAATCCAAACGATTCTTTCTTCGATGAACGTAACGGTAAGATACGACAGAATTAATTGACGTTCGTACGTTAATAGTTGATTATGCAAACGTTTAAGCGTCTTGAAGTCATAGGCGAGTTGAAATTTATAAAAAAGTTTCAAGAAACTTTATTTTCCCTACGAAAGATGATGTTTATTTCAATAAAAAAGACAAATAAACAAATATCTTTTATTTTTTAAACTTACGTAACGTTAGTTTGTCTTCAGAAGCAAAGAACATCATCGGACCCATTGTACACTGTCATCGTCTCTTTCGTAATTGCCGCCACAAAATAAGTATAATTCCGCTCGATACGTGCGTATTTCGACGAAAAAGATAATAGCGGTACAAAGGAAAAATAAATTTCTTTTGAGCAGTCGAAAATGAACATGTTTGACACTCGAGATCATGCAAAGGTAATATTTTTTAACTTGTTTTCGGTACAAAATTTGATCGTTTAACTCGCCTCTCAAAAACACAGTTCGAAGCTCGTACGAATATAATTGTCTTTTCCATTGCAGTGTTATGAAATGAAAATTTAAAGTTAAGTTATTAACACGTTCACTGCGGTTGTTTTTTCAAACGTTCGGACTCGGCGATCCCGTAGCAATTTTGATTCAATGGCCAGATTGTATTTCCCTACGAATTTGCCGGTATTGTTATTTGCCTCATTTCGATGTTTATAAATCTTTCAAACATGCAAGTGCAGTTCGGAATAAAGTATATTACAATGTAATAAAGTTTGTTTATGTCAGCATCGTAGAACTTTTCTCTATATTACGTTACCTTGCTCTGCAAATACTCGATTAGTGTTTATTTCATTGAGAAATGTGGCGAAACGAGGGAAATATCAACTTTGCAAGTAGCGGAAGTTGAACGAAAAAAGGGCCGCCCGGAAAGAAGATTCGTTGCAGGATCGCAGTGGATGTGTTAATATATAAAAAAAAAAAAAACCTAGGTGAACCGACGATTATGCGTATCGTTCGACTACTCGAAATAGAATTTTATTCGTTCGGTATATCGTCGATACTTGAAACGTTTTCAATATTTTTTTATTGACAGCCAGGAGTCGTACACACGTCGAAAGGAACTGTAGTAGAACCATATGAACCATGAATGCGACAAAAGTGTTCACACAAGAGAATTTTCACATAACGGAACGACAAATATAATAATACAATTAATGCAATTTTACAATATCGTTCGATGTTTGCTTCTTCTTTTTAAGAAAGCTAAGGAAGTCAAACCTATGGTCCTAAATTGTTTTGACGGCTCCAAATCGCGTCTCTTTTCACCTAAGCCATCTTTTCTTCCCTTTCCAAAGCTGCAAAAACGCCTCGAAACGAGATGGCACGTCCTCGCCGCTACTCACTTCTTGGCCGTTGTTTCGGCTGTTTTGAGATTTTGCAAAGTAACTTTGCCGGAAGAATGTGCTCGATTATCTTATTTTATCGCAATTGTCGCAGCCTAGTTTCTCATTTTCTTCTGTTGCTTCGTGCGGCAAAAGCTTACCCCATGGTTTTTCATCTTCAGTCAGACTTATCATATTACTGCAGCCTCCCGAATTTAATTTTTTTATGAATTCTAAGTACGTTTTCGCTCGCAATTATGTCGAAAGTCCTACAGAAGCGAGTAAGTGGACACTGTTACGTAGAGTATTGTAATAGAAAATATACTGTTTATACAGCACGTTCACGTAACACGGATTCTATTGTATTGTAAATTTTCAAACAGCTCGTTATCGGACAGCATTGTATTACGTGTAAACGAGCCTTAAAATTGAAAAGCGCAAATGTTCATTAGATAGTATGTACTGGTTTTTTTTCTTAGCGTTCCATGTAAGAAATTTAATACTTTCTTCTTACTGCCATCGTATCTTGAAATAATATACTTTACGTTATTTTCTGTGCGTTTGTGTGCATTTGCAATGTACTGCGCGATATCATGCCAAAGTACTTTATAATATGAAATTTTATATCGAGGAACAAATGTAAATAAAATAGTTCGGAATAAATGAGAAAGGAACAGTTTGCTTGGCACGTTCTTCCTTTTTTTGTTTTATTTTACTACGTAATTACGCTCTGAAGAATATAATGTTATTTTTTATTCGATGCAAAGTTGATATATTTAATAGATTTGAAATTTCCTGAATTTTACTCTCGCATTGAATAGGAGTATCGGTTGGAAAGCTTCGAAATTCGTTTCAATATGTACAATTTGTCGCCGGATGTATGCTATCGTTCCATACGAAGATCGATTTTGTTCCTATTCCACGATTCTATCCGTTATATGGAATTGCTGAACTTTACATTTGCCTTGGATTTTATTCCGTTCGATTTTCTCAGATTCTGTGAAACTCGTGATAAGAATACAAAACTCAAAAATAGGAAATACGAAATACCATTGATAACTTTGAAAAAACCGTACCAATGGCTCGATTATTTCCGTTGTTTTTTTTTCCTTCTGTGTTATTTTTAAACTGAGCGCTGTATATGAAAGAGACTTAGACGTATTACACTTACGTTGCTCGGGAAAATCTCTTTCTTATACAATGTTTCAGGTGTTTCAATTAGTTTCCTATCTTTTTGTACGAATTGGCCATTTCGGTAATTTATAAAAATGCAGTTACAAATATTTTACACGCATGGCGTGGTGTGTTAATCGAATAATGTAATTACTTTCGGAACTTTCCGCTAAGGTATTCGTATATTGGCTTTCTCACAATTTCTTTGAAACTTTGACGATACGTTATTTAGTATATTATCTACACTCTACACGATAAAATGAAGATATTCACCTTCATAGTCGAAAGTTTTAACATGTAATCCTTGTAGTAAGTCGCTGCAAAAATGGTTTTTTGATTAATCACAGGAAAATCGTTCTTACAAACTGTAAAATGGCTAGAAGAATCTTCTCTTAAAGAGAAGTTTAGTTCACGTTTTATCATTTTTAAATAACGGTAATGTAACGTTGAATATTATAACGTCAAGTTGTCGTTCTATCCATTTCTGAATCGAGGGGTGTAGTTTAAAAACTGGCCATGTCCAATCTAATCTGGTTAGAGATATTTGTTGATTTTTTTTTTTGTGGTTTTTGAACATTGAAAGTAAAAATTTGGATATATTGTTAGCAAACCGGGATACTAACAATATTTGCAGATATTATACCAAAGTTTGGAAAATATTATTTTTAGTTTTTTAACTATTAATGGTAAGTTGTTGTACGGGGAAACTTTTGACTCTTGGACGCGACCAGTTTTAACGATGAAACAATTCCGAAAGTAATGAAATTCTGAATTCTGAAAATAATTTCAAAGAAGAATTAATTACATTAATATAAATAAGTTTTACTTTGAAGTAAGGTTTTTTAAACTTTTTAAATATGGTTGAATTAGTTTTCAGACTGGTCTCTGATACAGCGAAATCGGGAGTGCCAGGTCATATCGCAGCAAATTGCAATATGTGTCTCAAGATTTGTCAAAAATGGACAAGACGAGTTTTGACACCATACTTTTCAATTGTTTGTTAGTGCGCGCGTACAACAAGTACGGACGACGAAGAAATTTCTTTCTAGAGAGAGCCTGTCAAACATGCGTGAAGAATATGACTTTCCAGTCTCAATGTGTTTTACTTTTCAGAAATATTGTCGCGTTGCGAATACCTTAAACTTGAACGACTGCACCCAACAAACTTTTATCTGTACGTTATTCTCGAATTTTCGCAAGTCGCCAAAAATATTTCCCTCTGCCTAGTTTATCTTACGTAACATTTGCAGCAGTAGGTTAAAATAGGACACGCTGTACATGGAAGCAATTGTCGCGACTTGCACTATACTCGTACGTATTTTACATCGATAAACTGACACATTGCCCGAGTAATTCAATGACGATAATAGATCGGTACGTAGGTACCTGAAGTCAGCGTTTTTTACACTTTGACATCTGATTAGAGACAAAGCTTCTCAAATCGACGTTCCGTCGAGGATATGGTTTGATAACCAATCATCGTTTGATAAATAATCATCAGTTACTAAATTTTTTCCGTTTTCTAAATTTTCCCTCAACGACACTGCTTTGTGGCACGCATAGAATGCCGATCTGAATTCTTAACCGGAAGATTGCGTCTTCTTGTAACCTTCTTTCAAATATCTTCATCTCCCATCAGGTGTCGTTGCGTCTACAAATCCAGAAAATACTCGATTCTACGTCAGCTACGTAAGGTACATGCGGGAAAACTCTGATTCACTGCCGGGTCCGACCGATTCTCGGACAGGATCGAGTAGCAGCTACTTACTACGCATCGAGTTGGTTTGCAGATTTTCACTTTAGTAACATTCCGATTTCACGCATCATCTCCAACCGTCCTACAGCACCTACAACGGTTAACGCATCCTGGGCACCGACAAAAGACCACCTACACTTTGCAACGCTAAAACAGACTGTAAAGTAAGTTGCGCGAGATCGCTGACGTATCAATTCAACTGAATATTTGGCTACGAACAGAGAGAGAGAGAGAGAGAGAGAGAGAGAGAGAGATATAGATGACACGGTAGAACGATTTAATACTCTGGCGCAGACAGGTATACGCAGACTTGGAGGAAAAAGAGCTTCTAAGGAAAGGAGGGACAGTTTCATGAAAGAATGTCGGGAAAACTTGACACCGTTTGAAGGCACAGATTACTCACTTTAGCGAGTCATTAGAAAAGTAGGGCAATCAACAAGATCAGTTCTACCGATTGGAGCGGAAAATGCAGAACGGACTAGGACGGACAAAGAAAAAGCAGCAACATTTGCCAAGTATCTCGTCCGATGAACGGTGCGTCCATAGTCGAACAATTGAAAGAAGAGCCGGAGACACGGCTTCGACTGTCGGCCCGTATCAGGTCGTTTGCCGTTGCTGAAGTAAAATAGATAATATGCAAATCCCCGAACCCCAAGGAAGCTCCTGGTCTTGATTTAATAACCGGGAGAATTCTAAAGGAAACCATTACCCTTCTGACCGTCATCTACGACGCGTTACTGACAGTTATTACGAGTATGAATTAGTTTCGAGAGACTTTTCCGCGTAAAAATGCGTTAATTTCGCAAAACTCATGCTTACCGAGTCATCTTACCCGAATCGAAATAATTTTCCTAATTTCCCGCGACAATTGCTCTGGTAAAAAGTTATCTTTGAAAATAATTCACCCGTCAACAAACTTTTCCACTTTTCCGACGCTTGAACAGCGTGTTCCTTCAAACGTGTACTGTATCGACCGGGAAAGATGAAAATCCGATGGAGCAAATAATAAAATAAATTTTACAGTTAGAATAACTTAACTAACTAACCGATGGCATTGCACAAGCCGCCGTAACAATAACGAAAAGCATCCTGTATCATATTTGCTTAGTAAAATAATAATATGTAGGATCGTCTTCTACTTATATAGCACCAAAGAAATATTAACGTTTTTAATTAAATTAACTAACGTACATTGCAATGGATTTTCTTTCATTTGGAAGTCGCGATATTTAACGCAATAAAGTAGGTACGCAGTTGCTTCAGGTTATAACTCCGTTACCAACACAGTTACACGAAAATGTCAAAGAAGCAAGATGAATGGCTGCTACATTCGTAGGACCATATTTTCTGTAACAGTGCAATGCTGCATGTGCAACAACAATTGGATTATTTTTTAACGGAAATGCATCTCCTTTTACATAGATGGATTCCTGTCGTCGTTCTACGTGACAGAGCATTGTGGCACAATGGTAAAAGAATGATTAGACGTGGAAATACTTTTTCAGAAATATCTTTTATCGAAGAAGATGCAGAAACAGCTGCATGGCAAGTTCGTCGTTGTCGACGTTGATGCGCGTGGTCACGACAAAAACGAATTTGCGTATTCGTTAGTTAGAGGATAGAGAAAATAGTGTTAAATGCAAGTTGAAAAGAATGCAATGCGTGATTCTCTTTTCATCTTACTGTATCGGAAGATACGTTAATATTAAAGGCTGTTTTATAATTCCGCAGTATACTCATCTTTCAGCATGAGTTCATAGTTTAGTGATAATTTATCTGTTCCGTTTTTAGACGAAAATGTTTGCTTTTCGAGTGAAGCACTGGCGTCAGCCGTTTGGGCCCAAGAGGGTCAATAGCGAGGCACGCGTACAATTTTGCAAAGCAGGAAAATGTCGTATTCGAGGCCGGAGTTGCCGGTCTCTGGCATAGCGGGAAAGTTAGGCGGAACAAACTCGCTCCACGAGCCCCCAGCAAACATAGACGATATTTGCATATTTTTTGGAACAAATTAGCTCCACCCATGCAGAAAGTGCTCCTTAGTCTTCTGCGAGAATCGAACGCAAGCACGCAAGTTGAAGAATGAAAAAGGACCCACTAAAATTTCTGTAAAGTTTGGTCGGTTCAAGGACACACTGTTGGCAACTTGATCATTTATTTCTACGTGTAACCGGCAGGGTTATCATAGAAGCGTAAGCTCGTTATAACTGAACCGGAAGACCTAATTTATTTAGAAAATCACTGGTGTAACGATCAAAGGGAATGAAGAAGAGTTTCCTCGAGTCTTGAAATCGAGTTTCAAGTTCAAAACCTGCTTTTCCGCCTTCTATTTTCCCAGGGCTTGAAAACATTAAATTACCAGGGGTAAGTGAATGCAAACTATTGCTTTATTTTTATTTAATTTCCGCCGTTTTTTCGCATAGCTTTTGTCTCTGCTGCAATTTAAGTTGCATTGTATATTTGATACTACGCTTTCGGAAATATTTTCAAATTCAGGAAAATCATCGAACCTGTCGCTCGTCGTAAAAATAAGAAAAAGATACATGCTATTATTACTATTATTGTTATATCGATGCAATCCTTCAGGTGGGCAATTATATCAGTCAGGTGTGATTTGTTAAAACTTTTAAAGATATTACTAATCCGAGGGTAATGTAAGATGTCGATAACGTTTCTTATTGCAAGATACATGGAAAGTGGAAAAATATCCGACGCCAAAGTTTCCAACGGACCATTAGTATACGGACCATTATGGACGCGAAAAGTGCGTTCCAAGCGGAGTAAAAAGTATCTCCTGTCTGAAGTAATATCAATCCAACGTCAATATCTAACATCGTTGATAACGACGATCTTTACTTTTTCGCTTCAGCAAATTAGGCACGCGTCCGTGCCCTTACTGGTGTCGATTAATCGATGAAATTTGTTTTGCCAAGCTGCGAAATATGATAATAAAAGGTAATAAATAAATTATCGAGAAATATACAGACGACGTTATACATCATATGTCGTGTAAACGGTGTTTTCGTTATTTTGTCTCACCCCTGTGCAAACAAGGTGTATGTTCAGTAAGCTACAATTCTAAAATTATCAAAAGTATCAAAGTGAAATTCGCCGCAATTCAAATATACACTTGGCACGTTTAATCTCATCGCAGATTACACACGCGTTACGTTTACGTTGAGCAAACGACAAAATTATAATAAATCTACGTTTTCAGAATTCCGAGTTTCACCTCTTTTAAAGCCGTGTAACAGCAAAGCGAAAAGTATTGAATGTGGAAAAAGGTCACGCTGCTACATTACGATCCAAATGTTCAGTTAGCCATCTGCAAAATTTTTCTACTTATGGACACGCTTTTACAAATGGAGTTTCACCGTGTTTGTGACGCAACTGCGCGATGGTGCGATTTATGACACGCTATTTGCTATTGAAACAAATAGAGGCGAAAGTAGAAAATTTGAAAATGCGTGCAATTTGTCGAAATTACTGCGAAGCCGCGCATTGCTATCCGGATGGTGGAAAATTCAATCTATTTCGCAAAAATAGCCAACCATCCGACTTTGTCGCGAGCCTCGCGACGCTTTGAATCTTCGTCAATGTGTTGTGAGAATTGTTCGGAAAGGGAAATTTTATTTTTTTTTTTAAAGGAACCGTATACTTTTAACAGATTAGTCGGTCTTATGGCATGGCATTATTAAAATTTTTCATCGTTTCAACGTTAATTATTTATATTAAAGGTATTGTAAATGATAATAAATAGCATCGTATATTATTATAACGCTATTCTAAATTATCGCTGTACAAGGCCGAATAACATTTCAAGCGGGTGGCAGGTGATCCTTTAGAAGGCTTAGCTTTCGAGAAAACCAACTGTGGAAATTTGTTTGATATATGTGAATTTGGCTAGTTACCGCGTTCTCTGTAGTATTATATAACACCATAAGTTAATGGTATTATAAATTAAAACGTCCTCGGTTGGAACTCCTCACACGTTCTACCAGCAAACTGACGTTCAGTCGCGTACGATCGTTCTGCACGTGGGGGTACAGCACCTACATATTCCATGTACTTTGTAGTCGCATGCGAATAGAAATTGTGGCAAATTCGACAATCGATTTTGTAGTCGCGCGACTAGTCGCAAGTGGAAATGTGGACTGACGGTTTTATCAGGATTGGTTTTGTTCCATTTCCATCTTCCATTCGTTTATCATCTAATTTATCAAACGAATTCATCAAATGCTTGACGGAACGACTGATCAGTTTCCAGGATCAGGCAGTTTCCCGTCTTGTGTATACGAATGGTGTATCAAATATCGCACTGATTTGTCGTTAACATTTCTGTTCTTATGTACCAGTAAGCACGAAAGTGGGCCATTTATTTGAAAACTGGAATATGTTCGAAAATGTCAAAGTGTTTGCGCTCCCATCGATTGAAAAATCCTGACAAGGTCTTCATTCGACTAGATTCAACTAGATCGATATCTTTTTCCTAAAACTAACCAGTTGTACAATTCGTTAAATTTGAATCGTTTAAAATCGATGTTTTATACAGTGGAAAATAAATGGAATAAAAACGAAGTGAATGAAAATTATTATAATATTATCGCGTGGTTATACACCGAGGAATGAAGACAAGGTTATTCATTTACTAATCAATGTTTAAACGATTTAAGTAAATAATAATAATAATACAATAAATGTATTACCGAATCGCATTTTAACAAATATCATTTGTTTTTCATTATTCGTGCCTCGACTGTTTGATCAGGGTGCAGATTATGCGAAACGAGAGTACGTCGCTTTTGAAATGAACGATTATGCGTTACCATTTATCAACGAAATTTGTATCGATCGAAACGAGGGAATATCTTGAATGTATAAATTATGGACTGTGTATAAATAAAAAGTTTACGCCAAGGTGTATGTAAACGTTTGGTTGTCTTGATTTTGTCAAGAACTGGATTTACACCGCTTTCGAAATAAACGGTCCATTAATTAATGTCACGAAAGGTGACAGTAGTTTGTTCAAAAAGCGGCAATAACTATTAGAAAGTTGGTAAAAGCAATTTTGTAAGGCAAGTATTTTTTGAACATCGATTCATCAATATTACGATGGCTACTTTGTACGTAGGTAATGATTGTCGTAATTAATATAAAATGAAGGATGGTATGGAAAAACGAATGGCAAAACTATTGCCACTGAAAATATTGTAACAATTTGATAGAACATGCATGAATATCTAGGGATAAGCATATTTTTGCTCTTGCTCAGCTATTCCGTCCGTTAACAGACACCAAATCGTTGAACTTTTACATCTGTTCCCGACAGTTCCTCCTCCGATTCCATTCCATTCGACTTTCTCGACTCAGTTTTCATCGTTCTCTTGCCTTCAGCCGGTCGTTGTCAGAGCGGAGAGCGAGGTAGCCGAAGAATACCGCGTGAGAGCATGCAGAGCATTTCAATAAACGACAGGAAGAATAGCACCGGCTGCATTCCTTCCCTGGATCGTCCAGAATGGTTCAGCCGGTCACGCAGTCTGAAACTTACTTACGGTTTTCTAACCATTTCTATCTACTCTCTGGCTGCTCGCAACTATTATTTCCGCTTTAAACGTAAACCTGCAGATTCGACGAATAAACGTGTAAACGGCCAAGAAGAAGATAAAGCACAGATAGTGTAATTTATCGTTGTTTCCGGTCAACAGGCGGAAAGAAAAACGACGGGGAATTTGGAAATTTACCAGCAACGGAGCAAAAATATGGCCAAACGGTGAACAGTATTTACACTCGGTTTAATGACTGCCAAATTCAAGAATTTTCCCTTTCTTTCTAAAAATACGTCTCGCGCGTCAACTTTACACGTATTCGGTCTTGGTCGTTTACGTAACAGAGGACAATAATAAAATGTACAATAACAGCTACTTGTACTTGTAGTCTTCCCTTTTTTCGCATACAATATACCGACTTTTAATTTTATTTTAATCCATTCTGTGAATAGAAATTTATTATCCATTTAGATTTAAATCTGCAATCTACGTTGTAGACTATCTCATTTTGTACACTTTTCGAAACCTTTTCCTTTAAAATATTTAAATAAATGTGTTTATCCATTATACCCTGAATAGAAGCGCCTTATACGTTCTTTAGATCTAATTCCGTATTAAAATCAGTTTGAGAAAACTTTTCTCCTTTGCAACATAATCTCGAGGAAACTTTAATATTCTCTGCTGGTTAATTTTGCTTTCGCCTTGCAATTCGGAATCCGACATATTACGATACACGACAAATACGTTTTTATTCTCAACCCTTTCGCTACGGAGCGCTTGTGAGAAAATGTGATAGCCGCGAACGGAGCTTATTACTCAGTAGTTGAGGCACGCAACGCTACGAAGTAAGTAGAAATCGTTTCTTCTCCTCTAAATTTTACAACGATATCATTTTACTTTGTAAAATGTAAAAATCAACCGTTCGAGGCATGCGGCGTTCCCAGATACTCGATTGACAAAAGCGTCTCATGTAAAGTGTGAAATAAAAGTATGTATGAATATACGGTCGTCGGAGCGAAAGGGTTAATAAACATTCTCATTAAAATCTTCGTTAATTGTTACCGAGATCTCCGAGGAAGATGTAGCGTGATCGTTTTTCACTCCATCAGTGAAATCTTCCTCTTGTCTCGATTGGTCAACTTTTCTGAACGACCGAGTCGCGGAGTATTTACTACGTTTCACGCGTTAGAAAATCGTTTAATTACGCCTCCAATGACGAAACGACTTGTTTTCGTTGCATTGCCAATAGCGAAATATGAATCTCCTTTTTTAAACAAATTTATTCTTACTTTTCTCCTACTTTTTAGCGTTTTCTTTCAAGGACAAGTAACTGAACGAAAGCAGATAAATCGTACTTGAGAAAGAAAAGTATAACTATCAAAATCTATAAACATCGTATTCGACGTCTTCTTTGTCAAGTGTTTCACTTTGGCTGCGTATTTGTCGACCGAAGCAATTGAAACAAAAATACAAACCATAATTGTTATAAAGGTAATAATTGTAATAACGATATAACACCAAGAAGGTTATAAAATTATAATCGATACCTTTTACACCGATTTTTTCACGCGACTTTAGCAGCGATTCAAGGCAAACGAAACAGCCTGCATAAATTTATGTTTGCGTACTTGGGAAAAAAGTTTTTCTCGCGTTTAATACTTTTTCTGTTAGCGAGGATGAAGTAGTGGAATACAAGCCTCACAGTTTCCAACTTAAAGAAGATTTCATTCGAGATCAACGGTGCAGGCGAATAACTTTTATAGGTTAAGAATCATCTATTCACGACTGGCAATTAGCACTACCCGAGTTCGACTACTTCTTAAGTATTAAGTAGCTTATTAAGTAGATCTCTGTAAGGTGAACTTCTTAAGCAACTCATTCGCGAAAGAAGGAAATTCGTGCAAAATTATTAGAACAGTGATAGCCTTTAAAGTCTCAAGTATGTTTTACTACGTTCTATGCTGCTCGGCACCTGCTAACTTTTACGCGTTGATCCTTTTATTACACGCGCTTCAAAATTGCGCAAGACAGTTTATCCGAAATTTTATTCTCCAAAGAGTTGTTTCAGCCTGCCGTTTATTTCATTTAAAAAGTATCGATTCGAAGGTGACTGACAGACTTTTGAAAAGATTTACCAACCATACATCGAAAAGAAAAAAAAGAAAAAAAAAAGAAAATGTCTGACGAAAGAAAGCAATAGAAAGTAATGGAAAATATCACGTTATTTTATACAAGCATATAATTCTCTATATAATTATTTACGTATAACCGCGACCTGGAGACTGCTATTGCGCAGAAATATTCGAAATAAGGAGAGGTGCATATTATTGTACCTTTGATTATACATTATGTTGTGGGTCGCAAGGTCTAGGAACAAAGGAACTGATAAACAGATTTCTATTTCTATTCCCTGTAGCCTCTGGCCAAAGCCCATGCCCTTTTGCTCTAAATATACGAATTTGTCTAGTAACACTAGGGATCTGAATCGGCATAAACTTATGCTTATACCTGTAATTATTTCAATATAGTTTTCTATTGGAAATTCATCCACTCGTCCTTGAATCAGTCAGCCTCAACCTCGACGTAACGATATATAAACGATAGCGGACGAATGAAAATTTACATAGAGTACAACGACTAGATTGCGGCGTTCTTTCGAGATTCGTGCGTAAGAAAAGAAACGGGAATAAAAAGTTCAATTGTCAATATTTTCATATTCGTTTAATAAGCGTAAGCAAGTGTGGTGCAGTCGAGTGTTAGACGTCGCGTGATTTAAGTATTCCGATACAAAATGAATTGCTACATGCAATGCACTTAATACTCTTGATCCCAGTCTGTAGAATGCCTGTAAAGCGCGAAGGAAAAGGTAAAAGTTTGAAATGGGAAATAACACAAGATGGTCTGCCAGCGTATCGAAAACAAATTCACGATATATAAATTATTTCCTTTTTCCTGTTATCTTGTACAAAATTTGTTTTAAAGGAAAAAAAGAAAATGTAAGCGAGTGAAAGGTTATTCGTCAGAATCGATTTGTTAAAATGTTTCGCGTATATATCTGCGTTGGTAATAACGAAAAAAATGACAAATATCCAACGTGGTAAATTTAAAGCAGGCGGTGTGTATAATACGGAAAGTTTTCCGGCGAAATATCTACAAAACTGCAGTAAAATTATATCGTTGATATATCTGAGTGAAATTTTTTAAAGCGAAATCGATGGAAAATTGAAATTAAACGTAAAAACTTGCAATATTTGAGATATTTTAATTAATACTTTTCCATGGAGACGGGAATTTGAAAGTTTTACTAGACCGTTGACGCGTAGCGAGGACTTTAGGAGCGGTAAATGACAACGAAAGGGAACGTGTGACTATAATAAAAAATAAATAAAGAAGAATAAAGGTTCGCGCGATGAGCGAGGATGATGAAATTTAATTAATTGGTTTTCGATACGAGCTCGACCATCCGTGTCGCGTCGATGAATTTCATGCGACCGTCGCGTTGCGTTACTTGGAAAATTGTTACAACAGCTGCGACTATTACATCGTCTCTAATGCAGCAGAAAGGAAGAAAGGAAGAGCCTGTTTCGAAATCGCCAGATATCCAAGACGACACGGATTTCCGGCAGGCGATAATCGGCGATGCATTAAAATCATCGAAACGGCGCATCGACAAATCTTGCCAATGCGTTCGCCATTCGAGTCTGTGTTGCATTTGCATTTGCACTGCAATGCGATTGTGTTAAACGCAGAAGCGGGCCAACGTCGGAAAGATCGCGAGGAAACTCTTTACGCGAGAAATGCTTTTAAAAGCGGAATCCTTCGGGCGCTTGATACGTTCGCGAAGCGGGCGAAGGTACCACGAAGATAATACGACAACTCGTGGATACAATGCAATGTCGTGGCATGCACGTACGCCGTTCTTTCGTTAAAAGCATCGACAATGCGCCTAGTATCGACGAGAAATGTAAGGTTTTTCAAAAGATCACATTACATCTACCTTTCTCGTAGTCCATGATTTTACAATATTTTCTGCATTGTAAATATATATATATATATATATATATATCGTTTTATTTGCGAGATAGGACAATTGCTTATAATTTTCGGTTGACGTTTATCTTCTTAAGATTACTATCCTTCGTTCGTTTGAAATTTCTGGAATCCTTACGATATCGAGTACAACGTTTGAGCCAACTTTCCTATTATTCGACGTGCTTCGAACTTTACGCAATCCTTAGCAATTTGGCCGATATCTCCGATATGTAGAAAAGCAGTGCTTAAAGAGGTAAAATATACCTTAAACATTGTTGTATTAGAGGCAAAAGATATAGAAAAAGTGTCGCAAAGAATTCCAAGTACTCTTAGTTTTATATTAAAACCGAGCCTGTCGGTATCTTCTATGGGTCTAAATAAGACTAATATAGACTAGATAATATAGACTAAATATTACATAGATATAGGCCGTTTAAAACCGTATTAAAAAGTTATGGCAAAAGTATAAAATACAAAGGGAATAGTAGCAAACCTATAGAATATACTGACAACGTATGGCTGTTAAAATCTAAGACACCCTGTAAAAATGCGAATTAAAGCAAAGAGTAAACAGCTGAAAAGGAAGTTTACTTGAATGTTTGTCGCTAATAAACGAAAACCAACAAATAAACGAAAGAAATGGAACTTAATGGACGTCTGGATCGCTCTCGGTATCTAGTACCATTTCTTTTAACGATATTGTACCTTTTGAAACATCGATACTGACAAAATTCAACGCGAGTTTTAGGCTAATTTTAAGTTTAGTTTTAACGCAAGATTCTTGCTAACTTGGAACTGTTTGCGACGCTTTTTTCAAACGACGTTTTACTCTTTTACACAATCCCCTTCAATATACTGAAGTTTGAAAGAAATGAGAGGTACCGACCAAATTCTAAAGTATTACCAAACTTTACTATAACTTCATTTCTTTCAAAAGTTTAACACAAAGGGCACGAAAGCGTAAATAGTCAAGTACTATCAAGGCAATTAATCACGATTTTAATCGATTGAACAGTAAATTTTGCTGAAATATATCATGTACGATATCACATTACCAGAATGTTTATTACAATTTTATTGCGCTATTTATTAACAGCCACGGATCGAGTTTTCATCACCCATTAGTAGACCTTCAGAAATAGACTCATTGTGATTCATTAATTAGTTTACATGAGATCCGTGGGCTTTGTAGCTTTCAGCCGTCTGTATCCTGGTGGGTTGTTGATCAAATTGCTGACTAATGAATTTGGCTGCTTTTGTAATCATTTTTTGTGCAATTTCGCTCGATCTCGAATGAATTCGAATCCATTTTATTTGAAATTTTTTATTGAAAATTGCTAGCACTCTCACAGCTGTAATCGAATTCCATATAATCATATCGAGATTTATATATTAGCAATTTATTGTTCAGCGAGAACAGTGGCCTACGCCTCTTCAGTTCGATATCCAATAGCTCTGTTTCTTTTTAAGTGTCACTTGCGCGTAAGCCGCTTGTCTTATTACTTGGCTATTTAACGTGCTCCTTTGCGAGTAATGCTTCGTTATTTAATCTTATTTCCGTTTCTGTTATATGTTTTGTCGTAAATATAGCGTACGTAGATATCGAAGCATTTAATTTGATTTCCGGCCCTACCTTAAATTTCCTCTATGGACATTTTTAGACTTTTTGTTGCTTTGTCCAAGTTTGAATCGTCGTCAGCATACCTGACTGCAAGTACGTCACCGGTCGCAGCGAGATGTGCTATAAAAATTTGGTACAACGCAAGTCTCGAGACGCTGCCCTGGCGCATGGCAACTCGTATGGGGTATAGTTTGCAAAAACCGTAGTTCACACGGGAATGTGTTTCAGGTAATGGAGATAGTAGCAGATATTTGGTAATTGGGCGGCAGATGTTTGATTTTACATAGTCCCTCGTGCCAAACGCGATCAAAAGCTGTTTTCTTCGACACCATTTCGTTCACTGTCCGATGTATTTGCTTCATTATAGGACGTCGATCTCAGAGTTTCACGGTGTCAAATGAGATTACAGGTTTCAATCGTTTTAATAGAAGTTGCTGGAAAACTAGAATGTGCGAATTTCCATCGAGTTGGAAAATATCAAAGTTTTGTGACTGCGTTATGCATTTGAATTAATATAACAACCCCTTTCTTTATAATTTATAAATTGACAAGCGTTTATTTTCACCATTCTCTATACTTATTTAATCGATTTACACGAGAACATTTATTCATTTATACATTCGTTTACAGTGTGTTGATTTATAATGTTACGCAATAACATTATGCAACAATACACATTTTTGTCGAAAGTGCCCTACGTTTCGTTCTTCTTTGAACACATTTTAATCAATTTGTTTCGGTCCGATGTATGCATTTTATATATTGACGACTTTGGACGTGCAATTGCGCATCACTATGCATATAAATACGCGTTCAAATGCTCACATGCTTTGCATACTTTCTGTCATTAGTATTGTTATACTAAAGCCAAAATGTTTGGCTCTGTAACTGAAAGTAGCTTGTTTCTCTTCTTCTTGGTCTAGTCCCATGCGAACTCGAAGCATGACGCCTCCGGTATGCGAAAATAAAGCTAAACGATGTCTTTTCTTCTCACGCAGCGTGTTAATAGTTGAGCGTAATATGTTATTCGTGTTCGACACGATTTACTGCGGCGAAGCTCGATTTGCGCTAACAGCTTGGCAGAACAATACATTCACGATTCTCTATCGTTAGAGTCACGGTCACTGTTATCGGTTTTCATACTACGTGTCAATCATGGTACTGTCAAGAAACGATCGTGGCTCCGATAAGAGTCATTTCATTCGTCAATGTAGGCAATACTGGATGTTCAAATCTTTTTTAATATTTCCTTTAAAGATAATAAAAAATTGCAGATCGGACAACACATTTGCGTTAATTTACGCACAACGTTGTAAATAGAATACGTAAACGGGACACGTGGACTGTGCCGACTGTGGTATTTTACTATAATGTTTATGATGTTTTTATCAACGGCTATATTTATTATTCGATATTTTAGATTATCTTATTATCTTGAAATTGATGTATAAAAGCTAATGTGTGATTAAAAATTGAGAAAGCGAAAAATTCACATTTCTATTTATAAACAATTCACAATTTCAATATTAGAGTACCCGTTTAATCAATCGAAATATCGTTAATAAATGGAATTGCATAATCGTGTATTCCGAAAGTGCTGTAAGTCCATTTCCTGTAATCCGCAGAAGCGCCGCATGTACAATTTTGTATAAAATGGAGCAACTCAAATATGAAACTCTAAATTTATTATCAACCGGACGAGAGAGACCGCAACAATTTGAAAACGTTACATTAATACCTTTGCATAAAAATGTTAGACCAATTACATGCGAAAAATATAAAGATACGATGCAGTTATTCGTGCATCGTGGTTAATTCAAAACACTCTCCGCGCGGCGAACCAAAATGAAAAATATAATGCAATATTAATCTTACAGGCTTTCAGTGAATAAATAAATATTTTTAGTAAATTAGAAGCAACGGTACTTTGTTTCCTCTAAGACATAAATTTTATGTAACTAAAACTTAATGAATGAGTGTAGTTAAAATCCTGAAAAAACTGTTTGTACAATGAATTTACATCTATTTAAACACTTAGAGACGTGGACAAATTAAGTGAACTAAGATCGAAGTGAAGTATTTTTTAATGTTAATATGAAAATATAAAAATAATGGTTCAATTAATCGATCGGAAATTCAATGAATTTCCCGTTTCCGCGATAACTATAAAGCACTATGCTTCGTTTAATTTTGTGCGCAGAAATAGTTTTGAATAATAAGAATATCAGCGAAAGATACGAAAAGTACAATCTGAAGTAAACGATGAAAGAAAAATGCATTTTTCGTATACTGGAAGGAAAGACTTAAAAATAACCTTCTGAATATCGTAGAAAATGTTTCTAGTTTGTGTTCGCGGAATATTATGCATAATAGGATTTTTAAATTTTCTAAATTATTATATGGCGAAGGTTACTAAATTAAAATTCCGCAATTTCTGATATATAGTACACATGAACACTTTAATGTATATTGGAATGCTGAACTTCTGAATTCCTTCTTCGTGTTTCACATACCGGTTGGTCTTGCGTAGTGAACAGCTCCTTCCAAATTAGTCAATAACATCTTGTCTTTATTCATTAAGTATTTCTTAGGTAACTAAAATTATTTAATATTTACTCGTACGTACTGGATAGCAATCTAATTTGCGAAGGGATCGAATTAAATAAATCGATAACTATCGTCTTAAATATGAATATGCAGTCGACCCTCCGGTATCCGAAGATTTATTTTCCGAGTATCCAAACGTTTCGCTGTCCAAATGTTTTATTATCGAAACAGTATTGTCTGAACTGTAATTGTTCCTGTGCCAGTCAAAAATTTCGGGATATAGAATATCGTTGATCGAAATTAGGGTAAATGAGCAAGCTGTTGTTTATTCTCACTTTCCTGCGTCTTATTTTTAAAAACTTTTCAATAAATATTAACGTGTTTCCATAGAAGCCTAACTTTTTCAGAATATTGATGCTTCCCTTCCTGCATATTGTCATATGCTTTTTCGAAGTCCATTGGTATTAGCATTGGTAATTTGCGAATGTTGGTTATTTATGAAGCTGTCGTCAATTTGCGTTTCTGTATCGATTAGTTGGTCCATTGTGGAGCGAAAGGGTCTGAAGCCACTTTGGTAGGCGGTTATTATGTTGTTAGTTTCCAGTGTCCACCAAAGTCTGTGGTTTATCATTTCTCCATTGGCTTGCTTTTTAATTTTTTTAACTAATCCGTGGATTCTGTTCGTTATACCATTTTCATTTAGACGGAACCAGATATTGATCAGCATTTTGATCTCCAATTACTCCAATTACTCCAATTACATTTTCTAGGAAGGAAGTTAGATCAAGAATTTCGCGCCTCTTCCTTTCCTTGTACGTTTCTTTCACCATTTACATCGATCGAGTCAGTTTCGATTGGAGTTGCTGGAGCGATAAAGTTGTCATTTGTGTTCAAATCCGCGGAGCTTGGTGTGAATGTGGAGTGCGTTCTTTTCTTACCCATGGCTTTGGGTTTACTAACGTAGTATCGTGAATTGTTATGATTAGTTCATTTACGATAAAAGGATTAAACAGATGTTGATTAGACAGAGAACAACGTATCATAATCATAAGAAACAAACTCGACTCTTTCCGCAATCTTTGGCTTGTCAACTGATTCTGCTGTCAATTCGTTTATCGTCCCCTAGCAACTTCTTGTCTTTTGTCTTCGCCTCACTACGCCCATACTCGGCAACCGCTTGTTTATGGGGCCCCTCGTCCACCATACTACGCTAATATATTGTGTGATTTACGATTGAAGCTGCAGGCTGGCGAGAGGTATTTTTGGATTTGCTGGCTGTATTCGTGACTTGTTTTCTTTCTGGCTTGGTAATAGCTACATCTGAAACTTTTCTATTGATACTACATTGCACGGCTGCATGTCCTCGCTGTTTACGTAAGAAGTAGCCGAGCATCTGTACGCTTGTGAATATACGATCTGGACTGCTGTCATAGTATTCTGCAACGTTAAATATATTTTCTCAGCTTACGTACAGCTGTTTTCCGATACTCATCGGTGGTCTTAGGCAGGCCAGTTTCGAGTAAACTTTAAAGCTGTTTTTAAGTCGAGAATTTTCTATATATTCGTTGAAAGTACATGGAGGCATGTTGGATAGCATTGTTCTTCTAGACCGGAAGATACGTAGCCTGATTACAACATCGATACTCTTGACAGTGATTTGACAGGAGTTGGTAAGCTGTTTGTTTGCAATCTGCAGTTTTCCAATAGCATCGAACAACAGCATGTGGTAAATTATGGTTGCTCCTTCCACACCGACACCGTTTTGGCTAAAGTTGCTGCTTCTTTACCAAGTTGTACGTTGCTTATGGTTACTCGAGCAGAGGACGATAGTACGGGTTTAGGCTTTTCAGGATTCGCTATGTCACTAGTGAGGCTACTTTCCAGACTCTTGTACTCAAAGGTCGTCTCTGCCATTGTTTCCTGGCTTGGGTTCGTTCGATGATACGGTCAGTCGTACCGCCAGCCCTCGGGGAAGATGATCGCACCGATGCTAACGCCAACACTGAAATTCACTGGTGTAAGTAGTTTGCTGGCGTATTGTCGCTCCATGTCGTTTGGCACTCGCGATTAACGAAATAAATATATCCGAGCAGTTTGAACTGTAGTTTCAGAAACTGATACAATAAATATTGAAAAAAAAAAAAAAACGTAGCGTTTGAAAGTGCGTGGATTTGGCGGAATAAGAACACGCAATAACATACAATTTCCACTAAAAATACATAGTAAAATATTAAAAAATATTCATAGAATTCTCCGAATGGAATCGGTAAATCTCGAAATAACGTATGGCACTTGGTATTTCTAATTGGAAACATGGATGTCATTCTCGCCGACTGTTTTACAAAATTCGATAAACGTAGTCGGAGAATTACGAGATATTTCAAAGAATTTACCATACAGTCATATAAAAAACGAGAAAAAAATAGCTTCACTAAAATTAAAATTGAAAGATTCTGATACGAATATTACCTGGTTTGCAATGACGAGTAAAAATTGCCATTATTTCAACTGTTACAATCAACGGTCTGCTCTGTTTTCGTCGCTCGTATGCTCGTTTTTAGCTGTCCAAGATAAAATGTAAAAGTTGACGAAACTTTGCAGGCCGATAATCCGACCAGAGAAACGTTCCTCGTAACGAGGAAATGCCAAAGGTGGATAAATTGAGATTTTGTTAATGCGGAAGAGCAGAATAATTTAGGTAATTTAGGAATTCGGTAATCGTACTACGTTCACTTTTACAGGGTGAAGCCTACGTAATAATGATTATGTAATATACACGTATACATACATGTAAATATATATCCGTCTGAATATTAATATGACGATGCTTTGTCAGAAATCTATCGTACAATTAAACGTTACCGTCAGGGAGAAGTTGCCTGCGTATTTTCAAACTGCAACAAGTAGTTTGTATTCTCGGAAAATAGGCAACGCGATATATATTTATAAATCATTGCCACTTACACCAGAAAAACAAATACACAAGTCTGATAAATTTTTAGATTCTATGGGAAACGAAGCGCCATATGAAAAAATTGTATTCTATATTTTTAAATTGCTTTCGCGTAGGATGACTTTATCACCGATTGTACGAATATTAATATAGCTGTAGATATCCAATGTATTTTCATTTCAAAATTAAAAAAGGTCGGTTATTTTTAATCTTTCAACAGTAGCGCAAAGTGTATTATTAGATCATTTTTTAACGTATAATTTTTGCATCATATACGAAGGTGAAGCGATGCCTCAATAATGATTCATTAACGTAATTATGTATTCAACTTATTATTATTCGATCGAACAACGAATAACGAATATCGCGTGCTCCGATTCTGTAGAGATGTGAAATTTACAAAATTCGATACGTTCCACGGTATTTAACAAACATATGTTTTTAGAAATCAAATTTTCGGTTAGACGATTTTCGATTGCAACATCAATCACAATTCGTGTAATTTGGTCAGTTGCAAACATTTATATAGAAATTTATTCAAGGCTATCGATGAATATTGAGATTCAGTGAGCACTCTATTAGGAAATTTAGTTATTCGTTGTCAGAGAGCATAAATGAACATTTAGCAAAAGTAAAAATTTGTTACTACGTTCGGGGAACGTAATTTCAGAACCATGTCCATTTTAAATCAATGGGTTTTTATGGGTTTTTATGGATATTTATGAATTTAAATTTTTAACATTTAAAGTGAAAATTTGGACCTATTGTGCGTAAAATGTAACTTCGCTGTTGATTGAAATTATTATACAGAAAATAAAAATGATTATTTTTGTAATTTGTCAAATACTAGTGGTAAATTGTTGTAGATGGCAACTTTTAACATCGATCCTCGGACATTACCGGTTTTGATAGCAAAACATTTGGCCAGTTCTATCACTAACTTATGACTCGAGGATAAATGCAGAAACTAATTGATGATAAGAGTTAATTACTAAAATGAAATCTTTATTCGTATATTTAAGTTGAGATATAAAAATACTCAAATAGATATAAAAAATAGATAACGCAAGGTACAAATACGACGTAAGAAGAGGTTTAGACCGGAGTTTAGAACGGTTGGATTCTACTCGCCTTGAAAATTGTGAACCAAATCTATAGCTGCACTGTTGAATACATTTTAATAACTTACAGCGAATCATTAATATTTCGAAAGTCGTTATCATAACGTCCGTGAAAAACTGGTCAACGTTGGATAATTTTTCATTCTCAACTGTATGTATCAGTGGTCATAACATCTTTCCGTTTGAGGCTTCGTTTCCGAGGAAAATATATTTGAAGATTCGTCAAGTGCTAATTGTAAGTATCGACGAGGTGTCTGACTTCTCCTTCCGCTCGGGTTGATATTTATAAAAATTGACAACGTCACGATTTCTTTCCCGTCGATACCGTAACCTAATTTTCGCAGTGTCCGCATTGGGAATGGTTTTATAACCAAGGACAAGAGTATTATTTTTCAAACATCTTTTTATTAACGTAACAAGTGCTCTACTCGTCTAATTAGATTACGATCAACGATTAAAAAATCTTTTCTTTCGCCTTATTTTTCCACGCAGGATCACCACTCGACCACTTCTACCACTTTGGAATACAGAAACACTGTATGCATAAATCAAATTTACACGAAACGCAGTGCCAAACTAGTTGTACGAATGTCATAAATGGCAACTTTTCAAGTTAAGTTTCGAGTACTGCATTAGCACTACTGCGGCAGAAGGCAAGTTTCGATATGAGATGGACACGGCGCTTCTTTATAATAAGTCCGATTTTCAATCTATACTCTTTGGAAAATCAATGTTCAAACTGGCCCATTGATGTCGCGAAATCCAGAATGACGGAGAAACAAAAATGGGCATGGTAAGCTTCGACACTCGTTCTATTCGATTCTAGCTCTCGTTGAAGAAGAACAAAGTGGCTGAATTTGTTGACATAATCATACTGTTGCAATACTGCTCACAAGTGCTAATCGCACGGCGAGTTGTCTCCAAGAGATCTGAGTCAATTGTACCTAGTAGCCATATATAGACGTCTGGAAGGACAAAAGGCAAATTACGAAATAATAATTCAGCAATAGAGAAACAATGGGTGGTGAAAAGCGTGCGCGGCATGAGCCGAACGAACGAGCGGCGAGAAAAACGCTGGTGGACCCGCGCTGAAACGTTATAAATTGTTCCATATGCACTGCATTAGAGTATAACGCGGCGGCTCAACCGCGTACCGGACGTACCACGTATTTATTGCGATAGGTTTTCGGGGGCAAAATGCTGCACCACCAAATTTATCGTTCCGCGTACAAAAACCACTTCCTCCTCTCCTCTTGTCATCACTTTCCATCTTCTCTCCTTGTCCTCCTTTCGCCGTACGCTCTTGTTCGCGTTCTTTTTCTCTCAAACGTTTCCAAGATTAGCGTTTATAGTCCGTACGCACATACGTGCGCAAAGTGCGGTCGAATGTACAGGCAAACGCGAGGCAATTCCTCGTGGAAAAACAGGAAAGAAACGTAGAATAAAACTTGAAATATATTTGTATAATATATTATATGTTTTTACAAATTTGTAATACATCTTTTTCTCGAAACTATTTCCTAGTGCCTTGTAAACTTTCCAACTGAGTAATTTGAACTCGTTTCGTCGTACCTTGATTACTGTTTACGAGTCATACGAAATATTTTCTTCTTTACGATCTATAAAATGTTACGCCGATTTTATAATCGATTTCGCTATTTTACAGTATACTTATTTTACTCGTTTCGATACAATGAATGGCCGTACATATGCATGGGGATTAATAGGAAATTTTAATATGTCAGAATGATTTTTCAGGAATGAAATGCATACGTGTGAATAATGGTACGGTAATAAAGCAGCTTTTTTAAAAACATTAAAAATTTCGATAAAAACATATGCAAGAAATATACACCGATATTATACTTTTATACGTTTTCGATCATCGACTGTCAAAAAATATCTCAAGTCCATTTCGTTAAGTAATTAGACGTGATTATTATGTCAAATTATTTGTAAATAAACGTAAGTGACGAAAAGAAATTTGGTTTCAGAGATTATGATTTCCGTTTGGAAAATTGTCCAGGTTTAAATGTAAGAATAAGCGTTTCAAACTCTGTCGTATGGTGTGCATCTTTAATAATTGGAAGGTTATTTCGAGAAACTGTGTACAAGTTTGTACGCGTCGTACTTCATTAGCTGAAAAAATAGGATTGTAACGGAATGTACCTGCGTACGACAATTTGATACAACTTGTTAAACGTCTCGCAAGCTTTTTGGAGAACTTTGATTTCTTTGACAATTTGATTTCAGCGTCGCGCACTGCTGTTCATTGATGGCTCGACTGTCGTTGGATCGATATTGTTCTTGGAAAGAATATAGTCATTCATCCTCACTCGGTGCACAAGAACAATGTGTTTCGTTTGAAGCATCCGTATCACGTAAACGTTCGTGTTTGTGTGCACGGCATTTTTCCAGTAACATTACTAACAATAAGAAGCTTTTCACAAACGTTCGTAAACCAGTCAAAAAGGAATTAATTTTGCCACGTCGGACAACGGGTCAGCGAATGACAAACAACGAGTAATTCCATTCTGGTACGAGGGACCGTTTTCTTCTATAGCATAAGACTCACTGGTAATCATGCTGCCATCGTCTTATCGTATCGTCGTGCTAATCATCTTTAACGTAAGTGAAAAGAGATCAAGAAATCTATGGATCGCAATTAACGACTGACGACAGATTTTCCAAGTGTATCGTTAATTCGATTATAGTCGTTTGCTATTTATCGTTATTTACACAGAACCAAACGCATCTTTGCGTATAACTGAAAAACGAAGGCCGTGCGTTTCACGTTGCCGCTGGATTACGGGATGTATACACATGTTTGCTCGCTCTAATCTACTACTTGTTAGCACGTACGTGACAAGCAGACAAACGAGACACAGTGTAGGAGTTGCTATAACGATAGAATCATTGAAAATTACTTTACGCCTAATGGCGGTTGGATAGCTCGAGCCATGATCCATCACGGTAACCACCATTTTCCGGTAACTATTCGCAAAGGTAATCGGCTCACCGATTTCGATCACCTGGAAATATATCCTCAAGAGCAGCAACATCCTGGACAATTTCTCTCTATACACGTTACCATCGTTCGGCTTTAGTTTTCGAGGTATTCGCAAAAGTTTCCGTTTCGACGACGGTATGATTTTGACGATCGTCGTTGCTCGAGTGTTTCCAATTTCGAATAACGATGATGTGACACTAAATTTAATACACGAATCGAATCTCTCTTATCATTTGACGCTGAAAATTATTTCGCAGTAAAGTCACTAACCCATTGATTTTTCGTTCTTGCGTAAATTGAAAATGTCTGTCGAAAGTGAGTTTCGTGGGATTATATAAAAGTACGAATGCTATGAGCTGTCGGTCTATGTCGGAATGAAGCGTAATCGTGACGGAAATTAAACTGAGGTTTTTCGCGAATATGTCGGAAACGAAAGTCGAGCAATGGTAACGTGTGTAGGAAAAAGTCGTTTAGAATGTTGACCTTGACAACATATTTCGAGGTCATAAAAATCAGTCTGCTCGGTAAGTCTGTATTATATACTTGTACCCATGCTTGTAAATAACAATTCTAAACAAATCATCTTATACTTTTACTAACTGAAAAGAAAGAGTACGGTAGTTTGTAACGACACTTTCACAACTACGGTGACACGCAAAATTAAAGGATCGTTAAATTTTCGACGAAGAATTGTTGATATTTGAACTGTTACAACTTTGTAAAAATAAGTCGTGCAGCGATCTATCTGGCCACATTTTAAAGCGCAAAATTTTCTCTTCCAGAGTCCCGTGCTCATTTTCTTTCCAGAGATATTTTTACATGGTGTAACCGGTAGGGAAGCGAGGATACTTTTCCTTTTGGAGAATTTTGCAAATTCAAACGTCTCTCTACGGACATTGAAAACTTTTTTTCACGATTAGAATCAATATGGACTGGGAGAATGAAGGCCGCTCTTAACAATCACCCCCCTAAAAACTTGATGCACGATCTTTTGCCGTCGTCTTATTAAATTTTGAATGAAAAGTGTGCCGCCGGCATTAGCATAATCCAAGGAACATCGCGAGAAGGTTGCACGCCCGAACTCGTACCACGCGCGAGAAGAAAAACGATTATAAGTTGTGCGAATTAAAGAAATTACAGTAGAACCCTCTTATTCGAACGCTCGAACGTGTCCCAACATAGTATTTTCCAGTAATGGATAGCTTTTCCCATCATATACGATGCATTCTTTCCCTTATTCGATCGAGTGAGTGCCGATTATAAGAATTTACTGCGAAACTAGCAGCGTTCTAATTACCGAACGTGATGAAAAAAATTTGAAAGCGTCGTAATTGGAACAGAATTAGCAAAGTATAAAAACTGAAAAAGCCACAATCGCAGACGTTAAGAAGCAAAAACGTGTTATTGGGAATTATGTAAAGCACGTAGATTCGCCGGATACTGGCCACGCTAGAAGAGCCTTAAATATGCTGATCTAACGAAACGCTTTCGTCGCTACAGAGGCGATAACAATGGCGATTTTATGGAAATGGAAACAGTGAACGAAGGTGGTGACAGGGGCGTTGCAATGTCGAAGGAATCGCGAAAGGGCTTGGACGGTTCTAACTTTAAAGGATCTGTCAATTGATCTTAATCTGTATTTGGATAGATGAAATTTCATATCAAGAAATTCACTGCTTTCTTGTCCGAAAGCAGCTCTGTCTCGCTGGTTTGTTTTTGAAATTTTCAAATCGATCCTTAAATTCGTTTGACGCGAAGAAGAACGCTTGTCCGATCCTTGTTGCTGATCGTTCCGTGTCTTGGCGCGTGCCTTTCGAACGAAACATTCGTATGCTTCGATTCTGAAACATTCGATTATTAAGAGGAAGAGGAATCGGTTGAAAAAAAGGTATCTTCGCCGACACAATGTCGTTGCGCGAGAAGAGTAAATAATTGCAGATGTGGCAATAAAGTGTTAGAAAGTCGATCGAGTCTTTCATTTAATCTGCTCGCTTTTCACATTAATAGGTAGTACCTACCTTAAACAAAGGGAAACAGTTTCTTCCAATTTCCATCGAGTTAAGTCGTGTGCTAATCGTCTTTTTTCAGGAACGATTATACCTGATGGATACGATTGAGCACGCTTCACAGCGTCGTGCCCCTTTTCCATAGAAAATGGAACGAATTTTCTCTTCGATGCTTTTAACGGGCAAAATGCTTTCAGGACGCTCTGTTTTATATGTACATTCTCCTTCGTCTTTTTCCGCACCGACGTAGTTTCACAGATTCAGATAATCGGGATAGCTGTTATTTTACGGAAAGGTTATTTAAAATATTTTTACGTACACTAAGCGTTGTTGAAAAAACAATTAAATGTTTGGAAAATTCGCGTGGCAGCTGTTGATAATCTCGAACATTGTTGACTGTAAGTAAAAGATATTTCCAAGAAAGAAATAGTGGAATCGTTGCAATCCAATTAATACATTTCCCAACAAATAGCTCTATCGTTGGATTTATTTTCGCGAAATACTTGCGTGGCATGAAGTGCGCCGCTTATTTTCAAAGCGGTCCACGTCCATTTTCCTTTCTTTCGACATATTGCGGTGATTGCGTTTCTCTCGGTTGGAAAGTCTACTTATAACTAAGTAGGTGTAAATTCATTGTACAAATAGCTATTTTTTAAGAGTCGATCGATATCTCTTTTCGGGCTAATCATTGCGCTTACATTACATCCCGACGTTGAAGAATTGTACGATTCGTTCGATTTTAATTGTTAAAAATTCGCATTTTAAGCTTTAATACGCGTTTATTTGTAATTACAAGCGGGACAAATGAAATACTGTTATTTAATTTCGATATCATTTATTTTTGATTTATTGCTGCCTGGACTGTTTGGACGGGCCAGAAATTACACCAATTGCAGGAAATGGATTTACACTTTTAAAATAAACGGTTAAACAATTTCATTTATTAACGAAATTTCAATTGATTAAAGAAACGGAATATTTTCAGACTTTAATTACAAATTGTTTATAAATGAAGCATTTAAACTAAAGTGTATGTAAGTTTTCGTTTTCGCGGTGTTTTCCAGATATGGAGCCGCACCATTTTCGAAACGAACGATGATGTAACATAAATACACACAGAGAAAGGTTGGAACGTGCGTTTCAATGCTTTTTCCAACAAGTAGAGTGTAATGAAACTTTATTTAAACGAAATTCTCAGGGTGATATGTATATTAATCAAGTCCCTCTTCTATTGCAGTCAAGCATTCGTTAAATTGGTTTTCATTCTGATAGAAAGTTCGCTGCTGAAACATCGGAATGTCTGTTTACTGAAAATAAATAAAAAGAATATCGTTTCTGATTTGCTTTTCTGGTTTCTATGGTTCCGATGAAAAATATAGACGGCTGAAAAATTTGTTAGATGTTACTTTAAACTCTTCGTAGCTTTACACTCTGATTAGAACATTCTTCTCGAACGCTGCTTTTCGTAAGGAAAATTACATCAGCCGATGACGGCATTGTATCCTTTACGAACGCATAAGAACGTTTTCTATAGAGACAGAGCAACAAGCTTTCTTCTGGATGCTTTTAGTAGCTAAAAATGTTTTCAGGATATACGTTCGTCTACCGGCGTTCACGCGTACATACCAACTTCTCTCCTTTTCTATATTTCTATTTTGCCGGACAATAGAAGTTGCTTGATAAAACACCAACAGCCTCTCGTAATTTTCCAAGCAGACACCTCGAATGTAGGTGCGCGAGTGAACGTGGCGGAAAATTGAAGTGAAATTTTCCGAGAAAAGAAGCAATTGCGAATAATTAAATCACCGCTATTTTCCAACCACGCCAAGGTCCCTTGTAGCCAATTCCACATTGCCAGTTATAAATAAATTTGATGACTTTGTTTAATGGCCTGAAGACAATTTTCTTACTTGCGATGTACCTTGAATACGATAGATATAAGATGGTTAGTACAAGATTAAATGTATAACAGTCGTTGAATCTGGTCATCGGATCTGGCAGCGTGTATTTTTTTAATCCGTATGTTTCGTTGATTCGGACAACTGTTTTATACGACGTTTGCCATGCGTCCAGACTGGTTTTATGATATTTTTATACATCAATCTCAACTTACGTTTCAATTAGCAAACTGATGGTTTGCCGATTTTGGATGTTTTACTGATTCGCTTTGCGAAATTACTGTTATTTAGCCTGTCTGTCTTACCTAAGGTAAAATCGACGCGAATGGATTTGTTTTCCTTCCGTTACAGTTCTCCAGCCAGTTAGCCGTATTGTCTAATCGGTCCTGTCAATTTTTTATGGCTGCCGATGAGGTGTTGTAGGATGCAAGAATTACGCTACATCCGTAAACGTGGTTGTGACCACTTTTTCCACAAGTCTATAAATTACCACACAATCAAACGTTTTAACAACTGAAATACATCATGGGAATATAGAGGCTAATTTATTAAAAGTACCACTGGGACTCTCAATTTTCAGGCGAAACTTACTTCGAGATTTACTGTGGAGAGATAATATAAACTTTGGGCAAATAAATACGATTCTCTTTAAAATTGTGCAACTATTAAATAAAAAATGCAAAGAATTTAAAAAAAAAAGGTAATACTTATTATGATTTAATAGGTTCTTGTTAAATCGCCCCGTAGTTGAACAAGTTTCTACTTCGGAAGAGTCTGTGCGATATATATTACATCGAGAGAGTCTATATCATAAAGTTTAAATATTGTAAAACGGAAGAGTTTGAAAAGTTTATTAACGCTGGAACTACCACAGCAATCAAATTGACCGGTTTTACAATGCTATTTTAAAATTTCTACTTCATGTTATATTTTCTTCCCCAACGATGTAGTGACTTTCGCAACGACAACTAAAAGAATAATATAATGAATTTTATTCTGTTTTTTATGTATTCAAAGAAAAAATAATTTCCTATCGAGGCTACTTGTACCAATAGCAGTCAAAATGACTGGTACTTGTCAAAGTGTAAAGGGGTTTCCTCGTTTTCTACAATTTCCCACACGTTTTTTTAAATTTTTACTGCGTATCATTCAATACGATGATGTCAGTTATGAGGAAAATTGCGGATCGATCGCTAAAACTTGAAATACCAAACCATTCGAAACGACTGATTGTACAATTTTATAAATGTGTCAACCCTCGTTTGGATTAGTAATTCGAAAAATGTACTACGTAACATGGAATTGCTTCTGTAAGAAAGTAATAAATCGATAAATATACAAATATTCTATTATTATGAATTTTTTAAAGACCAGTCATTTTCACTGGTTTCGGTAGAAATAGCTTCGTGTTAACTATCGGTAGTTTTAATGTTAAACACGCAGGAACCTGATTGATACTAGAAAATATTCCAAATAGTTTGTTTGCGACAAGATCCTTGCCATTATGTCTTTCATTTTAGAGTTTATTTCAACCAGCTTCTATTTTCCATTGCAAGTTAATTAATGAATCTGGTTGCCGCGCCGATGAGTTATAATGTTGGATTTCCCTCGTTTCATCTTTTCTCTCCACGAAATCAGAGATCAGGATCCGGAAATTATTCGTCGAATAAATTGGTAGGCTTTTACTTTTGTACGCTTAATTGGCGCGTTGAATTTAAGATTTTTGAACTCGTGGTCGTTTGAAGGTCGACATCTGCTGCGAAACTGCGAAATCAAAAATACATCGTGCCATTTGAGAAAGCCAAGGTCGTCGTGACTTTCTATCGAAGCGAGTCCTTTTGGCAATTTTCAATGTTGCGATTTGCCGATTCGAAACTGATTGACCTTTATTCGAAAAGTCGCGTATCCCATTTGGTCGAACACCTTGTAGATTTGCTACTTGATAACGCCGCAAAAATAGGAAAACTCGTATTTGTTCTACTGCTATTACTTGCTGTTTACGATTCTACTAATTTTCTCATCGTTCACAATCGAAGGAGAATTTATCATTGGATATTGAAAAAAAAATGAACAGTCAACAGCGTTACGAGCGACTGGAAGAGCGAAAGACAGCCACGTTTTATAGTTGTAACTTTTTAAGTATTAAGCAGGTATTAAATGAAAATGTTATGAAAATTGAAACATTTCTCAACATACGGATCGGTATATTAAATTTGCCATTGTAAATTGTGAAAATGCAAGTTCGGACTTTTGAAATTATCGAACCGGCATAAAGTCCGTACGTCGCAGCGTGCGGGCCGACGCGTTAACGAACTTTGAATTCTTCGATCTGCCATATTTCAGAAGCTAATTGCCGAACTTGAAAATTTATTGCGATTGATGTGTCGCTGAAAGATATCGTTTGGCACGAAATTCAGTTGCGAAATGGTTGGATCAAAAACAGACGAGAAACCCTCCCCCCGTGTCTGGCCCGCGCCGTGCTAGATATTTTAATACACAGTCGGTTTGAATTATTATCGAATTAGCAGCCATTAGAGCAATAAAGCTTATCGAATTTATGGTACGAGTATAAACGACAGGGCATTGAGAAAATCTTTTTGAACTGGTTGACAGGAGGATTTCAAGTGGGTGAAGCAAGGCACAGGAGGAGGGGGAGGGGCAGGGGGAGAATGTGTGTGAAATCGATATACCGATAATATTCGAGCCAGAACCGTATGCCCGTTCTCGAAATTCAAATTCCCTGGTCGGCTGTGGCGCGGCCGATTATCGGTGGCGACGAACCGGGATATGTGTGTGTGTGTGTGTGTGTGTGTGTCTATATATATATATATATATGTATATATGTATATATGTATATGTATATATATATATATCGGGTGATTAATGAGCATGCCGATAGATGCGCGCTCGACCAGCCTCTCGCACCCTTCTCCGATCGTCCATGGCCGACGGATAATTTATTAAGATTCAAAAGGCGGCAACCGAAACGCTGCGGGCTTGCTGCCAAGCCACTGTTGCTCCGGATTCTATGGTAATCCAAGTTCACCGATGGATTCCCGGATAATTATGTTCGACGTTTCGTTGATGTAGCAAAGATCCTCCAACTAATGCTGTCGTTTAACGAGTAAAGCAATGAGATAGAAACCCAGTCCTTATCGACGTCTCTGCGCACTAACGACGACGATCTCGAATCCAGTCGATGCTTTATGCGCGGTTTTCCAAAGATCTATATTTACCTTTATCAGTAGTATCTCTTTCTTTCCAGGCTCTGCACTCTATTATTTATGTATATTTATATATAATAAAGATCGATACGGTAGAAGAAGAGGTCGGTGCGGAAACAGAGAGAGCTGTGCCCCAAGATCGATGCAGTTACGTCGATCGTAACGGGTTCGGTGAAATTCTTGGGACAATGTCCAACGGAAGACCGGGAGATCCGGAGACTAAAGCGCCATGAGATTTCGGGAAATTCGGGACAGTTTATTAAATCGTGCGGTATTTTACGTGCAAAGAATAGGTTGAGTAGCGGACGTAGGAGTCTGTACTGCATAGCTTGCAGACTATTTATATGATAATAGTTTCATGTTTTTGTTGCAAAATGTCGAACGAACTTTACGAATTTTGAAACATTCGATAGTCGCGTAAGAAACTAGGACTTTAGATGTGGAAGGTTGAAAAGGACAGCGTTAATGAAAGAAGCATCGGGCGATAAAACTGCGACGAGCTTTCATTCAAAAATCAAACTTTTAAAATGACATGAAACGCGTTATAGTTTGAAGCATATTTGCTTACTTAATGAATGATAATTCAAAAGATCGTATCAATAAGCAAACATAATTGAAATTATATCGTGTTTGGTCTCACTCTAGTCAGATCACACAAATACGTTCGCAAAAGTTTAATGCAGAAAAGGTGGCAAATAAAAGAAGCTTTGTTTTTAAATTGCTGCCTAGTTTCGCGGTGGGTCAAGGGAACCTCCTCTCCTCTTCTTCTTCTTCCTAGCGAGGATGGTGGCGCGAAAAATACATCTCTTACGTGTAATATAATGTGTCAACATTTGTTGAGTCGATCTCTTTTTACAGTACATGTTGTTACGAATTACCAGAGCGAACGAGCTGTTGCTTCCCCTAGATCTTAGTTTTACCCAGATCAGCATCTGTCTTTCGTGAAACATTCACAGACAATAGGAGACAGAATTAAAGTCGTGCGGATGAGAATCACGTACTTTTTGTAACTTTTTGTAATAAAACCGCGAAATCACTTTCAATATCCTTGTCAAGTTCCTCCATCCAGAGCCATCGTCTAAGCTTCTTTCTGCAGGAAAGATAATAATTAGATTGCGGATTTTTACGCGAATACGTATTTACGAAAATTGCTTTACCTGCCAAGTATTTATACTATGCATATTTTATACACCTTTTCATTTTCTGTGCATCCTGTTGAATTTTGTTCTTTTGAAATTCCTTTAAACGTGCTAAAAATCTACGTCTCCAAAATAGATTCGTAGTTGTCCGTTTCTCTGGTCAACGCGTAATAAAGTTTTGCCTGGAGTTTTACGAGCACCCTGTATATGCATATTGTACAGAGCATATTTGCCGCGGAATCTGTCACCCTCTTTTCTACGATTCGATACGCAAAGTGCGAGCAGAAAGCGTAAAAATCGTCGTTGAGCCTGCGCTTAGCCGCATCAGACAGGGGATTCGATAAGGTTCAACTATTTCGATACACAAAACGCGGGACAAAACTGGTCCTGAGAGGTTCTCGATCCGTCATTCGCGTCCTGTTTGAGCAGTTTCAAGACACTTTCCGGCTTAATCGTCAGGTCGGCCGTTCAAGGGCACTCGAGTGTTAGAGTAGGTAGTTCTGGTGCTGGTACTTCTTCGTGCTCAACGGCTGGAAACAATGGATTTCGTTTCGAGGACTACTCCTGCATTACAAAAGAAGAAGAAGAATGCAAACTGGCAAAGGGGACCACGCGTTTCTTTCGCGCATCTGCTTCTCTCTGCGTACGTTCGATTCCCTATTCCGTATAATCAAGTGACTTTTCATTGTAAATTGCAGTGAAACGTTAACGTACTGCGTTAATGAAAGAAAAATAGCCACATTCCTATATTCTTCGTGACTAACCCTTTTCCATAATTTCTTTTTTTTTTTTTTTTCTTTTATCTACTAAATGCTTAGATAGATTCTGTCAAACAGGATATTCAACGCTGGTTATGGCGGTTTATATGTCCCTTGAAAGGGAATACACCTAGCGGTGTATCGCATGGTCGTTTGGTAGCTTGCGTCGCTAAATCTGAGGGGCAGTTGGCGAAAATGGTGGCTGGAGATTCGCTGCGAGACCCGAGAATGCCGGTCTCCTCGTAGATTTGCCGATTTTGGTATTACCGCTCTGCATTCCTAATGGTCCTTGGCTTTTCGTTTTGCCATATCGTAATTTTTAAATGAAATTCCGAGACAGCGAACCGTTATGAAATTTGCAAACTTTTGACAATCTCGAATACTATTGATAGAAAACGGTTCGATAGATTTGTCATCAACGACATCGCGTCGTACGACTTGGCAAAGCCATTCCTCATTTTCAATGTTCCAATTATGCGTATCACGTACAGGGTGTCCATTTAAATCTATTTAAATCCAACATCTTTGAAACTATTCAATGGGGAAATGGTCATTATTTACGTTAGGACGCGTCTCGCCGAGTTTGACGACCTTGAAATGTGCTACAAAGGTCACGGCTATATAAGCAGATCTCGACACTCGCTAGGGGAGATAGGTGCGACAATTGCGTCCTGATAAATCAACGTTGAAGACAATAACTTCTTGTGCTCCATCTTCATTTTTTGCAACTCAACTCCTATGCTTTCGGCATGTGAGTGTCCAGACCTGTTTACCCGTTATCCTGGTCAAGGTCGTCATTCTAAACAGTTTTTCCGGCGTGCACGTTACCACCATTCTGCCTTAGTTTCCGAGATAAGCACATGCAACTTTTGTTAAGTATAATTTCCATTACGCTTCATCGTGGCATATAGATTTCACTTACCTAAATTTCGCTCGTTGATGCCAATCCCCACGATTTTCTATTATTTCTTTATACTACTCAACATACTTTTCTGTACAACTTGAAAGCTAAGATTGTACGTTGTTATCCATTTCATTATTACTAGGTTGTGCTGACCTTCGCCATTGGTAGGTACATGATGGACAGACAGATAAGTCGTAATGCAACATTTCCTATATCGATAGAAATCGGTGATAGGAATCGCTTTGTAAATGATTACCTGCATACATTTTTCTTAAATGTTCGTCAACGTTAGAACCGTGTTTTTCTTGAAATATCCGTATTATAAATATAAATTGCTTGTCGTGTGTATGTAGCTACTGATTTAACAGACGATATTACCGCTTTTAGAAAAAAAAAAAATGATAAGATCGAGGTATAGCATTTGCGCATAGATGTTGTTTGTAATTCATAAGTTGTGCATACAACGAGAAATCATAATTCATTGATAATTTGATATTCAGTGTGCGTAGAACGTGCCCGTATCGCTTTCAAGTGAAACATCTGCATATTGATGTCAAATTGCAACTGACATGTTCCATTGTAATGGATTGCGGAAAACGAACGGAGGACACGTAATGTGGAAAGCTACACTTATTATCCTGCTTTGCTATTCATAGTAAATAATGTGTCATGAACATACAGATACATCGGAACACATCTACGCATGGACCGTTCATTTTGAAAGTGTCGCATGCCCATTTGCTGTAAAAATTGTGAAAACGTAAAATACGCATACGCTTTAATCTCAACTTTCTGTTTATGAACAATCTGTGATTGAAATCTTAAAGCATTCGTTTGTCTTAATCTTAATGCATAATTATCGATTTTGAAAGCGATAGAAAGCCATTTCCTGTAGTTAGCTGGCCAAACAATCGAAGAAAAAGGTAATTCTAACCTCTGTGTCTGACATGATATTGCATGTACGGATGTGAACAAGTTGTTCAAGTGCGATTCGGCAATATACTCGTAAATTGCTATTATTGGATTAACTTGATATAATTAAATGTGATCGCTATTGCGTTTAGAGTATTATTTAACTAACCCCTTGGCCTACACGCTATCGCCATAGTAAGAAAGAAGTTTGGTCGCACCCAAACTGGCGCAACATGTATACTACAAAAGGAATTGTGAAATAATAAACAACGTTTGAGGGCAAATAGTGTTTTTAAGACGTCTCGGGCGTAATCACGATCGATTGATCAGTTAAAAAAAACAATTTATTATTCCAAAGTGGATGAACTTGTGTCGTAAGCACAAATTCTATACCACGAGTCTTGCTCGTGGTTATATGCCAAGGGGTTAATTACTTTCATATCGAAGATGGAGAAAAATATTACGATATCGGTGTCATCTTGCTTTCTTTTCTCAATTTCTCAACCTTGCCTTAACATTAAAATCCGCTAGTAACGCGATCTAACATAATAATATTTATTTTGGTTTTATTTTCTTTCAAATGTCTCCCCACCCTGAGAGAAAATATCTAGTTAATTCTCAAAGTACTATGAATATATTTGATAAAAGTCCAGCAATTTTTTTAACAGGAAAAAGCAAGCTACTGTCGCCAGATTTAGAATTACGTTTGCCAATCGAAAACAAAATTTGTAAAAAATTACGATATTGCAAGCTATTAACTTAGTTGAAACGTGCATTGTATCCTATTAATTTAAGTTTGGGTTAATTGCACTGTATCCTGCTGTCATTGTACATCATTGTATATGATTTATGTTCAAAATGTATTGATGTATAGTATTAAGCCAGTTTGTAACTTTTTTCATTGTTACATTTTACACTTTGCTTTTCGTATATTTCCGTATATTATTTATTTTACTAATCACTGTCGCTAATGACCACAGGAAATCGTCGACGCGATTTCAAATAAAATAAAATAAATAATGATAATAATAAGGATGCTGCTGGGAAATATCACACTCGAACGATAAAAGCTTTATATTAATTAGCAATGTAATAAGGTATCCGAATAATGTTTAGATAATAAGGGGCGAGGGTGGTCTACTGCGTTATGAAATTGGGAAATTCTGATTCTTTCGTGAAATATTTATTCGAAAAATTAACGTTGATCCTTACAGTTTGTTATAAAACGATGTTGCGGATTCAGTCTTCTCCGTTTTGCGCAGCAGGGAAATCGGAAAGAAAGTCAAGTGCTTTTTCGAGGTTATTCGAACCGACCGAAAGCCAGCCAAACCTCTTTTGACCCCTCTTCTGAGGAAAGCTAATCCCATCAGAAGTTTTCAGTATGTTTATAATCCACTAATCGCTCGCCTTTCCCAACACAATTTAAAACTTTCCTCGGCGGCGTTATCCAACCCGCTCTCATTTGCCTCCGCCTCTTCAATCTATCGCCCTTCACGGATCCTTCTTCTTAACCAGACTTCATTTTGCGGCTCATAGATCGCCAAATTTCACAGAATTTCTCATCCTGCATTCTGCTTCTTCCTTCCAGCAATCTCTTCCTTTTTCCTTTTTTCTTTATAACTGGAATACATTACGAGGAGTTTTAATGTTTGGTAAACATTGTTTCTCAAACTGGAAATTTGTGTCAACCGGAAAACGCAGAAAAATTGTTGCGTAGAAAGAGGGATGTATATAGTTCCGCGTCCATGTTTCGTAACTGTTCAATTACTAACGTGATGCGAAACTTTTCAAGCACGTGTAATATAATTTACGTTTCGATTCTAAAGAATACGAATCACGTTAAAAAGTGACCAAGATCGATATCGTAGTAAAGCCCTCATTATCCAGGAAAAGTATGATATGCCAATATTTCTAATTATTACAAAACTTGCAAAGAAAACATGCATTTTTAATTTGTTGTAATTATGCATAAGCATAATTGATGTTTCTGGCTACACTGAAAGGTAAATACAATACTGTCCGAATATACGGCCAGCGATTACTCGTTTCTTATTTTTTACTATATCGTTACGGGATGGTCTCGGTCGGATTATCGAGATTCGCGCGGTGAAAATGATACCAAACACGACTACATTTGACCAACAGTTTGTTCAACTTAACTACAGAAACTGAACCCAGTTTTTGGAGAGTTACCTTTCCGGGTATACGACCACCTCTCCGTAAATCGTTGAAAATTTTCCTTGGAACCGTCTAATGCTATACTATGACGCATTTCACAAAATTTTGCAAAACGTATCACGTGGAGGTGTCCGTAATAAATTGTAATAAAAATAATAAAATTGATACAAAGTTTTATAGAATTTTATTAATATGATATATTATCGAATTCAAAAATATCAAATTCACGTAAAATCAAATAATACAATAGCATTTTTGCTGAAAACGAAATTACATTCTCCACACTCCGATAGTATGAAATATTTTATACAGATACTGCTGTTCAACGGTAAAATCGGATTGGAAACCATTCTTGCATACAATGTGGGTGCAAAGGTGGTGTTCGCATGCAGCAATGACGTTACGGTATTTCGGTTTTGCGCGATTCCGGACTTTAGTTGATTCATCTGCCGATTTCCTCATTACCTGCTTCCAAGACGGTTCAGTATCCGAAGAAAAAGCCATTATTTTTTGAGAGAGTGATGACGATATATTTTGTTGCTTGAGAGACAATTTTAAAGGTTCTGCGTGAATGTTTCAATTCTTAACAGAATTAAACGTCAATCCTTGCCAAGGAAGAAAGTAACAAAGTTGGGTTAGGTATTTTTAAAAGAAATTTCGTTATCGATTTGAAAAGCTACAGTGTCGAATATTATTAGTTGGTACGTTTATCTTTTTTTTCTTGAGAAGAATAACTCTAATCTACGATTAAACCGATTTCTATGTCAATTTCGCCTCGGTGATATTAAATTATCTATCCAGTGAATGTAAACGAGGAAGAATAGCTGCGTGTAGAGGGGATATTTGCTGAGAAGCTCATACACCTGAAATGGAAGTTTACTCACCTGCAATAACGAGCCGTTCCCGGAGGGCATTGCGAGTACACGTGAAATTGATTGAAAGTAAAGATAGTTTCACTTGCTATATAAAGGGATTTAGCAGATATATAGTCATTCAAAGACTCGATAATTTAATAAATCGTGATCATATTTCGACGCGATTTCGCGAAACCTCGCTTCTTATTATTTACGTTTGCGTTTATTTCCGTTGTATTCTTTTGCTACTATCACTTTGAAAAAGAAGGGAAACTTTATAAAGAATGGTCCATAACTGGTGGTAGAGTTGAGAGTGCAGGCCGATTCTACGAGGAAAGACGAGACGAAAATGTAGAATAAAATTTTTTCATAGGACGTTCCGTTTCCGAGAAAATCAAAGTTGAATATTTGTCAAGTAAACTTAAACTTGGCTAATTCCGGGCTGAACGTGGGTAAATAACCGGCAGCAGGTTAAAATACATATGAAAATAAGTCAAATACGTAGAGTGAAATTTTTTTACAAGGTGCTTTCTTTTCGAGAAAAATAAATTCGGAAATATCATGCACGTGTACCAGACCAATTCTTAACGAAACGCGCTCAAACTTTATTTTCTTCGACACGAGGGTTTAAAGGAAAAAGTGGTTTCGTTTACATCAGGATAAAATGCTGTGTTTACTCAATTGCTCAAAGCATATATAAGCAAAATGGAAGTCAAAGTTAGAAATTTGTTAATTCATCGTTGCCCTCATTTGTTACATTTGTTACACTTGTTGCCGCCGATGCAAAGACATTATCGTTTACAAACGTTCCTCTCCAATACGAATTCCTCCAATTCAATTGCTTGGAACGTCAAATTCATTGCTAGTTTCAAATCCGACGAACTTGTAATTTTCTACATACAATCGTACAGGACAATAGTTTCTTACAATTGTCGCATTGTATCGATACAGATATTGACTTTTCCACCTACAAGACAACGCGTACAAGGCGAGCACGCTGTTAGTTTCCATCGTTTTGGAAAGAACGAGTGGTTCCAAGTGAACTGCAAGTGCAAAAATGCAGTACATTTTGATGTGGAAACCTTCCTTTTTTTTTCCATGCCTCGAATTTTTTCGCCATTCTACGAAACAAATATTATGGCGGCATGGTCCAAACCGATTACTATACAAGATACTTTAGCTTTAATTTTTTTAGATTTTAATTAGAATTAATTTCTTTTGGATCAAAAAGTGTACATATATTTCTTATTATCATTGAGGTTGCTATCGTCTTTTTGCGTGAAATGTCTCAAACTGGGACTTTTGGAAATGCGAGGTTATTTGCTTCTGGATTCTTGTCATTTGACGTTTAGAATAAACTTTCGAAAAGTGTTTTTTTCGGAGCAGCAGCTATTTTACACGCGTAATTGGCACAAGACTGACTCTCCTACATTTGAAGGTTTATATACTGGTTTATATACTAGTTTCCACTAATAGACTGTTTATCGAGCTCGATCGGCAAGCAGCTGACCAGATTCGGAGACCAGAGTGACGAATAGAATTTGGGCGAGCAGTTTCTTTGCTTGAACCATTAACAATCGATCCGTAGTCAAGTTCAGACATAATTAATGATTACACGTGTGATTGACATAATTAATGATTGTACGTATTTGTGCAAATTTTTATATCTGTATCGCCAGTATTTGGCTGCAAGTATTTCCATTCTTTTGGCGCAGTTTTTCTCTGCTATGCCGATACGTCTTTTCCAATTGATCTTTTGGTCGGACGTTAATACGACTATTTTCGTTCCGGTAGCTTTTGTAATTGGTGTGTTGCTCAGTACGAGTTTCAGATTGTTCGTATTTTACTCCCAGCCAAGACTGTGCACTCGGTTTTGATCGGAGAGAATTTAGCTCCGGTTTCAATGTCCAACTGTAACGGTCATTTAGATTTCTTTCGTCACAGAAGATCGTGGAGTCGCGAGCAAAGAGGTTACTCTGCGTCAGTGGTTTGGCATAATTGACCATATTGTCAATTACGGCTACAGACAAGAGAGCCTCGTTCTACCGTTTTATGTTGCAATTTTGCCAGGTTATCTTGAAAGGGGGGGCAGGCGGCTACGTCCGTTAAGGTCCCGGATGGAAGACGATGCGTCGTGAGTTCGTCGAATCCTCGCCCTGGCGGAAATATTTGCTCAAAAGGATGGATGGAACCAAAAAAATTGCGGGCGAGGCCCAGTGTTTGTTGCGTACCTGCAGTTCCTGGGCCTCCGCGACCGCTACAAGGTCATCGTGGAGGTTTTAGTCGGTTAGAGTCCGACACTACAGCGTCGCTTCTCTCCCCCCCAGAGGCGACGCGGCGTCCTTTCCTCCACGTAAAAAAAAAAAAGGTTATCTTGAAAAATTAAAAAGAAAAGCGAGTATTTCCCGTCTTATTGCCAGTTGGTATAGCACGCTAGCTATTCTTTTGCATCGGATCGGTTCATACATAACTTTTTTAGACCGAGATTTTCTAGATCGACTTTACATATGAGTGCGTTGGTAACAAATCTTTCAAGAAAGACGTTGATCCGTTTTAGCGACATACACTTTGCTGCGGAGCGATTATGTTCTGTTCTTCTAAGTATGTTTAATGATTCTACAAATTTTTGTCTCCTTTTTTTTTAGCTTCTTTCCAGATGTTAGGAAATATACATTTCTCCTATAATCCTTGTAATTTTTCGACGATCAGCGATTGCGTTGAGGATTTTGGTTGGACTAGGGCTGCAGTATTTTCACTGTTGAAGAATGGCTTTAATCTCGTCGGACCAGATGTCACTGTTGAATGTAGTGTCTGTCATCACGTTGATACTGAAACTGTCCTTTTGGTGTTTTATTTTCCACTGTTTAAACTCTTCGTCGTATTCATCATCGTTCTCTTTGTCACTAATTAGATTAAGGATTAGGGCAATAGAGATTAAAGATTCGGATATATTATATCGGCTACTAATCCTTCTTAACTTATCGTATACTTTTTTAAGAGAGGAATATTTTTACTTAGTTCAGAATTGTATTATTATTTTAATTATTTACTTCGGACAGTGGAACATTCATCGTCCTATCGGGCAACTCGTTTCCTGTCGGCGTTAATTTCAGTTGTGGGAATTGCTTTATTAGCTGATTCAGAGTAAGGCAGACTCGGTCATGGCGTTGTTAATGTCGTGGTTGTTCGGTTTACTTTTGTCAAGCTGATTTTTTCTTCGGATTAACAAAGTTGGCAATTAGCAGTTTCAAAGTTCCATGAAATAGCTTTTGGCCAAAGTTTAGGGTTATCGCTGAATATGGTTGGAAGAACTAGGGCAGTGTAATTCTTCGGCTACTTTCCGATCTAGAATTTTTGTGATGCTCGACGAGGCTATAATTAAATCTATAGCGCCTTTTTTTGTCCGTTGTACATTGCATTGTCGTTTGGTCATTATTTAACAAGACAATATCGTCGAGTTGTTTCGATATATCTTCTTCGCTCCTCGCATTAGCATTTTCTCAGCCCCGTAATTTACCGTAGTCATTGAAATCTGCTGGAAGAATGAAAGGCTTAGCGAGATTGTCTTTTTAATTGTTTTACGTTCGATAGCGAGAAGCTGAAGCTGGTTGCAATACGAAAAAGTGTCACAGGGAAAACGTTATTTGACTTCCAGGGACAAATATGCTGGTAATCGTGAAATTATTCTCAAAGCCATTCATTTGTATTTTTTATTGATTTATTTCAGATTCACCGGCCACGAAGTGGACTTTTTCAAAGTAGCTTACTCGTCCTTTACCTCGTTCTTTGTCGAAAGATAAAATATTCTCAAAGTCGCACTTTGCAAGATCTCAAACTCACCGATGTTCTTTTAATGGGATAATATTCTTTTTTGTCATCGTGACTCTGTAACTAAGGTCAAGCCAAATCCAATGATCTATAACACCGTATGCCTTTAAAGTGCATTTTCCATTGTATTTGTTAGCGAGTGGAAGCGATATCTCTAGTAAACACTATGCTTACTAATTGGTAAATGTCTGTCATTTACTTTTAATGTTTCAGTTTAGAGCGTTTGGCGTCTACCTTTCTAGTTTCTTCCGGAAGGCGTCGGAATGTTTGGCAGTTTGCCTCGAGTGCGCCCGGCGTAACTTCTTTGCACGTTCTTGCAATACGCTGCCACACACCTCGTGCGGTATTTGCTACCGATAATACTTTAATTAGCGGAGCTCGGTATTTATAGTACGAACAATGTTTGAAAATTTTTTCTGCTGTTCGTGCGAAAGAAGATACAGAGGACCAATATTTTCCCCTTCTTTTTCCGAGTTTCAGTATCCTTGAAACTCGTGTTGGAAACTAATCGTAAAATTCGAAATATTACAACTGTAGTATCGGAAAATATTATATATTCAGATATTCAGATTAGAGTCTAAGGAATAAACTAAGAGTCTTAAGAGTGCCGAGAGAGTATGCTTTGGTGACGTAAAAACTAAATGAGTGCGAGGAGAAGAGTGCGAGGGTTGAGGGTCAGCATTTGTTGACCTGGGAGGCAGAAGCTGTGAGCCGAGTGTTAGCAGACGACGTATGGAGATATTGTAGTCAGTTTTTGTATGGGGTATCGCTTGTTAAAGTAGAACTTTATTTAATACACAACATCCTTCCTTGTCCTTACTCTGGAAGAACCAACATATCCTAAGATCCTACGCAACTGACCTGTTTCGTTGGCATCTGCTTCTTTTATTCGGCAAGTCGATGAACCAACGCTTAGTATTTTTTTTGTTTTAAATCTGCTTCCTCTATAAATCAGTTTCCTCGTCTGTAGTATTTTTACTGATTCGAAAAACTTATTTTACTACCGTTCACTCGATCCATTCGTTCATTCCGCCTGTTCTTTTGTCTCGCAGGCTTTGGCCAGCGTCGCAGCGGAGGTACTGGGCATTTTCCCACTGGGTTCCATCTACGTATAGTCTCTTGGCAATAGTATGACACAGTGTTCCATCGTCGGATTTTGGTGCGCGTTGATTCTAACGCAATGTCTTTCGTTGATGGCTTTAGGAGTTTGTTCGACCGATGGGAATGTCTGCTTTTTATTATCGTTATTATCGGCCCTCGCGCACCATGGTGCACGGGCATCTCGTTCTCAATAATTTGGATCGTGCAATTTTCATTTTCTTTCGGTTGCCTTTTGTAGCTGTGCTACAGAGAGGTGGCTCATACGCGCGTATTGGTTTAATCATTGTAGTGTATAGTGTCCTTTTATCTATTATCTTCAGTTTCCATTTCCTCCTGATCAGCCAATACGGTTGTTTCGTGGCGGATGTTATCTTCTTTGTTATGTGTTTTATGCGACAGTCCCACGTTAATCTTTTATCTAGTACAATTCCTAAATATTTCGTTTCCGTTGTCCGTGGTACGATTGTTTGCTTTATAAATACCGCCTTTTGTTCTTGCCGATTTAATGCCAAGCAAATATTTCTACTTGTCTGTGGGCTGATTGTAATTTTCTTTTGTACCATCCATCAATGTAGTAGTTTTAGTTTGTGCGTTAAATGTCCTGCTGTAGTGGAATTGTCTCCGATATCGTAGACTATGGAATCGTCTGCAAATAACAGCATTGGATTCCTCATTTCTTCAGGAGGGTTTGCGGTAAAGAAATTTAACCCTTTCGCTTCGGCAGTCCAGTCGGCCAAAGTACAGTCACTGAACGAATGTGTGTACATGGTTGCTGTATTAAATAACGATAATTGTTGTAAGAACCGTATATGAAATATCGTTTCACTGTCGATGAAACAGTATGCGATCGTTTGGATGTTTGAGATGTATTGCGTTTCAACGATGAGTAACTTTTAAGAAATGATCAATCCAATATATCGATGAAATCAATAGAAAATGCCGATAAGGAAAAAATATATTATGGACAACACATGGCATTGGTGTACGTCCGATATATGCGGCGCTCGTACCCACAGGTCATTTCGGGGATGTCGTCTATAAGCGACACCCGAAGCCAAAGGGTTAAGAAACGTAAAGAAGAGTATAGGAAACTGTGCTTTATATTCTGGTTGCCTATTTCAACTTGCAGGAATCTATCATTTGCGTAATCAATGCTTACCAAATGGCACGCTAGTTTGTTGCTCGGATCTTTTACTAATTCGTAGTGTGCTATTTTATCAAAAGCATTGCCTAGGTCCAGGAACACACAGTTTCAACTTTCTTTCCTCGTGCAGGCTCCTGTTATTAAATGGACTAGCTCGTGGATCTAGCCAAACCGCTGGGGTAGAAAAGTTTCATCAGGTGTCCTAGTATAACGTTTTTTAAAATTTTGCAAAGTAAATATAAAGAAATAATGAGATTCATTGCGATCTCCAACTGCGATGGCAGGTATTGTACTGTTATTGTATGGTGTGCCTCGTCGAACGGTATTCTTCTTCAGTTTCTTGGCGTTACGTTTTTTTAGAATTTTCCCCAGGATCCAAACGTGACCAGTTCTTTCCACGCTGAGGTTCTTTATTAGTGTTCCGATTTCTTTTCAGCTCGTCGTAAATTCCTTCGGGGATCGTCGTCGTTTTGTATCGTCTATATTATGTCATTGTTTGTGTTATGGATCTGTTTGCGGATGTCCTTTGGCGAGTTTGTTGTTCCCAAGTTTATTTTTATTGCTGCAGTCTGTGCATATGTTTCTTTCATTCCCCGTATGGGATAGCGTTTTATTCCTTTGCGTGCTAGAATTGCCGGCCCTCTTCTGATTTATTTGAAATAGCTGAGCACCGTTTTATGTGTTTCCTGCAGTAAGCATATATCTATCTTGCGTTGGTCAGTATGAATTTGTTTCGAAACATTTTCAACTGTCTCTTTTTTTTTTTTCATTTGGAGTCGCACTTGGCCGCGACAGTTATTATCGACGATTATTACGTTGTCTTGGGTGAAACAACGCACGCTTGTTACTTTTTGCCAAGAGCTCGGACACTCTAAGGCCTCTGTTATCGACACTAATCGCTAGAATTCTAATGTCCCAAAGCGAGAAACAACGAGCTTTTAAAACCACGAGAACCGCGCTGAAATAAACGCGATGCAACTAGGAATAAATCGATTTATGACTGTTTGTCGGTATTTCCATTCGAGAACACTCGAATCTTATTTTGTAGAAAATTTATTCTAGAAAAATGGAAGAATATCTGCAAGTAATTTTTTCGCTGCAATTGATGAATAACGCAGTTACGTAAAGTTTCGTTTTAAGCTGATTATTGCGCGAATACTTTCTATGGCGAGTGAAATTGTTTCGCACTCTCAACACGGGCACAAAATCAGATTTTCGAATAATTTGTTACATTGCGTTCGAACGTGTTGCTATAGAATTTCTATGCAACGTGCAGCGCGTTTGTTATCACATTTGCTTCGCATATCAAATCGACGTTATGCTTTCAATTTCATCTGCCCGTTACCCAACAACTCGTATCTCTCTCTATCCCTTTCTCTTCCATCATCTCTCATCCCATCTTTCATGGTTTCGTTTCAGCCCTGAAACTTACAGTTTTTCAGTTTTTCAGTTTTTCAGTTTTTCAGTTTTTCAGTTCCATCGTGTCCAAAAATTGGCCAGACGACAGAGGTCACAAATTTGTGAAATCTCTCGCACCAATACTCGAAAAAGGTTTCGAAACGAAAAATATCACTATGGTTTTCAAATCAAATATTAATCGTTTTATTCGTATTGACATGCACAAGTAGACAGCATCGGTGTACTTTGAAATTTCAAATATCGACACTAAAAATATCATTACAAAAGGAATTTGCTCGCATTACTCAGCCTTGAACGCAACGTATTCGTTTCTCGTTTAAATTGCAATTTACTTACATTTTAATTCATTCTTGTCTAAACTTGCTTGTTCCTCAACTAGACAGCTTTAAGATTTGGCGAAGCATTTTTCTCGTCTAGCCGACTAACAGCAATTCGTTGCTCATTTTTAAACTAACGCTTGTGGAAGAAGCTTCATCCTCGACATTGATTTGCATGTAATAACGATTAAAATAACTCGAAGCTGTTTTATTATGTTTCGCGGAAGAAGGCAACTGTTACTTGTAGATGGAAATTCCTGCGCAATGTTATAATCGTAACGTGGCCTCTTTTCGTTCAAGTAAACAATTTAATAACATTCTCGCAATATCGATGCTCGCATAGTGTTAATCCTTTAGATATCGTAAAGGAGGATGTTATCTCAGTTAAAATATTTATTTGAAATGGTAGCGGTGGTGTCTGTAAATGGATTTTCGAGTGCAGTAAAACTTCCATTACACGAACTAATTGCAGGACAAAAGCGTTTAGCACTCGTCCGATTTAAGATTGCGGACAAACTGAAATAAAATAAGTACAACTTGTTCGCAGTTAACATTGAACACGATTAAGTACAATTTAAATACAATTGAATACAAAATCAAAAAGGCGCTATTGTTCTTTTCGACGAAATCAAAGGAGACAAACTTATCCCACATTTTCTTGCCAGCCAAATCGCATTCTCTTCGGGCTTGAAACCAATTAAGCTCGAAACATTCTATTCGCTTCTTCGCCATTGTTCGAAACAGTTTGCAAAGTAACTCCGTGGGGAGGATGTGTTCGATTACCGTAATTTTTATCGAATCGTATTCGACGTGATATGTCATTTCCGCTCGAATCTAATTCCTCAGTTTCTTCCATTATTTCATGCGACGAAAGTGACTTTGGTGGTTTGTTCTTTACGTTCAATCAAGCAGTCTTTTAAATTTAACTTTTTATGGACTTTAATTCGTTCGTAATTACGTCTATGGTTAGCATACGCACACACGCAGCTACGTGTAGCACGGTAGTAGTAGTCGAATGAGAAATATACTGTTCGTAGAATGGAATGTTCAACATGTCAAATAAATGGACGTTCGTATAGTAAAAGGTTCAAAGAACAGCACGTTGCTGTAGTAGAACGTGGAAGCAACGGAAGGTTCATAGAATGAAACGTCTATTTAACGAGCGTTCATCTAACGGAGGTTCTACCGCGATTGATTTCGCACAATTTTGCCAATGCTTCGCGATAGCTGACTGAAAGTCGTGCTTGGTAGGAAAAGCTTCGCTGCGCGCACAGAGTCACGAACGTCGTGGTAAAAAATATCAGAGACAGTCCGTCTAATTTTTGGACGACGCAAACATTTCGTTTTAAAAGCCGCGCGGCTTACAGGCTAGCCGCTAGTATAAATAGGCAACTAAACTGATACGGAAATTGAGATCCGCAAACTATGCAACCGCGACTGAGGCATTGATTGCGCCGTGCTACGTTCCGCTTCGCTGCTAACGTTTCAATGAATAAAGTTAACCAATAAAGCATCGAATCGTACAGCGTTTGCAAGATTGAAGGTATTCGCGTGCTGCAACGAGTTGCGTTTCGTTAAAATTAATGCCACGAATCGTTTTTACGCATCGTTGAAATTGCGGAACGATACCCACCGGAACAGCGAGTTTCGTTCTTCAAAAACGAAACTGTTACTCCGGCAGGCATTGATTTCTAACAATTTCATTAGAAATTTCTACAGCTTTCACCTTTTATTTGCTTCGCGCTGGCGACGCGCAGACGCGCGATCAGCGAAATCAGCGAAATCAGCGAAATCAGCGACGCTTTACATAGCCTCGACAAATCTCTGCGTCTTTGCATTCTTCTAACATTTTGCAACTAATGTTCGTACACTAATAGCAAACTGTGCAAAAATTTAAGCAAAGTCATTGCTCTTTTCTCGCTAAAGAATATATAGAAAAAGCCAAATGCGGTGAATTAAAAGAGAAATTTCTCGGAGAAAGGAACATTTATTTAAATAGAAAATACAAATAAATAAATAAATACCTTTTATCTTTTTAACTTACACTATATTACATCAACTCTTAGACTGTAAACGTGTTTACGGTACCCTCGAGCTGTAAACGCCAGTCTTTCATATTCGATGCATCTTTCAGTGGGTAATGCTTGTTAAAGTGCCAAAAAATTCATATAGCGTGTTCAAACGTTCTAAATTAAGGTCATTTTAAAACTTTTGCCGAATAACCTTTCGCAGGTGGGGAGATAAAAGGTTTTCTACTCACTTGCGAGAAACTTAACCCGGTCGAAATAGCCCGGACATGAAATCTTTTTTGCTTCTACACGTTGAACACGCGAATGACGCATCTGAAGCACATTCTTCGCGATCCCAATGAAAACAGCGAATATATTGGACCCATGTTTCGCTATTACAGTCTTTTGAAATTGTCGCGCAATGTGGCCCACGTTGGATACGTACGCATTTCGATAGTAAAGTAATAATTGTACCAAGAAGAAAATAAGACAAACGACACGGCGTCGAAAATTCATCCCCCGAAAACAATCTGCTGCATTCAACGACAGATTTCCAGCACTCTTTTGCCTTTTGCACTTAACGATGTTTGCTACATTGCTGCCGATTGATTATGTTAGTTACCTGCCGAGATATTGCGTTGTTTCTTCACTCGAGATGTTCTTCTAATAATTTCTCGTACACGCAAACGAGATTTCTGAGAAATAAAATATTTTCAAGTAGAAATGTACAATTTAAGCATTTGGAAACAACGCACGATAGATATATTTATGGCCAGTTTAATTAATCGATTAATTAATCAATTTAACATTTTCAATAGGGTAGTTACATTGGTCTTGTGACAAAAGAATTGGAGATAAGCATTTCATTCCTCTTAATTTCGATCTAATTGTACATTTAAACGTGTAGTTTGATAAAAGCTTTTCTAAAGCGCTCAAAGAAACGTTAACTAACGCATTCGCCACATTTACTGCATACGATGGACGACATGGCTGTCCCGGAAACTAGACGAATGAAACATCTAAGACCGCACCTGCGACTGAAAATTCGCGCGAAAAAAGCAATTGAAAATATAACAGCAAAGAGCTACGTCGTCAAACTTGAATCACTGAGGTCAATTATCCTCGGAACAGCTGTCAGTGCTCCGTGATATGTCTGCTATGTATAGGAAAAATTGCGACTATCCAAGAGGAAAAACAGAGAAATGCAATGAAACAGAAGGAAAGGGTTACGCGACATTCGATCAACCAGCTCTGCCGACGTGCAAAGATGGATTAGACGAAGGCCAAAAATCCTGCTGACTCTCGTGGGACGCTGTAAGACGATATCCTTCTGCAGATAGTCATCCACGTGATAATTTACAGTTGCAAGAACTTGCCGACTATCCAACAGGACAAACCCTAGAGAGAAATAAGTGAATCTTGAAATAAGTGCCGCTTATAGGCGGCGCCGGCCAGATGACCTGTGGGTACGAGCGTCGTTTATAGACGACATCCACGAAATGACCTGTGATCAGATCATTTTCTGTTGATTTTATCGATATATTGAGTTAATCGCCATAACGTTTTACGCAATATATTTCAAACATCCAAACGATCGCATACTGTTTCATCGACAGTGAAACGATATTTCATATACGGTTCTTGCAAGAATTATTGTTATTTCAGGGAAACGTATATACAGCAACCACGCACACTGTGCTCATTTCATTTTCAGTGACTGTACTTGGGCGACTGGACAAATTCTATTCGCAAACTTGCAAAAATATGCAAAAGTTCTATAATAAATGAAAATGACTGAAAATTTATCGGAATAAATAGTAAAAATTTATAAAGGAAGATATAAAGAGACTCGTGTGTTTCTCCGAAACAAAGGACCATGCGCTCAAATCTTTTCGGAGCTGTTTTGCCACCAGCCTAAAGCAGCCAATGCACATACAGTCACCTTTTTCGAGTTTTTGCAGTTGTTCGCATCTCCTTGTTAGAATGTTATCTGAAAAACGTTTGTTGCAAGCATGTTAAGATCAGTTATCAAAGTATGAGCGAAAAGGGCGAATGTCGCTAATAAACTGGAAAGTTTAAATTACGAATCTTTAAAATATATTTTTAATGGAAATACTTTTCGTAGAAGGAAGGATTTTATAATAAACTGTGAAAGCTGTAGTACATATTTTACACATAAGTATTTAGCAGGAATTTAATATCGGACGATCCATTGTTCTGTAACTATATAATAGCGGCAATTATCGAACTATTGCAAAAGATTTCTTCTCTGTACGGTTAAAAACATTCATAAAGCATGTTGTAAAAGGAACGTGCAAAAGGAACATGGGAAAAATCGTAAGTCGAAGTACATTCAGCATGCACGTACTAGGCGTTTTTTATAATGGAATTCCTGGCATCCCTGCACCCGGTTACCAGGTTCACTCGCTACTGCAAGTTTAACGAGGTATGTCGGAATCCGTGTAGCGTTTTTGTCGCACTTTTGTAACATGAATTTTGTCGGTTCGAATGAAATTTTCAACGTTAACGGCAAACGAATAAAAGCAAAGAAGATTTAACGCTTCACTATGAATGTAATTCATCGATTGAATTTGACGTTTGCATCAGGATATCGCGTCCTTTGTAACATTCCTAAATATCGTTCTTCTGACAAAAAGTCACACTTTTGTCGTAAAGTGCTGAATAAATTTTAGACATAGTTTATTATAGACGTGTGCACGCTTACACGCCATGATTTTACATACGCTACAAGTAATATGATTGACAAACGTTCCGGTATAGACACATTACCGCATCACCTTTTCCCTTCGATCGTTTAATTTAATTCCACTTGCAAATTACATTTTTTATCTCTTAGTCTCTCACGATGTCGAATAACGTCATGTGTTTATGCATAAAAGTATGTTTGGTAGTATGTGTAAATGATAATAAATGGTAGTAATGGAATGTACGATACGTTAAAAAATTGCATGAAATAAAGATTTGGTCGGTTCGGTTGATGCTGGCTTGATGGTTGATTAACCTACGACCCGTTAATTTATCTCTTTTTGTTTGCATTAAAGATGATTGGCATCGATGACTCGAGTGTGATGAAAACTAAATTTAATTGAGATTTTGTAAACATGTCGGAAATGCCAAGCGACGATGACATGTATAAGAACTGGTTAAAATCGGTGAGGTGTGCTCGTTTCTGAATGGTTGTAATTATTTGTTTTCAAATCAAAATAGTCTATAAAGAAATACTTTTTCGCTTAAAAGTTTCAAAGGATAAAGAAAATTAATTTTGGAAGAGACGAAAAAGGAGTAAAAATATGAGACAATCGTATAAAGGAGGGAAATAGGATAATGTTACGTTTCATCGTGTAGATGGATTTATAGTTACACTTGTATTTATATTTTTAATTAAAATATACGTATAGTCGAATGCATATCTTTGAAAGTTGATAGAAAAATAGCAATAACGCTTAAATGGCTTTAGTGGAATTCTTCACATTCCATTGTTATACTATCTTCGCTATATATTGGAAACTTAAACAATATAAACTTTCGGGCTGCTGATACTCTAACTGTATTTTAATTACACATTCTGCTGTACGTGATAAATTCTTTCGTTTTAATTGAATTTTCATTGGCTATCGTTTCTCCGCGAGTAAAATATGGAAAAGTCAGGATATGAAAGAATATCTTGAATTAATAACTACCGATGTAAATAATGCAAAGTCAAAAGTGGAAAACATTTGAATTCTTATAAAGTATATTATTTGATCGATTCAAAGATTTCTCGAGGCCTGTTTGTTATACTCCTCTTTACAGTCTAAAATGTTATTTAGACGTAAATAATTAAATTATGTGTACTTTTATGTAAACTCGTGGATAATGTTTAACAAAACTATAAATAATAAGTAAATAAATTTTACATTAATCGAGCTATGGCACTTTGTATTTGTAAATGAAAAGCTTTTCCCAAAAATACATTTGAAGAAATTATACAGGATCGCCCGTATAAAGTGATTTCTTTTTATGCTTTTAATTTTAACGATACAAGAGGACTGATATTTGAGGAACGAGAGATTTGACGACTATCGGAGAACACGAGAGGACAAACGTTTGAAAGTGAACGATCACCGTTTTGAACGTTTAATGAAACGATTTAATAAAAGAATTTTACCTGACAGTACGTCTATTTTAATTAGCCTTTGAAGCCTCTCGTAGTCTTCCTTTAGATCTTTTATTCGTCATAGCTCTTTAGCACGTTCATCGCCAGGTGTATTTTCACAGAACGCAAGCCTGTTTCCGCTAACACCAGGTATGCGCCCACTTTTTGCAAACGCCTGGAAATATAATGCGAAATAGGACGATAATGCCAAAGATGCTGTTGGATTAGCGCAGGAAGCGAGTGAGTGTGTGACTGCAAAAGTTTAATCAACATATTTCTGTTTTTCTTCCTTTCGTTACTAACGGTCAGTTTTTGAAGAACAAATCAGAAATGTAGACGTGCCTTCCTCGGATAGAAATTAATTTAATGAAATAATTATTCTAACGAGAATTATTGCATCTTACAATCTATTGGCTTTAACGAACAAATGCTATAAAGTAAATGAGACAAAATTCGATTGAGAATTTGCAAAAGATCCTACAAAAAATCTAATATGCTCATGCACGTTTTCTATCAATACACCTCGTTTGTTACGCTCTTTCACAACCGTTAACGAATAATCATAGCGTTGGGTACACGTAAGTAATTACACGTTGTATGTATTTTAAAATATTTTTCAGGCGTCGGTCACCAGTGGGGCACATTGCGTAAATGGGAAGCGCAGTGACAGTCACCGGTGACCGTCATGGCGGTGAATGTATTAATTAATTAATTACGCAGAATAAGGAAAAATACATTGAGTAAATGTTCAGAAGAGTTATCTAAATGAACAGGAATGAACATGACATACTATTTAAAAAGAGATGGAGGCTATGCCAGAAGAAGTTGTGTTACGCCCTGAGGCTTTCTATAGGTCGTGTTGCTAACCATCTCTCTTGGTACTACAGTTTCGCCGACAGATCGCCTGACACGAGCAGCAAAATACATAAAATGTAGCCACAAACGCATAGTTAGTCGAGCAGCGAGTTTTAGAAACTTCGATTCGGCCGTTATTTACCCATACGAAAAAGGTGGCATGTGTGATCGTAGATGGCGTGATCCTAGCGCGGTGAGGATCGTCTTCAAGAGAACACAAAACAAAGAATCGAAGGGCAGTCAGTATCATTTGAGGACTCAATCGGAATGCATCGAGAAGTTTAAACGAATAAAATCCAGATGGCTTAGTCTAACGAGAAATATCATAAAGTCGGGTCGAATTGTAATAACAAACTAATTGTATCATTGTTGAATCATTTGTGACGTGTTCATTATAATTTTAAATATTGTTGGAAATTGAAGTTAATTCAGTGTTGCAATCATTTTAACTGCCTCTGTTATCTTAATCGAAACAGGGGAACGACTGGTTCGTGGCGTGGATTATCCGAATCGTAGCGAGAATTTACGCCTCTCGCTGACGCGCTTTTGTCACGTAAACCGGAGACGTAGGTTTTAAAAGACGAGAAGGTTGAGCAGTAACGCAACTGTCAACTTTATTCTCATCACACTTTATTAAAAACTTGGTAATATACACTGAATCGACACATACGTATGTATAAGTTAAACACGCGACTGACCCAAGGGTAGAAACTCGGTAAGAAAAGATGTTGACTGTTCTAAAGATAGAGAATAAGTGACGTTTAGTGACGATGTTGTGGCGCAGGAGCCGATTTGGTTAAGGATACTTTTGCCAGGAAAACGAGGATAATAGACATTGCTTCTGATTGGTTAATAGGAAGGTTGATTAGCCGCCCTCGAGAGAAAGTTGCTAACGGAAGATACCGTATCCCGTATCTTCCGGTAGTGGACAATATATGTAGAGAACAAAGACGCTTGTTTGGTCTGAAGGACCTCAACTGTGAAAATGCCAAGATTTGTGGCGAGTCCTTGAGGCTATTGAGGGTACGCAGTGGACATCTGGTTGCCATTCTGCCCGGTGCGTGCGGCCTCGTCTCTAATGCGGATTGAGATGTGGTTGATGTCACACTTTCTTCGTGATCGCGTCTCTCCGCGTATTAGTGATGGAATAACATATAAATAAATAATATATAACATACAGGATCGTACAGTCACGTAAGCCGAGCCGCGTTAACAACTTGTTTAGTTTTGGAGATGAGGAGAAATGTTTGCAGCAAGTTGTGTAGCTCCTAGGGAACCATTACACGGTGGGCAGAACTTTTCGCGAATGTGTTTGAAGGTTACCTGTGACAATATGTAGCTCTTTTGGGCTGCGACGTAGTTCTAACGAGTGAAGAACGAAACGTCACAATGTATGCTTCTAAAACACGATATTCGCAGCTTTATCGGCAGGATCTTATTCGGTGAATTCAAAAGGCATACAACTTTTGTCTCAAAGATTTTTCCACGTCTGGAAAATTGAATTGAAAGAGGTATTCGCGTAAATCTATGGTGGAAGAATGTCGGAAATGCGTAGCGAAGGAATCGATTCGATGCATTTCTAATCGTCACATATGGACGAGTATTCGTGTAGAAAACTCGAGCGAGATAAAGTCCACGTACTCCGGAAACAGCTCCATACAGGAATACAAGGAAGAAAAAGGAGTTAAGTGAATGGCACGGGCACCCAGGAGAATGTGCGAAGCTTATTCAGAGTAGAAGCGAAATCCTTCGTCTTTCGAGAAAGCGTTGAAGATGTCGAGCACGTAGCTTGGTACCTGATCATTGCCTGAAGCTTACCATGGGAAATATATGAGAATGCTGACGCAGGATCGTCCAGGAAGTTTCACGCAAACTCGAATCCCAGTTATAAATACTTTTCGTGACTTTTCTTCTCAGGCACGATAGCTGCACTGTAAACGCGTAAAAGAAAAAGTAGAAACGTAAAAGGATGGAAAATAAGGTAAATCTTCTTTTCTAAGGAGATTATATTTTGTCCTCGAGTACTGAAAACTCGCGGATTTTTTAATCGTTTTTTCTTTAAATTTGCCTAAATAATTACGACACGTACCGGAATTTTTTAAGTATATCTCTGAAAGTTTTTCAATAATCCTGATATTATTTCTTGCCTAAGCCCTGATACAAGTTTCCGCGTTTAAAAGTTTCACTCGTCTAGCTGCGTATTTTACAACGGTGAGTTCGGTAATTAAGTTTGACTGCCGAGAGATCAGCAACTATTTAAAAGCTGCTCGAGTGCTAAAACGACCAGTTTCACCTTTGAGACGCAAAGTTCTATTATTTATTGAGGGGTCACGTATATTCGCTCTTATTCGCAACTACGCGTAGGATCTATAGGCAGATGGAAAGTGAAAGCACGTGCGATATTCGATATGTGTAAATTTAATGGAGAAATATTAATCAACGATGTTTACGATACTCGTATGTCGCGTATTTATGGAAAAATTCCAAGATGAAGCAGACATGTTAGAAATCTGTAAAGAAAGCAGAAGCGTGTGTAAGGCGTGGCCAGGAGCGTTAAGAGGAAAGTGAGGGGGCGTGAAGAAAAAACGGTACGTTTGAAAGGAAAAATGGGGAAAATGAATTTGAGGATTCGGTGAGTTTGGCATTGTATTAACGATATGGTTGGTATCGCAGAAGCACGTGTGCACGCGAGACGCAAGCTGATTGCAAAATCATTTGTACAATTTATCTGACATCCTGACTAGTCGAAACATGGACGTAACCAGACTGAAGGGCCGTGATCGTCCGCGGATAGATCGTCGCGATTCGATTGACCGATCAACTGGAGCACACGCAGTTACGGCGTACCAAGCAGCAATCAGCTATTGGAGATGAAGGGACGCGAGTAGAGAGGACGTTGTCGGGCAACGTTCCGCTCGCTACCAGTCGAAAGGGGGTAGGAAGTTGGGGAAGCGGAGGCGCGAGAGGAGGCGGCTGATGCGGAGGACGCTCGAGGGGGTAACAGGTCGGATGTCCGGCAGTCCGTCACCGACTATCCCCCAGTATCTCCGGCGTGGTCCACCGCGTCACAGCGACCGGCCTGCAGCCATATCGCCAGCTACATAACAAGTCCTGAATATGCATATATTCGACTACAGAGGACCGCTTCGCTAACCCCGACACCCTTGTGTACACGGCTTTACTTACACTCGAACACTCGACTCGTGTCTCGCGTGTGCGTACACGCAGTTGCTCATACGTTCGCGAATCTCGGTATAGCGACGCGCGAGCTGATCCTCTTCTCTTCTCTTCTCTTCTCTTCTCTTCTCTTCTCTTCCTTCTAGCGTACACACGATCCTATACGCTTCCCGACATCCTATATAATATATAGATCTCATTCTGTGTATCCGTGTTCGTCCTCTCGCGTCCAGACACATATCACCCTTACCCTTCTCGGCCGCTCGATCGCGTCCACCCGTCTCTCTTCGTCTCTCTAGCTACTTGATTTTCTGCTTTGCTCTGTCAACATCGTCTCTCTCGTTTCCACTCGGTCATCGACGAAGCACCATTGACGCCAGTTCACTGCCTGCCAACGCAAGAATTTATGACCGCGTATGCCGCGTCAGCTCATATATTCACGGTCGGATTTTGACATATCGCCTGCATTACGGACATTCTAATTACCTGCTCTCTCTCTCATAGAAATACATATCTTTGGCCTACAGAGAAAAATGTCTCTCCCCCTTTGTTCTGCGTTTTACCTTTGTCAAGAAAATCACGACGTTCGTGTATGCTAGGTGCGTACATAGCTACAAAACTTGTTGATCCCTGATACATAGATCAGACGCATTTGGAATATTCAGGCTGTCCAGTAAGAAGAGTATTATTAAAAAGGAAATGGAGAACTTTAAAGGCGCGTTTGAAATTGCGAATGATTGTCATTGGAGAATCGAAGGGAGAAAATACTTTGTTTTAAAAGGCATTGGAACAGCCATCGGAACATTCTCAATGAAAATGCCGCGTTTCTCAGGTGCAGCTTCGGCTTCGCATCCAGCCTTTCCGATCGAGTCAGTGGCGTTCACATAACAGAGCTGCGTCGACGTATCGTCTTTGTACGCTGATCTGACTCTCTGCCGTCCCTTTGATGCAATAGCTTTGCCGTCTTTTTAAGTTTCCTAGTTTCCCCACTATACCCTTTCTGCCCCCTGCCGCCCCTTCTACGCCCTCTTTCTCCCTCTCGCTACCACTTTCTATTTATCTGTCTAGGTGTATCACTGTTTTTCTATTCATGTAGCTACCGCTCTTTCCTCGTTTTCCTTTCTCTCCTTTATTCGACTGCTCGCCATTCGGCGTCGTTTGACACGACGATCGCGAACCATTTGAAAGTTACCAGAGAAAAGAGAAAAGAGGAGCAGTCCGTGCCTGGGCCGTATCAGAGAGGGGTCAGACTCGATAAAAAGACTGCAAGTTTAATGGACGTCGAGCCATCTCGAATGCAGACTATTCCTAGTAGCGTGTCTGTGTCTCTGTCACTCTTGCGCATCCTCGTTTTCGCCTAACGCGTTTTAAATCATATTAACCACTGAAGTATCTTGCTTTGAAAGCGAATTTTAAACGATAAATTCGATTAGTGATCTTTTAATGCTGCCCGATATTAACAAAATTGCAAAGATCCTGCAATCGTAACCCCGTAATTTCGATCTATCATTCAGGGCGAGCCCGGAAACTGGGCCGGACGATAACTCTGTTCCTATGGCAGATAGAAAAAAGAAGAACAAAGGGAAAATTTTTATAGTTGCAAGGTGTAATTGTTTTTTTTTTCTTTAATGGAACCCAATTGTTCGATTGTGAACAAAAAGGATTAAAACTATTAGGATAAAATCAGGAAAAACTGGATAATTTTCGAAATATGTAACTTCTCTTTGGACGTCGACAAGAGCTCCAGCACTTTGTCGCTGCGTTCCAACATTTTCTCACATTTTCCGTTACGTTGTTCATTTATTCACCACTTACAATAAGTACTTAAGTAGTTTCTTTTAGTTCTTTTTCGTAAAAGAGCTTCGCGAGAAAATGTCAAGGAGACTTAAACAAGGTGAACGCGACGTGCAAGACGTCGGACTGTCTGTCCCAAACCATTTTAATGGCTTTTATTTAGCTTACTTTTCTGTTTGTCCGTCCGTCTGAGTGAAATTTTGTAAGCGGAATTTTCCTCGCCTCTCGACCAGCCGGGCAGCTTGTACACGTGCTTATTTTCTCTCAGAATACTAAAGATATTAATTTCTAAAGAACACAATTCTCCAGTATCTACAAAATAAGAATGGAAGAATGTTCGACTGAGATCATGATTCAGAAATTGATCTAACCAAATAGAGAGTCTCTGAAAGTGTCGAAATCCTAAAAACTTTGCAACTACGCTAACATGAGTCCGCCAGATTTTTATCTTATACGATTGTCGCGTGCGCTCAACGTGTACAGTTCTCGCTATTTCTCATTGGAAAAATTGTTTTCTTCTTTTCAGTAAATTTTACTTCTTCATAGGTCGATGTTGATTGATTTGAACTTGAATAAAAATGATCTATTTTCTTGTTCCTACACTGATTAGTTTCACTTAGTTTTCGTAATAAATGCGAAAAAGCTTTCTGTCGTTTGGCAGATTTTTGTTTAAAGTAAGTAAACCAATCTCGAACGCGTTTTTATAGATCGTCACTGTACTGCCTTACAACTTCAGTTTTTAATTGCTGCCCTATTCTTTTCTTGTACTCTTATTGTCTGACTCCTCCCAAATTATATTTTTTCTTTTGTTTGCAACAATGTAAATTGCAACAATTGTAAGTTTCTAAATAAATAAACAAATAAATATATCTTTTTCAATTATCTTTCAGAAATGAATGAAAAATCTAAAGATAAAGAACCGAACTTTGAGAATTAACCGCAAGTTTCTTTATTAAGAAAAATTCAGTTATGTATATGTTTGTTTTGGATTATTATCATATGTATAATAGTAACGGTCTTATAATTTTAAAATTACCATGCAAAGTATTAGTTAAATGCACGGATAGTCGATCAATCCTGAAAATCAATTTTCTAACAAATTGTCCAAAAAATTGATTTCTGTGTCGTGAAAGATACTTTATCGTTTCGATTTATCTTCGGCCATGGAATGACTCTTCCTTATCCCACTCGTACCACGAATTACCGTCCACTCGGTATCTTCAGAAATCCTCTAATTCCTATTGATCCAATTAATGAGGACTAGTTTTACAAAATTTGCTGACCAACGAGCGTATTAATCCATGCCGTATTGCAGCTTTCCAGCGCAATTAATTAACTGTCAAAATAGGCGTCGCTTTAATTCCTGTTCAATATGGCTAATTATGCGTAATGTAACCGAATATGGATGGTTTCATGAAAATTACAATATTATTAGTGACATTTACAATATAATCGCTTACTTGTATCCCTTACATAAGAATATATGTTTCTAACGTAAAAAACATTCATTTTCGTGTGAAACATTTACTACTACTTAGAAACGTGTACAAATAGCTGTTACGGTAGATATTATCGACTGAAACTGTAAAAATTAAAAATTCTTAAAAATTATTTCAAGTTAGTTATTATTTCTAACTTGGACCTTAATAATGAAGTATAATATTCCAACTATCGATCTCTAGGCAGCAGCGTCCAAATGTTGATATTTATAGCTGAAGATTCAAAGGCAACAAACCTTGCGCTTTCAAAATTTTACCTTCTGTGTTCCCAGATTACAAACAATTCCACCTGCATTTGCATTAACGTTTGCATTATTATTTTCTTAAATACACATATCGTTCCGTCCAAAGGAACGAAAGCGCAAGGAGTTTCGTGGATGACTTGCGATGCTCGCTTTCGCAGTCGAGACGCTATTTTAGAACGATACTTTAATAGCTAAAACGATTCGTAGCAGTATTTTTGATTTTCTATGCCCATTCTAGTTCCAACGAGAGATTTTGACGGTCCGAAGCCTGAGACTCGTGCAGGTATCGCGATCACGCGCTTTCCGTTAAGGATCTACCGCACTTGGAGCGCATTCACGCAGTAAACGACGTCTTGCGAGCGAATATGCCGATCGGCGATTTCCTTGAAAAGCAATCGGCGTGCGAATCTCCGCTCTGGGCTTTGTTGGACTCGAGTCTCACACGGCATCGGCCAGTCGTCTCGTTCCAGTCGTTCGATCGTGACCATCGATCAGAGAGTCAGTCTGCGTGCCTTCGAATCGTTAAACGCAAAGTAAAAAACCGTTTCAATCTCTCGGCACTCTTCAAGCGCTCGTGCAGACAAAATCGTCTCGTCGGTCGTAACGATCGGTTGATGGTCCTCTCAGCTTCTTTAGTTCGCCAACATCTTCGAGCGTGCGTGGACACGGCTGCAAGCGTTGGTGGAGACAGAGTCGTTCCATTAGGCGTAACGATCAGTGGACAGTCGTGTGCGAAATCTTTAGCCGTGAACGGTATCTCCAAGCACACGCGGAGAAAAGTATCGTCTTGATGAGCGAACGATTGGTAAACAGTCTCGCGCGGGTCTTTCAAATGGGAGCAGCATCGACACGCGATCAAACACATCCCAGTCCACATCAGAGGCCGGATGTGTGCAGGTCCTCACCGCGTACCCTCGATTACCTCAAGAACCCACCATAGACTTAAACTTTTAGTTTATTAACTCTGTAAGTGTTATAGGTATATGGATGGTTATGCGTTCGTAGAAATTACGGCGAAAGCTGGTTTTCCCCATGAACAATGTCATCCACGAGCCACGTTGGTGGGAGACTTTCTCTTCCTATCTTCATTCCTTAACTTTGGCTATAACCAATGGGCATCGCGAATCGTTACCCTCACTTTTCCTAACAAAAAGTGTCAACGAAAACGAGCTTTCCTCCGTAATAACACGGCAACACCTTTGGACTGAAACTACAAACTCTCATCAGTCAACATCTCTCAGATCAGTCGCGTAAACTGTGCTTATTAAGTTGTGATATTCAAGTTTCACAATAAAGTTCTGTAAAAAGAAAGGTAGTAATTGTGTTACGGCTCAACCTTCTTGTCTTTAAAACCTAAGGCTTAATTTCACGTGACAAGTGTATCGTTAACCATTCGTATCGTCGTACGTTAGTTGGTCGCATCTGTTCAGCCGTTTCGTAATCTCGTCTGAACCGTCAAAGACAAGTGGAAACTTTCTCATCGCTCGTTCTTTGCGTATCGAGTCACTACTCTCCCTCGTAAATCTGTTACGCAAGGTTAATTAATAAAGTTACAGAGCGCGGTATCATCGATATCGGACACGTATTGTTATTTCTTTAAATTGTGTCAATACTATCGGCAAATAAGTATCTTCCTACTAACTGTGTATGATTTTTGAAACATTAAAAGATTATTACTACTCGACTACTTCAATATTGATTCGGACACTTTTTTAATTGTGATTAAACTCGTTAAACATTTCCTACTTGCGCGAGAGACTTTAAATTGATTCGAAATAGTATTTCAGAGGGAACTGATGAAACCAACGAGTTTGATATTTATACGATTAAAACTCATTTGTATGTTTTAATTTTCTTTACGAATATGTCAATTTTGACAGTACGATTTCGCTCTACACCTTCACTGCGTTTGATCAGGGCTGGGTCAAATTTGTAGGAAAAATACTTTAGATACGAAATATTCAAAAAAATGAAATGTCTTTACTTTCGCAATGTGGTGTATAAAATAAAATATTCCATCTTTGTATTGTAAATAGCGTAGCGTAAGAAGAGACTCGCTAGGAGTACGAATTACGATGTAGATGGAAAGTGGAAATTCCAATGGGCCATTTGGTCCTTCGGAAAAGTAGTTACTTGGAAAAGGCGCACGTGACCATCTCTGGTCATGGACGACTGCGGAACACGTGCGCGTGGTGGCAGTACGAAAACTGCGACAAGGGGATGTCTTGGCGGAGAAAGTCAGTTAGTCGTTGTTCATTAGTTGCGGGTTAGTTGCGAGTTGTCGATTGTAGTGAGTTGCGAGTTGTCCCTCGGAAGTTGAGTAGTTGTACAAATTTAGTTGTTTCAGTTGTATTACATTACTACATTAAGCTATGATTAAATAATCGTCGTTTTCCTGTTTCAATCGTTGTAAATAAATCTATGAAGTAAAGTCGATATAGAAATATCGTACGTATATGTAAAAATACATGTGCGATGATTGCCTGCGCGCGGCGGAAATGAAGTCGAAAATGCAAAATGACATATTTTTCGCTTTGTTTTCGCGAGAATCAATTATGAAATTCCCTCTACTTGATTTTACAGTCTATTTTTTGAAAACGAAGCCAGACAGGATTTTGCATACCTTTTTTATATTCATACGTATTTGTACGATTTGTAAATATTTTCTTATGCAATAAAATGAAATAATAAAAGAAAATACCTCGGCTAACGCTCATACCGTCGTTGAATGCACTCGTTCTCGTCGGATCACGAAAGTTTAAGCAGCGCTGGGCACGGATAGTACTTGAACGTGGAGTTGGCATTTTTTATTTTGGAAAAAAATGTATTTTTAACACGACTGTCACTATACATTGTGTCACTCTCTCATACACGTACAAATAAATTATTGTAAATTTGTTTAAACTAAGAGGTCACGTTTCTTGATATGCTGAAATTTGATGCTATCAGATTAGTACAAAGGACTGTCAGTCTAATTTTCGACTTCCGTTGCACTGGGAAACGTTTCTTGAAAACGTAGCCTTGTATGAAAAATTGTCAATCCACATTTTCGATTTACTTTTGCACGAGAATCTTCTGCCTTCGGCTTGTACCGTGATTTTTGGTACACCCCGTTTTGAAAATGCTTGTTTAATGTATACAAATACAAGTACAAGCTTCCTGATATGTCGAATCCTTACCACCTACATGCTGCAAGAATTCGAACGACTTCGAGGACTGAGAATACTAAACGTTAGATGTGTAGGGTGTTCCTAGAAGTGAGAATCATTTCAACACGAATAAAAAAGAAAAACAAACGGGTTATAGGTTGGGCTAGAGTAGCAGCTGGCCGAAAATAATTTTCAAGCAATCTATTGACGTATGAAATGTTGCACTGTATTATCCGTGTGTTCGTCACATACATAGTAATAATCAAAATCGGTAGAGATATATTAGTCCAGCCGGATATTAATCTAACCCAATCTACGAGTTTGACCCATTGACTTTTTTTCTCTTTTTTATTTGTATTAAAGATGATTAGCACCAATGAGTTAAATTTAGGTAAAAAGTACACAGTCACTTGTGTGCCAGAATTATAGATAGAGTAGAAGGATTGTATCTGTACGTCGAACAAAGAAGAAATAAAGCAGATATCCAGGAACGACTCGTCAGCTATGGAATCCGAAAAACTAATTTTAAGTTAAAAAAATGTTGTCTCTCTGCTTGTTCGTCTGTTCGTACTCGCATCACGTAAAAACTACTGAACAAATTTCGATCGGGTTTTCTCTGTTATATAGCGTAGTGTCTTGGCAACAAAAATTGGATATGTTTCATCTGGACCCGTTTTGTAGAAGCTGAGAAACAGCCTCGCATTTGAATTGTATCCGCTCCGATGTTTGATCGTCGAGCAACGATGGTTATTGTTCGTTCTGAGATCGAACCTTCTTCTAATTTAGTATTTCTCACTGCGGAAAACAATTTAACTTTTAGTATAAAAAATATGTAGCTATCGCATTCATAGAAATTCATCTGCTTAAAAATTGTTGCGTATATTAGTATATTTTATACGCGTTAAAAAGCTAATAGAAAAAGTTAATTGTTAAATCAAATGAATTAAATTTGATGGAAGTTTCCTCAGAACGTTAACATATTTCGATAACGTATTTCAAGTTCATTGAAATCGGCAAAGTGCGCCATTCTTTTCGAATAAAAATGCCAATAATATCGACTACGATTCAGCAGCCGTTGTAGAACACAGTTACAACGTAAATTAAGAGCATTTCAAACTTTTCCTCGTTACTCTAACTCATGATGCTACGTGTTATTCTTCTTGCATTGTCCACGTACACGCTATGCAGAAGATAACACGAGAATATTAATATCTTGTGTACTCTCTGAACGGGGTAGACGTATCGATAATAAATGTTTACAAACATTCCACGAGGTACAAGGACCGTACAGTAGTTGGAGAAAATTTACCAACGTGTAACATTAAAAGGAATGGCGCGTATCTTTCAGTTTGAGCACAGTTATTGTTTGCGTAAATCTTCTCATTTCCCTGTTATTATATAGAGTCATACACGCAAAGGTTGAAAATACTTTAATAAAAGATGGAAAATATCAAATATCGTCAGTTTGCAGGTTCTTAGAAATCACGTCATTTATGACAAGCACTGCAACAAGTTCTGATAAATCCACTAATAACGAAAATATTTCGTATGGCAATTGTAAAATTTTTTAAGACTAGGCGAAGAACACTTGCGTTTCTTTCGATGGACTTGTACAATTTATTCTTAATTTATTATTAAATACTACAAAAAATAGTAATATAATATTATTGTATTAATGGCTGCAGTTCATTATTCGTTGTACGAATATTTTATACGCATTAAAAAGTTATTGATTCAGACAGAGTAACAGATTAAAAATAACAGTAATGCGTCTAGTTATCGCAGTTTCTTGAAATAACATGGTCGTTTCCACATCTATGTACAGACGTTTCGTTTATCGTGGCCTCTTTTAACATCTTCGTTACTTCGCAGATACGGAAAAATGTACGAGTCAAAAGTTATTCGGATTAATACATTTTATTGTGATTCGTGTTTTACCCACAGAGCCATTTTTTTTTTTTTCAAATTTTACAGTAACATATTTTTATCATCGTGCTATTGTAGCTAGTGAAACATGGATTTCAGACACGTCAATGAAATAACCGAAAGTAAAAGATTCATGATAATTCGTAGCGACATGAGAAATTAAGCATTTCCCACTCTTTCGCCCAAAATTGTTGTCACTTTGCAAGCAATGCCCATCGCTTTCGAGATTCCAATAAATTGTGTCCTTAAGTGTGAATTTCGTTTGACGACGCTTCGTTTATAACGATTACAAACAACATACGAATCGAGATTCGACTCAAGATGTTAATCAAGATAATCGGTCGAAGATTCCGCCATCTTACCTGTCTTGCAACTTTGTCTTGCAACCTTCGTCCAGCGATAATAAAGAAGTTAGTGTCAGGGTGAACAGTGGTTTGACAACAGGCCGGTCCCGCCAGCTCAAAGATCCTTCGGGATACGACTTTACGATACTTTTCTGGCAAGCGAATGAACGATATGATCGATCTCTGGCAAGACGAATCTTTGCCAGGTGTCTGCTTCTCTGTATCATAAAGTCACCGCGTTGCATTCTTTAACTGTTTTAGTAGCTGAAGATACTCGTTACGTAATCGACGAGGATTACAAATTACGAATTAAAAGAAAGATAAAAAATTGAAATGTGCAAATTATCTGGTTCGTACGAAGATGCGTGTATGTATTTTTACGTACGCAATACACAATGATGGTAGTTACCTGGGTGATTACTGTTTCATTGTTGGCAGTTAATAACAAAGTAATAGGATTCTTAGAGAGAGCGATTCGTCGAAACTATTCGTTTGTACTAATTACTCCATGGAAATCAATTGGTTCCAATTGATTAGCACGATCAGTTGCAACGATTCAGCTACCTAAGCGGTAAATGGGTCTATCTGCGACATATCACAATACATCAAATGTGTTTGGGGATACATTAATTCAGCGACTATGAAAATAGCTGTGTGATTGACCCGTGTAATATGGTTAATTCGCATGACGATATGGACCGTATGAAAATTCAAACGCGCACCGTCAATGAGGTTTAATGGGCCAAAACCGGAAAATAGCGATGTCATTGCATGCCAAAGTGCGCCTGCTGCGGCGATTGTGTCAATACTGATATTGTATCATATGCCACATGGGTATATATCTATCAAATGGGGCAATTTTTTTAAAACACCGACTTTATCAGAGCTTTAGTCTCATTTTTCATCCGTATAACGTTAAACAAAAGGTGTAAGTCGAAGATTAAGAAATTGTTGGATAATTTGATAACTGAGAAACGGTCGATGACTGGTACGAAATATTAGTATAGAAATACACACACACACATATATATATATATATATATATATATATATATATATATATATATACACGTATTTGTACATGATACGAAAGAAAACGATCGTTTGACAAAGATCGAAACTATGCGACAAACTATTTTTATTCAAGTATCCGTTTTTTAAGAAAACTAAATTTTCGAATGGTGCCATGCACGAAGCAAAATATAATTGCATGTATAAATACACGCAAAAAAGATCAGGCCTTCGAGTGTAGTTACGTTATAGCAATGAGAGACAATTTTATCGTAGTATTTGTGTATTACTATGTGAGACCGAATTAGCTACTTGGCAGAAACTGGTTTAATCTGAGGCATTTGGTGAGTCGTTCGTTAATCAAAATATTATATTTTCACTTCCACGAAATTATTATCAAGGATTGTTCATAGACATCTGTCATAGATTCTTCCAATGAAATACAATTCACAACGAATTGGTGCGTGATCAGGCGCGTGACAATTGGCCACGAATCAAGCAGATAATAATCTACCGTTACAATCTACTATTAGATTGGAAACTACTTCATATTCTGCTAAACATTTGTATACAGGGTGTTCATTTGAAAATGTCCAATTATCTGGAGACGTGCACATTTTAGAAAAAAATCTTTAAAATAAAAACAATGTAACTTTTCTTTTACTTGTCAGCCAATTTCAAGGTGATTTGTAGGATAAACGGAAACCACACATTTTTTTCTTATTTTTCGGGCAAACAGAAAAATCTTTTGTAAGAAAGACTTTTTTCTTTTTACCGGACTTTGTCTCAAAAGGATATTTATTCAACTTTTATCTGTTCAACTCTTTCGATACACAAAACATCGGAACATTATAAAATGTGTTTAGAATGTCCTAAAGTTACCGAGATTTTGAAAATATTTTATAATGCTTCGTTATTTGCGTATTTAAAAGGTCTCGCGAAAAAATCGATTTGTCAGTGATCGTACACTTTAATCGCCTCCGCTGTTTTGGAAATATCAAAAACTGAAATAAATGTTTATCCGAACAAATATCCTCTTAAGACAGAGTGCGATAAAGAAATGTTTTCTATACAAGCTTCTTCTCTTCTCTCGCGGAGTAAGAGGCTGTAAAGAAAAAATATGATCTCCATTTTGAAAGATCAAGTTGACCTTTGAACGACTTTAAAGAGGCTAAAAAATTAATAACGAGCAGCACGGTTGCGCTTCCCCGGAACTTTTGTTTCAAACATTTTTTTCCTAAGCTGCGTAGTTTTCGAGATAGTTGGACGTAAATTTTCCAAATGAACATCCTGTGTAAAAATCTAGCGCATACGCATAGCACAACGTTCAGCGTCTATAGAAATTGATATATTCGATACGATAAATCTATTTTTTTAGGTAGCCGGTAGTAATTTTGAATATTACGATGCAGCAGCAAACGTATGTAGAGTATCAGTAGCAAAATATTTTGCTTGTACCAGAACCTTCCAACTATTAAATTTTCTTTCGAGTTATCGAACGAGTTATTGAACATTATCAGATGTTCCAAAATATCAATAAGCATTTTTAACAATTTTTACGACTATTTCAACCGTTGTAGGAAATTTTGTTCTGCGTATAACAATCTATAGACAGAAGGTTAATGGCTAGTTATATTTTTCGACGAATTATTAAAATTTGTTAGTGGGCGAAAAATATGCTACATTTGTTTCTAAACGCGAGTACACGCACATTGGTCTTGTGAGATTAAATCGTTTCTTTAAGCGATTTATGAAAATTTGGGAAAGATGCGATCGAAGAAGGTATACACGTATATGTACTTCAAATGCAATGTACTTAATGGACGAATAGCGAAACACTGTTTCATGGGTTTACCGTGAAAGCATTTTCGAAAGCCCCATTACGAGAACCGTAGCCTGAGTTCTCTCAAAAGCACCATTAATGGACCATAGTATATCTTCATTTCATTTAGGCTAGGTTTCCAGGAAAGCTACTATTCACAATGTATTTATTTGCAACATCTGCTTTACTTGTTTCTTTTTTTTTTAATTTATAACAATACTCTTAAACTTTCCACCACGAAAGCATCCATCTTGTAGATTTTGAAATGAAGCACAAACGATCACAAAGATTTTATAATGTATTTCCATAGATTATTTTTGAAGTTTCATGGAGTGATAATGATTAATAATTATTTAACCGTGTTGAAACTATCGCGGTGAACCATATTCCAAGTATATGTATATATGTATATTGCAGTAAGTAGCTCGCACGGCAGGAACATTAAACGGTTTACCCAATGACCAGGGTAAGAGTGGTCTCGTTACCCTGCACAATTTTCGATATTATACTGCACGACACTGGCTCGAGGAAAAATCTTCTCCGTCGCAAGCTCGTGCGACTACTTCGAAACAGTGCATTTTCTAATATTAACCCCAAGTTAGAATAGAAGGACTGCAATCTTATTTTTACTGACGTCGTCTGCATACCAGGGCGTTTAAGTGCACGCAGTTTTTTAAGGCTTTTCCGTTTTAAAAGATCGCCAAAGATCCGGTAGCTTTTAGTTGCCACAATTTAGTATAGCCATAATTTTTTAAGTAAATCTAAACGTTTGGGAGAATTGCTTCAAATTGCTGGTTTTGAAAATGGCCCAGTATGCAGATGGGTGTTCAAAAAATTGATCAGAAAAACAACCTACAAATATAAAGACCTATAGAAGATATTAGAAAAGGAGTTGCTAAAGGACAAGTATTGATCAACCTGTATAAACAGCTTTGCCAAACGTGGATCGAAAATTCAATTACTTTGAAGCAACCTTGTGTGGCGGAAACGAATGATTACGGTATAATATCTGCGCCTTGATATTAGTTTTTATTCCACGTACGTACCTTGCTACGCAGTCCGAAATTCTTTCTCAAATTACATTAAACTTGTTAAGCAATTTTTCACACGGTAATCGTATTAAATTTGCAGAGAGCATACTGGCGGGTACTATTCTACGTATGTAATTCACTTTACTCTTATAAGCGATATATCCAGCGAATCCAAGCTACTAGTTAAATAATCTAAAAGCAATTAAACAAATTATTTTCCAAATTCAATTAAATCACCAGAACGTGGTGTCGTTCTGATTATTTTATTTTTCATACGAGACATTGCACAAATCGTTTCTGTGTGTGAAATATTTTTAAATTACTGAACTTCACACGGACCGTTTAATGAGAAAAACTTATCTCGTTAATTGTGTAGAAAAGAGGACGCTTTGTTTCTCAGATACTCGCAAGAAACTCGAATTCAATTAAGTTTCCATTTTCGCTTTATTCTGCTAGATAGGTGGTCACGTTTTTATATAGCGACCGATCTAAACTTGGCTCGGTAATGTTAATCATCTTCAAACACATACGCACACATTCGCGGGCCTACGTAGTGTCCGGATATATGGCCGCCAATCGGGGGCGTGCTTGGTCGTATATCCGGAAATGCGACTTTCCGAGAATTGGCCCACGTTATCCGACTCTTGTTCACTGTGCCGTGGGTGCATCAAGGGCAAGAGCGACAAGTAGACAGTGCGAGCGAGACAGAATAGACAGAATGTGATAAGATACTGTAGAATTGGGTCATTTCTTATTCTCAATCGCCTATTGCACATGTGTGTAGCTGAATGAAAAATTCTGGCTCAAATGTAGTCATGTTTCGTATGATTTTGATCGTTTGAACCTAAGGCCATCTCGTCGCGATACAATAAAAAGTGAAACGTATTTTATTCTTCTTATATATTTATTTTCTCGTTATATCTTCAAATTCGACGCCACGTATCCTACATGAGTACAAGACTACTGTACAACCAAACATATTCTGCGTGTAACTCAAAAACTAAGGTCGTTCGTACATTTTTTGTTTTATTCGCAGATTATTAAAAACGGTTTTAGGTTGGATTATATCCACCCTTAAAGTCCTCAAAACGCTACCGCCGGTTTCAGGATGAAGCGCAGTCGTGACACAAATTGTATCGAAGCTTTTTGCGAATATCTTAGGTACTAAGGCCGAGTGGCGGTGTAGGAAAAAATTGTTCACGCTGTTGACCATATATTTCGAGATCGTCAAAATCTGCTCTTTTCTGCATAATCACAACACTAAACAAATTCAGCACGTGGCACGGTGAGATTTACATTTAGCTCTATTATTTGGTTCAGCTAGTTTTAAAGTAGAATTAAAAGGACCCGTAGTTGCTTGCTACACTTTTCTCGCGATATTTTCTTTATTTAAATAGCCCGTTTCTATATAAGGTACATGCTCGGTTATCGGAAACTCCTTTATACGAATTAGTTTTTGTTTACCGTCGATAGCTGACTTTCTATTATCCAAATTACGTTCACTTAACTTAATTATTTCCAGGTATACGAATGTATATTCCGAAATTATACGCGTTCGTGTGTCTTGTCTAAGCTGGCATGAAATTTAACACGATCTGCGTCGAAACTATCGCTTAACCTTAGTTATCCTGTGTTAACTTTTGTTATAGAGCCTCATAGCACTATTGAAGTTTTGAAAAATTGGGGATACCGATCACGTTGTATTAGCCTAAATAGTAAGAAAGGAAGAAAGGAATTTCAGTTTGTAGATTTTTTAATTAATCCAACGCTCTGCTCATCAAATATAGAATATTGTTACAGCACATGCAGCGTTACAGCAATTTGACATTGTAAATTTTGGCTCGCATACCATAGTCGCGCTTTTCAATTGTGAAAATGTTTAAAATAATTGACTCTTTTGGATCGAGCCTTTTTATCGTCATAGACAATCGTAATTTTTTTACCATCTTTTTCTTTTTCACGGTATTTACAGACGTTACTCGTACTGTTTCTTAGTTGTAACAGTTAATCTCAGCAGGTTAATTTTAAACGCGTAAAGGTGTAAGAAAGTAGATCTACAAATACCTTAAAGCAAAATAAAATATGAGCATTAGGTAGCAAAGTTTCCAAACGTTCCGACTAAAAGGGTAAGGACAGATCTAATTGATATTTATAACGTTCTTACAACATTTAATGGCGGAATTAATTACACGTGATCACGTCTCGAAGAGAGTATACTTTCGAAGAAACTGTAGGCCATTTCGTATGTAGTTTTACCGTATGGCCGTTCTGCTGGGCAGGACCATCGATCGCAGTTTCTCCAAAAGTACCATTAGTGGGTTAGAAAGTGCTGCAGAGCTGTGCGGAAGAAGGTTGCTTCAGGGCCATTGCGATTTTGAAAACTTGGACGATTGCAATAACAATTCAAGGAAGCTACGGTATTATACCGAATAGTCTACTTCTGAAAGTAGTAGCAATGGCTTTTCGCCGAGCGGAAATTCGGACGGGCTTCATGAAGTAAATCGGGAATTTACACTCGCCAAGAATAATGGATAATACACGAGTAACTGAGAGGCGAAGTCGTTTGATAAATGGCTTTTTCATGGGTAAACAAGATAGCGGTTGGGAAATAAACCTTCGTGTAAAACATAAGACAATTATAAAATGGAAATTGCCGTAAATACATTGCTACGTGAGAAGAAGAGCTTTCTACAGTCAAGAACAGAAATTGCATGTCATTAATTAAGTAGCAATAAATGGCTCGTATATATTTATTAACCGTCTGCAAACGAAGCGAACACGTTGAAATAAAGTTTTAATACTTTGCGGTTTATGACTATACATCGCACAATAATTGTACAGTAAAGTTGATAATTAACGCGAATATCATCGAAATACGATTAATGTTAAAAGATTCAATATGCAATATCGATTAAAAGAATCTCGCTGGATTTTCTGCTTCCTGCATTTGTCTTTCTCGACGCTCAGCAATCGATCATTTTCCTAGCATGATATTATTAACTTTCTATTAAGATAACGTTCATACTTGATAAATTTTTATTCGAATAATTACTATAATTAAATAGAGAGTCATTTGTTGTTTAAGTAAATTGTTTGTTATTTGGCAAGTATAAATACACTGCTTGATATAGTGGAATTAATTGTCATTTACAAATAGAATTCAATTTTTTATTATTAGGCGGAAGAAAATACTGTTATTTCATTTCAATAGTTATTTATTTACTGCGACAGAATGTTCATAAATATTTAATCTGCGGATTTTTATGCAATTGTAAGAAATTTGAAAGTGCAAAATTGTACGCAGTGCACGTGATACGAAAAGATATTTTTAAAAATTTTTAAATTGCGCTCTCAAAAATATGAATTGGCGTAAAAATGGGCAATCTGCTTATGATACAGGGGCATGTCGGGCATTAGCCGTGTCGTATATATGTGTGTGTTTTCAATTTTTTCAAAAGATGGACCCGCTTTCAAAATAAACGGTCCATACGTATCATAACGTCCACTGCTATCGGAGTATGCGCCAACGAAATTTAATTTCTCAATTTGCGTTGCTTTCTGACAGCTACTCTCACGAGTGAATCACGAGAGTCTTACGGCTACTATGTTTCTTCTGAGCGATATGAAATTTAGTTTTTCTCGAAACTCGTCAGTTGTCGTGGACGTAAAAGTCGAGGCGATTACATTTTGAATGGTGTTTCGTTATTTGCTCATCGAAATAATGAAGAAAAGCTTGATAGAATTGAAAAACGGGGAAGATGATGGTATTTCTCCAAGAGGAGTGTAATATGTCATTTCTTGTACGCAATCGATGCGCCAGCTGGCATTTGGCGCTTCGTACGTCGCGTATGAGCGAAAGCGCTGGTTATGAATACATCAGCAGAATGTTTTGTAACGACGCACAATGCTCGTACATGTATAAGAATGAAAGAGCTTTTGAGCGCACGTTGTGTAAGAGAGTGTCGCTAACGCAGTGCGAAAGAGCTCGTTCCCTTTATCCTTTAGTCTCTTTCCCCTTGCCGTTTAACGCGTTTTAAGCGTTTACATTCCCGCTTCTGGTCGACCTGCCGCGCCACACTGCTACGCTTTACTTAAATACGTGCTTTCCACCATGCAGACGCGCCTTTATTAGAATCAAATCATTGGTAATAGGATAGCGTTGTGAATCAACGCAAGCGCTTTATGCTCCTTGTTACATTGCTTCGTTTTTCTAGAACGTATCGTAAAACTAGACTTGTCGAAGGTCGGAGAATTCGCATAATATCAATGTTTGAGAGCTGCTCCGAAAACAAAAAGTTCACGAATTTCTGCACTGTGCAAATAAATTTACAATTCTAATTACATTAACACATTCGCTGTCGAGGGTTCTGACGCGAGAACCTCAGCTGCTGCCGTCTACAATTTCCATAAGTCCATGGCTGATTGGCGCGAGGTTCTGCTATTAAAACGAGAGTGAATTTAAAAGTATCGCTCCACCATGTCATGTTTATAACCAATCTTTGTCCTATCCGACGAATTTCCGTTGCGAAAAAGATTTGTTTCTTTTACACAGCCGCGGCAACTGAAAACTATCTGCCTCTCGTCGTATCTTTTGCCTTCGATTCGTTTGGATCCGTGGTCAACGTACTGCCCATGAGTTTTCCCACTTTCTATGTGTACATCACTTTATATCCCAAGAAAAAGCAGCTCAAAGTATCGAAACACAGGCTATACAACATATTTCGTAGCCAACTAAACCCAACAAATTAACGAACAACTTGTATTCTTTGATCAATAGAATATTAACAGTATTTCGCAATTATTATTGAAATGTGTGTAATTTTATGTGCTTAGATTAGCGGCGTAGTATTAATACACGTATGTAAATACGAGTGTGTGTACGTGCCGCCTCGAAAACAGATGAATGTAAACTGTTCAGTCGGTTAAGAGTCTGGTATGGAAGATGCTGAGACAAAGAAAGTGCGCATCGATGAATATCTGTGAAATCGTTTACCTAATAAATATATTACTATTTTAATATGAACTCCAAGTGTAAATTTAGTGTTCCTACAGCATTATTTCGGCAGTAAATTTAATAATTCTCAACAATTATATTATAAAATTATATCAATTCCCATTGCCTGACTGTTCATTTCCAGCAAACAATATGCTCGAAACCGTCGAGTGATGACTAAGCGGCAACTGAATAAAATTTACGTCAGCAGCGACAAGTAATGTGAAGTACAAGAAATAGTCGTGTAAAATCTGCGATCCATTGATCGTATAGTCGCTGAGAAATTGTTGTCTTTTGAAACAGGAAAACTATATTCAAGAACCATACCAAATGGCCACAAAATTACATCGAAATGTCACCAGTATCGAATTTCTTAATCTCTGTTAAGCTGTCCGCATAATTTTTTCTTAACCTCTTAATCTACGATTTAAGTTGGAGAATTTTGTGCCGAAAACGTAAACAAGCTCGCGCAGCCTTCGAGCCATTCGCACGACTTGTACTTCGTACTTGTGTTGTACCACGGGCTATGCCCGTAATATTTACGTTTGGTCCGATCATCTACTACGGGCTATGCCCGTAGCTGTAGGTTAAGGGGCTAAACGCTAATGAACAAATAGGTTTACATGCAAATTTTTCAGAATCTACATGGCACATGTACGATATCGCACAATTTCTTTAATTGAAGCAAATTTTGTAAAAAGGAAATAGTTGATTATGGAATAAATGAAGAATTCTAATTTTAATGTATTTGCTTTTGCAAATAACTTTTTCACATTTGACGCGTTTCATTTTATAATTGTTAATCCTGGAAATAAAATGTCGCAGCTTTATTAAATTTTTCAACGACATTACATGTTTTGAATAAAATTTTACTACCATACCTTTCACAGTGATACTGTTATGCAATTTATAAAGTACGGTCTACTTGACACCATAACATTTGTTAAATGAACCTGTATATCCGTTTTGATATTTTCTTTGTACTGATACTTTACTTTATGATCTACGTTAAACAGAATAGCGGCGAGGCTGTCAGGTCTGTCGCTTCGCTCAACTATGTCTGTCACTTTAATATTCTCTTTTCATATTGCAATTATTTATATTACCACTGATTATTATTATCATTTCCATAGTATCACGCCATGTTTATATTTATCATTTATTAACAAACTTCAATCGACTAACATAATTGGCTAAAAACTATCTTACAATTTTTCAAAATGTGTTCGCAATTTTGATAAGTTGAAACAAAATGCTGTTTTGCGTTTATCGTTACAAGGAGTGAAATTACAACTTATTGTCAGTTGGACGTAACGTTAAAGGGACGATACCATTAAAAGTTGGAACTCTGAACGATGATTACGAACATGATACTCTGAAAACGTTGACTTGCATCACTGGGATCTGCCAACTATCGCTTTTAAATATGTACATAATCAAATTTGACGAATTTATATTAAATTTATAGGAATATTTGCCAAATTATATATTATAATTATATATATATTATATTATATATATATTATATATATATTATATATATATATATTATATATATATATATATATTATATTATATATATATTATAATATATATATATATATATATATTATTTATATATATATATTATTATATTATATATATATATATTATATTTATATATATTATATTATATATATATTATATTATTATTATTATTATATATATATTATATTATATATTATATTTGCCATATTTTTTTTTTACTGGAATTGAAATATTCCAAATAATTATAACACGATGCACACGCACATACTGATTCATTTAGCTGCAGGTATTTACCGTAATCGTTCTGTTTTCGCATTAGAATCCTTGTCCCCTCGTACACGTAATTACGCACAATTGCTGGTTACAATTCGCCAACCTGAATCCACTCTATTATCACATTTACGCAAACCCAATTTAATTACTTTTAATAACAAATGATTAATGACATAAGAGACGCTACGATCAATGTACTGCCGTATCTACAAATTTAAAAATAAACTATGAATTCTTGTAATATACACATACAGCGTGTCCGTATGTATTCTTATGCATTGATGCAGTTGCAAAGTGCATTCTACATGTAAAAATATTAAGTTAGGTGATTCAATTATTAAACAATTTCTACTCCCTTGGTCAAATAGATGAATAAATATTCTTTTACACGCATATCTCTGAATATGAATAGTACTTTGGCTATACAGAATGTTGAACATCACCCTCTTCATTACACTTTCCATCGCATAAATCTTCGTGTCATTCCCCAGCAGTAATATGTCAGCTTGCTGTTTGCACGTTTGCAGTTGACACTACAGGATGTCACAAAATATGTGGAAAGACGTTTCTAGGATCGATTCGTGGCATCGAAACAACGAACAAGGTTTATGTAAAAAGATATTATTTAAGCATCATTTTTCAAATTGTAAACGATTTCATTTTACACTAGAAATATACGTGGCCAGGGAATTACCCGATAAACCGTTCTCAGGCACGCGAAATTAAATATAGCAGCGAAAATTCTATCGTCCTTTGTTCTGTGTCTTCAGCCTAAGAAACATGAAACTTGGGTGAAACAGAGAGCAAAATTCATCAGCTGGTTCATCGATAGCATTTCCATGGCAAAATTCAATTATTTATAACTAGAAAGATAAAGTGTCACCTACGTTTTGTACACAAATTATTTTCCTTGTTAAGATGCCCAATCTTTAGCAGGTTAATAGTTGATCGGCATTGGCAAATGATACTTGTAATACGCTGATACGCATGAAAAGCTCGGGTGTTTCGTTCACTTTAAACTCGATGAATGCCTGCAGATATGTTAAATAAAGTGAAGCGCAGCTTTCAATTTCGGTACATCTATTTTTTACTGTTCTCTCGTATTATCAACGTGTTTGGTCAGTTTTATTATTCATTATTATTAATAGTAGAGAATTAAAGTCAGTTTTATAAGCGACTCGATGTTAAAACATTTGCTGCACTTTTCAAAAATGATATACCTCCTCGCCAGCCATTGGTGCCCTTATTTATACTCTCTTAAGAATGAACATTCATATACGAAGGGCGTATATATACGCTCTGGAAAAGTGGGCGCTGAGGTACGAAGAGCGTACGTATACGTTCATAGCATATATACTTTTATTTAATACTTTACATGAGACACTTTTGTCAATCGAGTATCTGGCAACAAGAAACGACTTTTACTTTTACATTGCGTACCTCAGTGTCAACTATTGAATAATGGGCTCCGTTCACAGCTATCACATTTTACATCGAGTAAAACAGTTAAAATTATATCAATAGATTATAATGGAATTTTTATATACATTTTATTTATGTTTAAAATTCAATGTTACAAAATATAATTTTGTGTAACGGATCTTTTATATAACGATATTTACTCCTTCGAATGAAATACCACATTTAAACCCATTCTGTAGTATTGAAAACGATGCACCATTAAGTTTCATGAAAAAAAAAACACTAGATAATGTACACGTATTATGTACAATGTATATTTAAAAATTTGTCAAAGTACAGTAGAGCCCCCTCGTCCAAACATCTAATATCCGAACGTTTTACTATCGGAGCATGATACTTCCCAGTAACGGATGTCTTATTATTTATTTTATTTAAGGTCGTGTAATTAATAAAATACATAACAAGAATATAAAATAATAAAACAAGTTACAAACTCACTTAATAGTATATATCAATACATTTTGAACATAAATCAGATACAGTACAAGGATATACAATGACAGCAAGATGCAGTGCAATTAACCTAAACTTAAATTAATAGGATATGGTATATGTTACAACTAAGTTGATAGCCTACAATGTCATAATTGCTGATGCAAATTAGCATCTTTGAGAAAATGAAGAAGATTTAGTTAGGCATGTTTGAATATCATCTGGAAGACCAAACTTTGTTTTGTGTTGGGGAAAGTTACTGCAATTTATGAAGATGATCTGCAGACAAAATACAGCCACAGTGTTTGCACCTGTGTGGTTCATTTTCAGTTATAAGACCAGAGCGTGTCAGGTTAGTATGAGCAATTCTAAATCTAGTCAGAATAACTCGCTATTTCTTACTAAAAAGAAGCTCTGGACTTTTATCCAATACGTTTGTCTACGTATCTTGTGTATGTTGGATGAAAGTGCATTTTTTCAAAAATCGTATTCAACATTTTTATATATTTGTTTCAACCTTAATTATTTGAACATTAGCGTGTGGACAGTGACCGTTGAGGCTATTCAAAGGAGCAAACAAAGTTCCACTTGTGACATTTTTAGATCCCAACTGTAAGTCATGAGTTGATCATTAATAATGAATTGATAGACTCTCCCCTTTATTCGATCGAGTGAATTCTGATTGTAAGAATTTAGTATGAAACAGACAGCGTTCTAACTAACGAAACCAAACATGACACGATTAGAAAGTTCTAAAGTGGTGTAAGTGCGATAGAATTAGCGAAAACACGGAATTACAAATATTAAGAAACAGAAACATGATATTGAAAATTATCCAAAGCACGTAGATTCCGCAGATGCTGGCAACACTAGAAAAACCTTAAATATGCTAATGTAATGAAATGGCTTCATTGCGACAAAGACGATAACAATGACGATATTATGCAAATGAAAACAGCGAGCAAAGGTGGTAATAGAGAAGTGGCTTTTTACGGCGAAGCAATCGTGGCATTCGGAAAAGAATTTCGATGGTTCGAAATACAAAAAGGGTGCAACGCTATCATTACGTTGAAAAAATTGTTTTATTTAGCAGTCGAGAAATGACCAGGCCTATAAATAATCCGAATGAATCTTAACCTGCAATTCGAATCGCTGCGTTCTTTAAACGACGCGTGCGATTATCCGAAAGAGGAAATTTGGTTCGAAACCGAACAAGTACCAAGTCCCTAGTGTGTGCTTTGCAAAAGTGAAACAGATTCCTTGTTTGACTCTCGCGCTAGTGCGGAGGCTTCTACTTCAGAGTGCCATTGAATTTAAAACTTCGATGTGGTTGGTCGCTCGCGTAAATGTCTATTCTTCTACATCCGTTTCTATCGTTAAAATGATTCCCCTTAATTTGCCCAGTTTCTCCATTTCCAAATTTCCCTGGTCCCTGCCTTTGTTTTCCGCCGTTTTTGCTTCCCGCCTCTCCCTTTTCCTGTTTTTTCATTGCTGGTGATCTACCTTTCTTTCTTGTCATTCGCGGTTTTTCCAACTTCTCTTTTCCTGCTTTGTCTCTTTCCCGGTCTTCGCCCTCTTCCCCTTCTCCCTTAAAGGCTTCAATTAATGAGCATTCGCCTTTGACGCTGTACCGTCCTATCCTGTTCCGTCCAGGTCGATCTTCCTCTCCTTTTTGAATCTTTTATTTTGCTCATTAGTCCTTCTGCTCTCACCTAGCGCTTTCTGTTGCTTTTGGTTCTTTGATTTCTTGCGTGTCCATCGGGTGTCGAAGGTTACTGATTCCGATGGACCGCGATCCAGCAGCTCTGTTTTCCCTCGATAGGTGTCGCTGCTTCCTGTGGCCCACACGATCGTCATCCGGTAGATGCGAGTTCTCGCTCTAACCTCAAATCCCTTTGTCCTTTCCTTTCTACCTTCCACCTGTCCTCTCTCATTTCGCTATTCCGTGTCTTTGTCTCCCCCTAGAACTTCTTTCGTCTATCTTTGAACCAGCATCTGAGCGTCTCTTGCCTATTTCCAACACTTAATCGTCTTTCCATATTCACTCTCTTCTAATTACGCGTTGTTCTCATTTCTCACGTCACGCTACTCCCTGTAAATCTATATTCATGCGATATAATTTACACTTTGGTGGTTACTGTTACGTAGACGTAATTTCACTCTACCGGCCATTGCCGTTGCGACAGAGTGCGAAGAAAGTAAGTTTAAAGAGGATCCTACATCTTCCGATCGACGGGGATTCGTAGAAAAATTCAATTCATTTCAAAATCAAAGTTTAATCTTTTTTATTGCAGCATACTGTGCCCATTATGAGAAACAACATTCTGAAAGGAACCATGGGTCGCAAATGATCCCTTCTGCCGCTCAACAATGTTAAGGTTTTAGTAATTTTCAAACTGATTTTTAATTCACAATGAATTGACATTAATCAATTAATGAATTTAATTTTTTTTTACAAATTCGCATATTTTTCTTCGCTCAGGCTTCTTTTCCATCAACGATTATTCTCACAGATATCGGTAATCGTAAAAGAAACGCATATTTATTTTTGCTCGTAGGCGACAAAGAGTATACTAAATTTGACACTGACCAATCACTGTTTTAATTAAATTTTAAACTACTGAACGATATCTTTTACTCCGCGAAGAAACAAGTGGAACGGTGCCGAATCTGCAAAGGGAGGCGATTCATCCTGTTCACGATAATATAAACGTTTCATTGAAAAATTGGCGAACCGATCGACTATGAGGCGGAGTGTGAGCAATCATGCGTGGAATAGATAGAGCAGACACGTGTGCTTTAACTTGATGTAATTTGCTATAGAGTCACGAACGTAAAAGTCGCAAATATACGCACTTGTTATCGATGTAGGCACATAATTGCTGCCCATTCTTGATTAAATGTTTCGAATTATTGCGTGCGCTTTTCCACGAGCACGAAATGAAATCCTGGCATTTGTTGATGGAGGATGCTACTGCATTCGTAACACGGTCGAAAAAGCATAGTTGCACCATAAGTATCATTCGATGGGAAAAATTCCGCCGACTGACCTATCTATTTGGAGTGCTTAAACCTGGCGAATTTGATAAAAATGTAAGTTCCCTCTCGCATTCGCCGCATTGTCGTATGATTGATTCGATGTCACCTATTCTATGTAAATTCATTAGTAAATGCTCACGAGGAATGGTAATAATTAATCTTCTTTAGGAATGCGGGGCCGATTTAATCTTTGATATGGATTTAAATGTCGCAATATTAATTCTTGAACACGAAATTACTAATTTAATCGCTGAAAATCATATCATCACGCAACCTTTTCTGCACGTAAAGGTCTTCCATTATTTCAGTATTCTGACATATCTGTAGTTTCTTACTGCTTTGTCGATAGCGCGTTATCTCCCCACGAAAAGTAAATGTAAATAAATATTTTTATGCCAATAAAGCCAATTGACGAATTATTAAAACTTTAACATTGTTGACCGGCAGAAGGAATCATTTGCAGCCTATGGTTTTTTTAGAAGCTTTTTTCTTCACCCATCCGAAAGTGTAAAATCATACTACGATTTTATTTACACTTTCTTCCTTCACACCCTGTACATGTAATACATATCCAATTTTTACGTTACGTTATTATACAAGTGATTTAAGACCGCAGACTTGATGTTTATCTGCCAAAATATTTCTATAGTTTTTATTCCTCTCAAACAATTACTAAAAGCGTGATGCTTTGCAAATATTTACAGAATTTACAATGTGTTACGCCCTGAGGCTTACTATAGGCCGTGTTTCTAACCGTCTTTCTGGGCACTACAGTATCGCCGACACGAGCGGCAAAATACATAAAATGTAGCCACAAACACATAGTTAGTCGAGCAGCGAGTTCTAGAAACTTTTATTCGACAGTTATTTACCCATACAAGGAAGATGGCATGTGTGATCATAGGTGGCGTGATCCTAGCGTGGTGGGGGTCGTCTCCAAGAGAAGACAAAGGAAAAAATCGAAGGGCAATCAGTATCATTTGAGGATTCGAACGGAATAGCAGGTCGCTTAGTATAACGAATTGTTCAATCATTTGTGACGTGTTCATTATAATTTTCAATATTGTTGGAAATTGAAGATTATATTAACCCTGTTAATTCAGTGTTAGAATCGTTTGAACTACCTCTGTTATCTTAATCGAAACAGAGGAACGACCGATTCGTGGCGTCGATTATCCGAATCGTAGCGAGAATTTACGCCTCTCGCTGACGCGTTTTCTTCGCGATCGCGTCAATGACTTTCTGTTCCTACTGTTGGGTTAATTTGAATATCGTAAAAAACGTATAAAACGAAAAGCGAAGGAAGGTGTGTACATAAGTGCATGTTGTCGGACATATGTGAGATGCGTGAGGCACGCGTGAGATCCACTTCGAGAGATGATGGTACACCGAAGAGCAATGAAAATGCTGTATCTGTGTTCGTTCGAGAGGTATAACGAATTTTCCGTTTTCATTTCGCGTTATCGAATTACTTTCACAGAAGGTGCTCAAAATGACCACCTTTCGTTTCAAGGCCAGGCTGCAGGCGTCTTTTCCTGGACCCGATTACACTTGAACAGTTCCTGGTGTTTGCCAAATTTCTTTAGAATCTTGTCCTATTTTGAATCTTAGTATTTCAACATTTTCAATAGGTTTGCTCTGCTTGCAAAATTCGATGTATCTCGTAAGCGAAATCCGCTGCCAAAGTGGGTCTCACTTACGCTGTTACACCCTGTATACTGTCAATAATGATAGCGATGATAGCTCGTTAGATAATGCGAGTGACATAATTAAAGTGAATTCGAAAGAATCACTGGATTGATTCGCTTGAAATATATAAAATCGAATATGTGTGAATATATTTTGTCGATCTACAAACAATCTATAAACAAATTAATAGCGCAGAATTGAGATTAAAATGAACGAAAATTTTAATGGAATTTTAATCTTTTGTTCTTGCGATGAATATATTTTAATAAATACGCGAATGGAAATGTTGGACGAAAATAAAACAAATTCGTATCTTAATATACAACCTCATGATTTTATAACCTCCGGTGAATACGATGCATCTGAAACATGTCTGAAATCCGTCGAGCGAGCAGTTCTTCAATCAAGTGGTATGAAAATTCCATTGATTGATGAAACATGCAAATTCGTTACATGCAAGGACGTGTTGTCGCATATGCATACATCGGACAAAATTTTCCAGCAGTTTGAGCAAAGAATGAATTATATTGGAAACTTTAAATTTAGAGATTATCCCGCTTTCTTAAATAATTTACATACAGCTCTTTTTTTTATCTAGTCTTTTTATCTAGTTCAAAAAGCCCCTTTCTTAAGAATTATGACCATAATTATGTACGTTAGCTTTCCCTAGCTACTATTTCTCCGGGCGCAAGAGATTTTAAACGACAGTTTAATTTAAATTAGAAGGAAATTTAAACGTGCAAATTACTGTGCACTTTTTAAGAAAATAAACGCGTTTCAATATCTGGTTCGTAAAGTAAGGGTTTCGTGTTCAGTGGCGGTTGCAGTTTGTGTTTTTTCAAATTCTTTGTTAGTCCAACTCTACGAGAATTAAGGAATTGCAAGGGACTCTTCCAGACTATTTGATTTAAATCCTGCTTTTGCAGAAAAGTGGTAGCGATCAGAGGACAAACTCTCGCGAATTTAACCTTTATTTGCGAATCGTGGTTTATTATTGTCTTTGAAATAATATACAATATTCAAATTACATTCGTACTTGAGTGATTCACGAAAATCATGCTTTAATTAATTTAATTACCCAGTATATCCATTTGTGATGGAATCCAACAATTATTTACGCATTCTTCCTTAAACTCGTTATATTTTCTTTTGATTTCGAGAATTCGGAAGTTACGATAGTCTTTGTATCTATTTTTGAATTATGCGGGAAAGAAGAACACTAAGGGAATCAGTAGAAATTTTAATGTTATGACTCCATCATTTATGATATATAATATCGATGCATTCTGCAGAAAATACGTAAAACGTATTTGGAATGCTTCTTTTCCTCCAGACTGTTAATTCTTTGCAGATGTAAGCTGATTTTACAGAAATTGGTCTTGTAGTTTTGCCTCCATCGGCATATGTTATGTATGTAAGTCGTCATTTAATACAAAATTGCACATTTTGTGCAAGTTTGCAATTTCAATATTTATAGGAATCGAGGTAATAACAGTTTTATGATCAGAAACATAGGTATTTAAGTGATTACGAGTGTGTAATGTTCCCTTTATCGATACATGTTTTCATGAGTCTTCTTTTTAAATTCACTTTCCTTATTTTTAGATGGTTAAAAGTGTTTTGCTGTACTATTAATTTGCGTAGTAGTATTAGAGGGCTTTGGTCAGGAAGCTATTACACAAATATGTAGTACGGTCCCTGGTAAGAGAAAGTTTTGGCTTTAACAGAATGTTTGTTGGTGCACTGATACGACAATTAAGAACAGCGCTTATTGCTGAATGTTCTATCTTTTCCATCTTCTTAATATTATTAGTATCGACGAGGATGGAAAGTAATTGAAAAGATATACTACGATTAGCCATAATTTTTCATCGACGGAGCTAATCTCTTCAATTGTATCGTGGTATCGTGGACAAAAGGCCTAAGAGATATCGGGTGAACCATAAACAGCGTCGCGAGAGAGCCGAGTCAGGCCCATCAATGTGTGGCCAGTCCTTCAATTGTTTCCCGTTACGCCGAGGAGGGTCTGGGCCCCCCCCTCCTCCTCCGACTTGCTCGACGGTCCAGGGAACGCGGCGTTAGGGGGTGTGCCCCCCCCCCCCGTAGCGGCACAATTCGGTAGAGGATGTCTCCCTTAACAATAGGAGAAGACGAAGGAGTGCCCCGGCAGGAATTCGAGAGAGACCCCGAGAAGCTCCTAACAACGTCAGGAAGACCACCGTGGGGTTTTGGTCGGTATGAGTCCGACACTACCCCGTCGCCACCCAGAGGCCGCCGGGGTGTCCATGAGCATTTCCCCACGTTAAAAAAAAAAAAAAAGTCATTCAATTGTTTAGTTTCGTAGAAAAGGTCTAGGTGACCCTGGCCACGGGCAAATGGGGGCATGTGTGCGATGGGCCTAAGAAGAGACAAAGGGATTCAAAGGGAGAAAGACTAATTAAGAGTGCGAGTTGCGTTGTCGAGAGAGTGTGGTCCGCGTGAGATAGAGCGTTGGATCTGTCACGTAAACTTGAGACTTAGGTTTTCGACACAGGAAGGTTGAGCCGTAGCACAACTATTGACTTTCCTTTGTACAAAGCTGTATTATGAACTTAAAAATCCCAATTGAGTATACACTGAGTTTACGGGTCTGATCTGAGAGACGTGGACTGTTCAGTAATGGTAGAAGCAGTGAAGTTCGTTCTCGTGCTATTATGGAGGAAAGCTCGGTGTGGGTGTGCCCTTTGAACTAAGAACGCCGATTCGTTGTTGACACTTTTCGTTAGGAAAAATGAGGGTAACGATTCGCGATGCCCATTGGTTATAGCCAAAGTTAATGAATGAAGATAGGAGAAGGAAGTCTCCTACCAACGTGGCTCGTGGGTGACATTGTTCATGGGGAAAACCAGCTTTCTCCGTAATTTCTACGAACGTATAACCATCCATATACCTATAACACTTGCAGGGTTAATAAACTAAAAGTTTAAGTCTATGGTGGGTTCTTGAGGTAATCGAGGGTCGCGGTGAGGACATGCATACATCTGGCCTCTGATGTGGATTGAAATGTGTTTGACGTCGCAGATCCGTGGTGACGAGAGTTGCAAATGAACTATTGAGTTGTCTAAATTATTTAGTTTGCGTTAAACAATCATCGTTTCCTGTCTAGTCAACATCTGTACAACCCATTCATCGTAAATAAATCATAAATAGTCGTGGATACTACAGTATGAAACTCCCTATCCGCGTTTTCTGCTTTTTGATTATACGTGTCATTCCCGGATTAGCAAAAGTAAAGCAATGTTCAGCTTCGCAGGGTAGGGGCCCAGCTAGATATTTTCTATGTTTTCAGTAAGTTGGCGTAGTCTGTTTTTGGTGTTTCTGTCTTTGAGTAGGTGATGTTTATTTTTGATATCCACAAAGGCTTTAGTAAGAGCAGTGTATTCGTTAGTAACAATGATAAAATTTGCTATTTAGTCGAACGTAGTTTCGCAAAACTCTGTTTCGCTTCCTCCTTGCTTTCAACATAAGGATGATCTCTGCTTTCTGTAGCAGTTTCATCCTTAATATCAGGGAACATCGGGTCTTCGCTATCAGGATTGTCTGCAGAGATCTCAGAAGATACAGATAAGAGTCTTTTGTTGCAACGTGCTCCGGTTGTCCGGTTGTAGCAGGTTCCGAAAAACTACGGGAGTGTTTGTGACGCTGTTTGCCGTTAATATTATTGTTACTGTTATTGTTAATGACGGAGTTGGAGACTGAAACATTGTCATGTGAAACAATAAGATTGTCGGCAGCTGTATCTTGAGACCTGTTATTAATAGTACATTGTCTTGCTACGCGATTTTTCTTTTACAGAGAGAACTTTGTCCGTAGATGTAAACGTGTATACGATATTGCGTGTTATCAAGGTCAATTTAAAAAAATTCTACAACTTTCTATACGTCTTCTAGATTGACATATATCGTGGCTTAAAACTTAACGCTCTGACAGCCGCATATTTCGCCATTACGGCCAATCGCTGGCGCGTTTCACTCAGTCTATTGTCGCATAATTACCATCATGCAATCATGATAGTAATTAATTATTGGATTAATTATCATCGTTACTGAATCTTTACCATGCTATTTTTATTTATTTTCTACGCTTACGCGTAATAGAAATAAAGAAATCGGGACTACAGTCATTTCCTGACCAATCACTTTCACTGGATCATTAGACTCACAAACTGCCGGTCTTTTCAGTGCATTTACAGATCGTTTCGCGTTCTTCGTTAAATTAAAAAGGAAAAAGAAGGAATAATTTCACGTAGACAGGGCGGCGGCCAACAACACAACATCATGTTTACGTGACGCTGCCGTCAAAATGTTAAAACGTGACTGAAGCTAGGTTCCTGTATAGCTGCTGTTAAGCAAGTAAACTTAGAGGTAATTTTGATGGTTCTTTATGCAAAAAGATTTTCGATATGTTCGTTCGAGTTGCATGGCGCAACATTCAAAAGTATAATTCTCTGTGAAAGCGCGATTAAGTGTCGCGATTGCGACATTGGTATCCCTGGAAACAATTGAGGACTGTTTAGAGAGAAGTTGAGGTTCGGTTCGTTTTACTGTCTCGATATATCCACACACGGTCGTTAGAAATTCGAGAAATGAAACGGCTGGCCACCAGAAGCTCCTTCGACGCTACCGGCAATGATTGCTGCTACTCTGCTGGGATAGACGTTAAGCATATTGGCGGATATTATCGGGTTTTCTTTGCTTACCTCGAGACTCCTGTACCCAAAGGTTCGGATATACTTTCCTGAACTAGCTTTAGCGAACAGCATGATAAAAATACTAAATATTTGGAAATTTCTTTCGATATGCAACGCGCAGAAAGGAACTCTGACGTACAGTTGGGAAAGAATTCAGCCACCTGACGTAATTTTCAAATCCTTCCGATTTGATTTTGCGTGTTATATTAGATAGTTGACAGTAAGGTTCTATAATTGTTAAGGTATGGAGAGGATTCGGAAATTACAAACGGTTTAACTTTATTCCAAACACAACAGCTTCACGTGTACATTACACTCTGAAGACCTCGATGAATTACTCGCACGCACGCTTGTTGTCAACCAAGTCATCTAGATTCTTCTAACGGCTTCCAATCGCCTTTGTCTCAACTGAGACCTGTAAATGTATCATCTACCTAACAATAATCTTATTAAGATACGTGTAGTTTTCATTTCAATATGTAGAGTATCACCAATCCGGTTTCGTATAGAGCCCAATTTTCGAGAAAATCGAATATGGAAATCAAGTATACTTGAGTAATCAGCAAGAGGTTATTCTACGTATGAAATTAAGTCGAAGATGTAAAACAAATTCTTCGTTTCGGTGACACAAAGGAAAACCAGCTGAAATTTAATTGTAGAAATTTAATATCTAAGACGAAACACGATATACGCCTTTATAAGACTTGAAAGTTTACATTCTATCGATGACGCGATAGAGTGATATATAGAGGGTGTACCGAAAATCATGGTACAAGCCCGGCAAAAGTAAGTAGGAAACGTCAATTTTCGACAGTTTTTGATACTAGGCTTCGCTTCGAAAATCGATTATGCAGAGGTAACGAACAGGTTAGACAGATTTGTTCACGCTTACGCACCCTATTGAGTGGTACAGATCGAAAAGGGCTGAATTTCCCCCGTTCAAGTCAAGTTGGGAACGTAGAATGATAATTCTTGATGCGAGGCTTCGTTTTCCAGAAAATCAATTACAAAGTTCCGTCCATTTGACTCTCGTTACTTTTCAAGTGCACGCGTACCTACCTGACGGAACTTGACAGCCCGTTGTCTGGGGAACGAAGCCAGACAAAATTTTACTCATCTGGGTACACGTATGAAGATACCGTTTATTCTCGCACATATTTCTATGTTTTCTTGAATATTTTTCTATTCGATAATATCAAATAACAAAACCGATTGCTTCAGTCAACGCTCATACCGCGCTTAATGCACTCGTTCTCGTACTGTCCTGTTTTTGCGACCAAGTTTTCAGGACAGAGATGGGAAGAAAGAAAACAATATAGTACATAAGCACCGCCTTACAGCGACTTAAATCCAATCCGAAACGTTAAAAAAATTGTATGGCTATGATGTACCGTCACGTACCGGTACTTTTGCCTAATCCACCCCACAACCGAAATTCAAAGTTTATTTTGAATATTATACTCGTGTAATTACTTATCCTCTTGGTCAATAAACGTTATAAAAAAAAGCATTCCTTCTCGTCCGAACATGAACGTTTAAGCAGCGTTGGGCACGGATTGTACTTGGACGAGTGACCGCTTGGTAACTCCGTGTGGGGTTGGCTCTCTTTGCTTTTCCAATCTTTTTTACTTTTCTGAATAATCTACGATCGTATCCAACGAAGGAAAAATATATTTTTAGCATTACACGACTGTCACGTTGTATCATACTTTCATACACGTACAAAGAAAGTGGCACGCGTTTTAAAACTGAAAGAAATAACGTCTCTTGGTATGCAGAAATTTTATGATGCCAGATTAATATCAAAAGTTATTATTTTACATTTTCGACTTACTTTTGTAGAAGAAATCACATACTTTTGGCTTACACCACGATTTTCGGTATACCCTGCATGTATTATCGTATGTATGTACTTACTCAGCACAACAAAAGTAGAACATCAATCCGTAGGGTTGTTGGAAAAGTACTTGCAACAGAGGTGTGCCCAGAACACGAATGTAATTTAAAGAGTTCACGTAAACGCATACTCAACATGATCGTGCTCTGAAATATTTGTGTAAGATCAGTCTACAAAATTAGTTGAAGGATTGAACAATCATTACACTCTAATTTTTTTGTTTTTAGGAGACAGATTTGTTATTAGTTTGAGGTTTTAAACGTGCGAATTTGTTAGCCCGTAAGTATTTCACGCATAATTTTTTAATTCCACGTTATTAACCTTTTAGTTACGATGCGCCACTACAGTGGCTCCATCTACTGACTCATCCGCTCACCGTTTGAACTAAATGGTCTTTTTCATTTGTCTTACTTTACGCAATGTTTTATAACAGTGTTAACAATATACAGACAGAATATATAGTCTTTGTCTTTGATACGCCAGTGTCTTGCTTCTGTTACAATAAATATACCATTATTAGATGCTCTTTTTAACGTGTCGATCCTTATAATTTTTTAGAATCCTCAATCTGAAAATGTCGCTTCAAAATGAAAAACACTATCGCGCTACGAGTGTGAAAATCGTGACGTGGGTCTATGTGTCGTGTCGTGCTTTAAAATATATCACACTCAATTGTATTATTAATTATTAAAGTAAATTATTAAACCTAAAGTATATGCATCATATCTCTAAGAAAAATTATAATTTAGTTGTTAAAAACTTCATTGCAATGTGCTTGAAGTGCAGAGAACGGCACAATCCGTCACACATTGCAGCGCTGTATCGTTTACGCGTAATTCGCGTCAAACTCTGCCGTACAGAGAAACAGCTCCGCGCAAAATTCAGCCCTATCTAAGAGGTTAAACGTCTTCTATCAGCTCTACATACTACAGCTGATGTGAGGTATCTTCCAAGATGTTAATTCTTGAGGTGGATAGGTCGTGATAGATACCGAAGAAATACCAGACAATAATTGACAGTATATTTATTGGTGACACTCTCGATGTACACTTTGCGTGGAGCTCAGAAAATCACTAGCGGTTCGCGTTTCGCGTACGGTCTCTAGTCGGTACGACACGGTGTCAATCAATCAGACGATGATTGCGCAAGAAGCGTCGCGCAGTTCCGACTGACTTTCCGTCACGATGATGCTGCGGAGGAAAACTATGACGGGGTGTGTCCACGGATGCAAGATCGTTGGATTCGTGGAGAAAAGCCAATCGGTTAGTTCCTATGTTGGTGATTGAGGAAGGATGCTAACCGCCCTTGAGAAAAGATTGCTAGCGGGTGGCATCGTACGTGAGAAAAGCAGATTTCTCGTATCTTCCCGTACAGTGTGATAGATTCGAGGCCTGTTAAGAGAAAGACTGCTTGACCGTTTGGAGGACCTTAGCTAAATAAATCCAAAGATTTGTAGCGGGTCCTTGGGCTAGCTGCAAATATTCTGCGAGGAGTGTATCGACATCTGGCGATCATCTTACCAAAGGATAGGGTCTTTGTGTAGCGAGTCACGGGACAGAAACCGTTGGAAAAGTTTGTTGTCGAGTGCCGCTACACTCTTATTATCGTCTGCCATTGTTTTATTTCCTGTACTGTTTATATTATGTACATTTTGTATTTGTTATTTTGTTATACTTTCAAAGAATAATTTGGAACTGGAATGTATCGAGCAACTCTTTTACGAAACTTTTGCTGTATCTTGAAATAACTTAACATTTATGAAGTAATTCGTTTGAACAATTTTGTAGACGTTGCGTAATAAGAAATTAACCTAATTTTCTTATTTGATATTTTATGCTCCCACCTACTTCGTCAAAAATATCCTAAGCGCTTTAAACCAAGCAATATAAACTTTCTCAGGAAAAGAGAATATATGTATACTTGGTCGACTTCGTCTATATACCTGAAGATGGATGCCGGCTTCATCAAAATTAGAGCAGGTATAAACTTTAAAGGACATTATAAAAATGATCAATGTTGTTCCAGGAGACGACGAAGAATGAATTTTATAATGTAGAATCTGCATCGGCGATGAAAATTTACGTAGGAGAACGTTGGGCGAAATGGCGTACTATTTCTTAAATAAATTATTCTTTTTTATGTGTCAAGGATGGAAATTTGACAGTTATTGCACGTGATTTTATAACTTTTTAGCAATGTAATGCATAGACGATACGACGAGAAAGGTGGATTGTTCTTTTAAAGATTGAGGTTACAGGATAAATAATCGAAATGTTGGTTTCCTCGCTCGTGGCGTAATGAATAATTTTATTGTGGAGTTTGAACTTTAAGAAAATAAAAAACAGTCTACACTGGATAATGTATACATTAACGTTACCTAATCTAAGATTCCTTTCACTCTTCTGACAGAGACCAATCGCGCAATTTTCCAGGAGGGAAATCCGAAACGTATTGCACATTGAATTACTCGGCGTAACAGCGTAATATTGCGTAAGATATCTGACGATTAAAAAGTTATAATCATATTACGTTTATCGTGTAACAAGTTCAGCTTGCAAGCGTACTTTCGAAAGAACGACGATGGTGATACTAAGTCAGTCATACTTGTCATCTTGGCAAGATTGCGCGGTGTGTGGTTTGCTTTTCAGTCGTCACTTTCGCAACACCGGTGCATTCACAATAGACGCGACGATCTCGAGCACTGGAGATGCAGTTACTATGTTGAGAGTGTAATTATGGATGGCAGTGGAGGAAACCTAGAGGGTTATTGCAACCTAGCTAGTGCAGTTTGCTGTTGTGTGTGTTAACTTACGTGTGAGCTAGCTACCACACCATTCACCGACAGTTCACGAGCTATGCATATCGCACTAGTTTGTCGACAATTTTTGCAACCACGTTCTTATAATATTGATGCGAACGTTACGTCGATTATACGAGAACCGATTGTTTTTCAGTTATATGGAACGTTATAGTAACCATGAGATTTATTCAAATATGTATATACAGCATTATAATTTAATATATTAATTTTTAATATATTGAAATATAAGTAGCATGGATGATGTTGCACGTAATTGTACATGATGTAATATGAGATGTGTAATTGCACACACACATATATATATATATGTAAAGTCGTAAATCTCGGGGTAATTCAGGTGATCGATTCTGAAGTCTGAAAATCGAGTTTATTGTGAAAATACTTAAATAAATTACAGGAGTAAACAACAATTAATAGCGATCGATAACAGTAAACAATAAATAACAAGTTTTGTACAATGTCTACCTGAAAATCGATTCTCGATTTTTAACGTCCCGAGCTACCGATCTTTCAATGTTTTAAATAATTATTTTTTCTTTTGTAATCTTGTCTATCTCCGATGTTGCTCTCTGTTGGTCCGTTCGAGAAATGAATGTCTCTCAAAATGGCTGTCCGTGAAACAAAGAAAGTCGTGCTATCCGTAAAAAGAGAAAGTCCCTATCACACTTGAACTCTAGGGAGTTTACATATATATATTATGTAATTACATTAATAGTAAACCAACGGACACGTCTGTGTTCGCAGTTACATATATTTACGCATAGACAAAATACAATTTACACGGTAGTTGTTACGCCCTCAGGCTTACTATAGGCCGCGTTTCTAACCGTCTCTCTTGGTGCTACAGTATCGCCGACAGATCGCCCGACACGAGCGGCAAAATACATAAAATATAGCCACAAACGCATAGTTAGTCGAGCAGCGAGTTCTAGAAACTTTTATTCGATAGTTATTTACCCATACGAAAAAGGTGGCATGTGTGATCATAGGTGGCGTGATCCTAGCGCGGTGGGGATCGTCTCCAAGAGAAGACAAAACAAAGAATCGAAGGGCAGTCAGTATCATTTGAGGACTCAATCGGAATGCATCGAGTGGTTTAAACGAATAAAATCCAGATGGCTTAGTCTAACGAGAAATATCATAAAGTCGGGTCAAATTATTGTAATAAACTAACTATATCATTGTTAAATCATTTGTGACGTGTATAATTTTAAATATTGTTGGAAATAGAAGATTATATTAACCCTGTTAATTCAGTGTTACAATCACTTAACCACCTCTGTTATCTTAAATGAAACAGGGGAACGACTATCTCGCGGCGTCGATTATCCGAATCGTAGCGAGAATTTACGCCTCTCGCTGACGCGCTTCCTGCGCGATCGCGTCTCTCCGCGAACGGTCGTAACAGTAGTAGTAATATATTGTTGTTAATAACTTTTGAAGAAATAACGGACGACGGCTAACAACTGCAAAATCAAAATCAAGATCATCGAAGCTGGCTTCCCCTTTACCAATATTTACCATAAAATGTGTTGGCAAATTTAAACAAATATAGCTTAAAACTAATTGCAATTTGGTTTAAATCTGATCAAAACACATTTTTTAACGTGACAAATTAATATGCGTGTTATTTCATTTTAAAACAACAGGGACGTAAATTTATCTACATCTACTTTGTAATTGAGACGTATTCCTTTCTGAAATACGGGGGCAGTGGCGCAATGTTTAGTCCGCGTTATTGCGGGTCACGCTGTATATTATTTATTAAATTAATAGTAAACTAATATATAAAATTATGTTTGGAGAAAATATACATTCTCGTTAGAAACATAATTCACTTCAGTATTTTGTTTAACTCTCAGAACTTTTATCATACGAAATATGAATCTTTAAAGTAGCGCGATGCAAGTCTTAAAATATATAGTCCCTGTAATGATTTCCTTTCAAGCCTATAATCTATTCAACGATGACAAATTACAGTGAATTAAATATTGTTGCGAGAGTTAGTTCAAGAACAATTAGCATTAAAATTGGAATAAATTAAGTACACAGTAGAGACACAATGAAATGGTATTTCCATGATAAAGAAACCATACGCTACTAATATTAAACGGTTTTATTCAAATTCACAATTTACACCAAGCAACTAACAATTTTATTGAAAATGCAATATAACCTAAAATTTTCATCTTCATCATGAGTTCTTTTTAGATAAATATGAAGAGCCCGATTGCAACGCGAATGCCATTGCCATTGACGGTGGCAACACCATTCGCTACCATAAAATTGTATTTCCAGTTCATTTTCTTGATCAGTTTGCGGCTTAAAAATGGATCAATTCTCCAAATTTATTTACATTTCTGCTTTTTCTACGTATATACATATATATTTCAATTGCAATTACAAGTTGACGACACAGAGTGTTACTTCTTCTGTTTAATCTGTAGGGCTGCAACTTACAATTAGGAGGTTGGAAAGGGTTGTAAGAAGGAAGGAGAAAAGTATTTGTCTATTTAGAGAATTTTGTTGTCTTTTATGTTGATCTTTTAGGACTCAACTTTCAGACAGTTTTCCATGGCGAGCATCGTGACCTGTTTATATAATCGTGCTTTAGATATCAGGATAGAAAAGGTCATATAGAAAATTGTATTTATGGGAACAGGTAGACGGGACGACCGCCTGTGAGAAAGTGTCGTAGACTTGAGGTGGCAGAGTAGGGAGTGTCCCTAAATCTCGCTTTAGACGAAAAGACCAACTTTCAGTTCCCTGATGAGTTATGCACTGCTGAAAATTGAAGTTTATACAGGTATTTTCATTTATCGTTACGGAAGTGTTACTATTCAATCTATTTATCTTCTCTCAACTGAAATGAATTTCAAGACAACTTTATATAGTTACTAAGGTAACAGGATACTAAGCGAAGAAAATAGTAGTTCGGATTTATACAACTAGACATGATTCGTATGGTATTGTCCGGATTCATTTTCAGCAAAACATCACGATATATCTATGATAGCTTATAAAAACGAAATCGTCTAAAATTAATTTAGAATAGTTGACCGTTCTAAACGGCATTTGCCACACGGATTCAAATATTTAATTCACTTTGGATATATCGATTCCATTTCCTGCTGAATACGAATCGTTCTATTCTCAACTCCGGAACTCTACGTATTTTTAACATTCTTTTTCCGTTGTTTTTAGACACCTTAAGAACTGATGATTTTCATTTAAGGAAAGGACATGGAAATGGTAACATTATTTTCAGTCGTTTGGGGAAGAGGTCTATCTGACAGAGTCGAAAAAGTTTCTTTCTGCGATTCTATAAACTATGACATAGATTAAAAGAGTATATCAGTTCATTTCATTTATATGTATCAGCAGACAGGATTAAACCTGGCTGGAGTCGCCGACAATCGCACAGTGTCATTTTATGTTTAAAATTAAGGACAAAATGTTACATGCAACACAAACACTTGGAGTAATGCGTATAAAATATGCGTATAAAATAAACAGATAATTCGTGGTCAAGAGATAATGTTGAAAAATTTAAAAATTTCTCGCTCACGTCGAGCCTTTCAATTGGACGTCCGCAATGTGTAAGACTTCGAGTACAGTATTAGAAACATTTTAATATTAAAAGTTTGAGCATTAAAGTAAAGTATTTATACGAGTATGAAAAATAAGTCTTCGTGTTCATCGCCGAGTTGAAAGAGTAAGAAGAGAAGCTGTCTTCGCTATAATTGTACGTATATTTTTATTGGAAGATAATGACTCGATAGCCGTGAAGATGTATTCAGTCGCACGGCACTCTTAAAGTCTTATTACGTGTATTTTGAGAAGCACATGTCGCTCTCAGTAGATTGGCGAATTTCGACATTCGTTTCCTTTCGCTCGTGTTCTTCTCCCAAAATCATTTTAGGCGGATTTGGTAAAAGCAGACAGGCCAATTTTACTCGGTTGTAACAACAACAGCCAAAGGATTCATGTTCCTAAAGAAGAAATTTGCCACCAAATAAGCGACTTACCGAAGAGGCGGAGGGCATGTCGCTTAGCTTTGTTTTTCTCCGATCCATTAGATAGATTACTTTGGTGTATCCAATCGGAATTACGACCTTCCAACAATTTTATATTCTGCGCATTTTCAGCAAGTTCCTACCTAAGAAATTTTACATCGAAAAACCTTTTATCCCCAATTAGAGTCTTAGCGAAGAAGAAGAGCCTTCCGCTAAATCGATTGCTCTCATCATTCCAAACATAGGGTTCAAGATATTTCTCTATATGCGATATTTTCATTTAAATATCGGACGTAAAAGGGGAATTATGTTGCGTCTTTATTCTCCTTTACCTGCGGAACTAATTTCCAGTTTCATCTGAAAGATTGTGGCGACTGAGCACACATCGTGACGTGTCATTTGATCCAAAATTCAGTTCCAAAATCACGTGACCAAAAATAGGTGAAAAAGGACTGGTTATGGATGTTGTAACGTTGTGGGTGTCAACACAGCTGAAGAAGGCCACCCGCTCGGAGACGACGGTTATCCGATAGACGGAACATCCTGCATGCCACAGCTATCGAAACAATAATCAGACAGTAACGGAATAGCCACCTCTGATGTACACCCGACGATAACAACCCCTCCAAAGGGACTAGAACTTTAATACAAAAACCCTCGTAAATTAGCGCTCGACACATTATTCCGTTGTAACACTTCCAACCGTCACTCTGTCGGATTTATATAATAAACTCCATTATCATGTACAATTTCTTCACCTCATCCGTGAAAAGTTCAAACTGCGACGCGAGATCACCGGCGATCTATCGATTTTCGCGACTTATTATGTCTGCGACGTGACATGGGCAACGTTTTTCGGATTGTACGATAGACGACCTGGTTTCATGCGATTCTTTCTTTAAATATCTCTAACTTTTTACGTTAACAACGACTTAATTCAAGACAGACAATTTATAATACAATATAATTTCCCGATAGGTGTAGTGTGAAATACACATCTAGTGGCGAAATTCGTTTATTAATAGTTTGGAAATGACATTTGTTCCGCTTGGAACGCATAAAATAATCACGCGGTGTCTTGGTCGATGAAGCAAGCTTGTGGCACGGTTGTGAAGGAAGGTTATTCTTGAGTTTGAATCTTTTAAAGTATTATCTCCTTGGAACTTCCTCCGTACTTATAGGGATATTTTAGAAATTCGATATTTCCAAAGTGTAATTTAGGAACACGTACCTGGTTGCCAAGATTTTTAATGTATTCTTCTGAAAGAGCGGACATTTCGCGTCGATGCAGGTAATGCTACACCTTTGGGCGCGAAGAGGTGCGCAAAGAGCGTATAGTAATCGCGATACCAGATACCATAACTTGGCATTAGAATATCAATTTTTTGAAAGAAATCGATCAATATGTATTCTGAGCATACTAAAAAAAATACTTCAACTTTTAAGGGTAAAATACACACGTTCTACAACGTTCAAAACATTAGACACTCTGCAGTCTTGAAAGTGTTGACATTATTCAACCCTCAAACAGCAGACATCCTTAAACATCCATATGGTATACATCTTCAAACATTCGAACGTTACACATCAAACACACTTAACACGTACAGTAATACACATACAGAAGATCTGTTGGGGGAATTGACAGAGTCAATTTAACGGTAGCGGCGTGTCGACCGTCGGTTAATGACGATGGTTATGGTAACAATGAATACGCTATATATGTCTTTCTCTTCTCCTCTCATTGCCAATCCTTGAATTTATAGTAATAGAGTGCAAAATTCAAGGTCCCGTGTTTATGATATTTTTATATCGAAATTTCGGCAACATTGGATTTTCCAACAGCTTTCCTCGAGTAAACATTTTTATTCGAATAATTTTTTAATAAGGTGCTGATACAATTGTAGTTTATACCTTTGAGCGAATTAGCTTCGTTATTAAATTAACCATGTCCGATTGTACATCTGACAAAAACAAGTTGGCGCAAGAGGTGTTTTGAACACGAAGAGAAAAATCAATTTACTTCTACAAGATATTTATTCGCTGTAAAATACGTACAAGCCTTATGTAGGTCTCTTACTGTCTGTAATACAGTGCTGTTCATTGCCATGTTCTCTGAGCAATATCGCACGACAGGAAGATATAAATTAGACAATTTCATAGGAACAATACGGCGATATTGCCACAAGAAGCAATAATGTGGTGCACAAGTAATTCTACCTGACCGAAATACATAATTCTAGCTCTCTAAGGTTAAATTAGCATTCTATGTGCAAGTAACATAACTTGTATGTAGAATGTACAGGGTGTACGAAAGTAGGAGTCAGGATCACCACAGCGTGATTCTACAGCTCGGGAACGGTGAAGATTTATTAAAAGAAGTTGCACCAAGATTCACCATCACCATGAAATTCGACTGTATTGTACTCGTCACGGTGTTTAAATTGAGAAAGAAGAGACGTTAAAGTTCCATTGGCTCTTGCACCGACGTTATTTACAATATGTTTATATTTCGCAGCCGGATAGACGGAGAATTATTATGCGACTCTAATTATTCGTATGTAATTATTTCAAATTGAGTCACATGTTCTCCACACGTAACCTAATGATACCCACGGTTTTACTTTCTCAGTTATACGCAAAAGTATGTTTGGTAGTATATATATATATATATATAAATAGAGCCTTTTTTTAATACAATTGTCTCAATAACTCGTCAATGAAAATGCACACAAATTCATTATAAAAGATCGAGTCGTAAGTTTGGAGATTAACGTACATAATTAGTTGTAGAATAGATTTTTCGAGAAACCGCTAGATTTAATTCATTTCTGAGAAAGACAAAGCTGTTAAATTCCTTTGTATCAACAAACACGTCTATTTAAAATATGTTTCGAAATATGTATCTGCTAACTGGAAGGAAAGCGTCAACTCGTTACAATATTTTGAGAATCTTTTACTTTTAATGCATTACAACCATATCGCGATATAGTTTACATTCGCTTAGATTCAAATTGGCCTATGTGAGATTAGTTTTCTTATTTACCACTGCTTACCACTGCCACGTTTCAATTATCTATTTCGATTAACTATAACGAAGTATAATACTAAATGTTTATTGCTAAATCAGTTGATTTTCAAGTCAATTACAGTTATTGCATCGTTACTGACACTGTCCTTTTTCAGGTCAACGATGAAACCATCAATTTGAGCCATTGAAGGTGCCAACGCTAGCTAGTATCAGTGGTGAGTAAAAATGAAACCTTTTGTTGCATTATACGACGTGCGTTATATAATTAATATTTTTCGAATTATAAATATATTGCATATTTGTAAACAGTGTTGGGCAAAATTTCATGTACCTCTTAGATAATGGAAAACAAATTAAAATAATATTTTGTTCGCGAATGGGAATTAAATTTCGTATTTAAATAAAAGTCATTTAAACGATATGAAAAATAATGTATTTGCCATTTCTTATTTGCAAGCGAAATTTTATTTTTTTTAGTTGGATTTGATTGGAAAGCGAATGACGACGTATGAATAAATAGCTTTTAGTTTTGCCTTATCTATTCGCTTATCTAACAACTATATTGATATCTTGACTGTATCGATCCTATTTGATTTTGACGCACAACGCAATTGCAAATTGTAATTCACAGTAATGTTTTCGATTAAACCAGTAATATTTGGGTAAAAATACATTTGTCCAGCGATCGACAAACGATGAATGAAAAATAAAATTAATTTGATAATTTTAAGAAATGTATTTAGACTTGTCTAAATAGTAAATAATTTATTGTTGTTTTTTATTTGAATTCTCCAATGAAAAATGCCGCTTTATTTGAACAATTATTTCAATGAAAATTGATCGAATAACGTCCAATATTGTTTGGAAAATATTTATCCGAGACAAACAGTTGGTGACACTCTGTATCATGTTGTATCCTACGAAGAAATAATTTGTAATAAATCAAAAAGTATAGGTCTGTGCGATAACAAAGTATGCGATCAGTTATGCAATGGACGAAATCGCGCAGGTTTCCTGTGATGTTCGTTTATGACATATTGCAGTTGAAATGTTGTACGTGCAGATTGGTCGCTTTACTGTTTAATGTCTGCAAAAGTTTCCGCTCGTTTATCTTTTTAGGCGACCACTTAATTTTCATTGAGTTCGTTAAATTCATTTCCAGCGAAATGCTTGATGTTCTAGCTCACACTTGGAGCACGTAGTTACATGTGTGCGTATCAGCGCGCGGTATGTGCTGATATATTCAGCTGCTCTCTTCCACTGAACTTCGTTTGAATATAGTCTAGATTCATTCTGGCACGAGTGGATGGTTCGGAGATTTATAGGGGAAGGTTGCACCATTGACGAAATCCGCGGTAATACCCGTGCCGGTCCATAGATACCGGTTACATAAAAATCCCACAGCGTAGAATTTCCCTGAATTTAGATTAATGACACCCGATATTTTGATAAATCCTAATAGCGATCCTTAGTAGTTTGGAAATACAATTCCCTGCGCCGCAAACAGTTTCCGCCTTCCGCGTCTACACGCGCATTGCAGAACAGCCACGTAACAATATTTTTAAATTAATATACTTAAATATTACCTTTCAACACCGAGTCAGTATAAGCTATCACCTGAAATAACGCGTTATCTATTGATTTTATTCAAAAACGTTTAAAGTGAAATTTATCGTATAATATTTAAGGAGGTTCGTCGAACGAGTACCTTACGACTTTTCCATACTATATTTTTTTTTATATTTATGTAAACTCCCTAGAGTTCAAGTGTGATAGGGACTTTCTTTGTTTCACGGACAGCCATTTTGAGAGACATTCATTTCCCAAACGGACGGACAGGGAGCAACATCAGAGGTAGACAAGATCACAAAAGAAAAAACAATTATTTAAAACATTGAAGATTGACGGAGAAAGATCGGTAGCTCGGGACGTTGAAAATCGATTCTCGATTTTCATGTAGACATTGAACAGAACTTGTTATTTATTGTTTACTGTTGTCGATTGGTATTAATTTATTTATTTATTCAAGTATTTATTCACAATAAACTCGATTTTCAGTCTTCAGAATCGATGATTACCCTGAATTACCCCGAGATTTACGACCTTACGTTTATATTATTATATTATGATACATTTATCGAAATTGTACTTATATTTTTGAAATGCTTATTAAGGCGACTTTGAGTGTTTTAAACGGCACTTTGTATTTTTCATACGATTGGTCGATCCAGTTGGACAACGAAAGACATAGAAAAGAAAAAGCAGTACATTTATTTTCCCTGCCCTTTATGCAGTGCGTTTGATAAATTCAATACTTTTATGCCTGCAGTGCAATGCCTTTCTTACTTTGTATGATGCCTTTGTTTATGCTAGAATAAAAGCTTTTCTATTTAAACACAATGTCATTAATTACCGGAACTAATGTAACAGGTACGACCAAAGCTTCAAAGTAACAGACAATAGTAGTAAGAGCTATATATTTTTTGGCAATAAATACAAACGATGTTAAAAAATGCATCTGCTCGTTAATAGAGTTTGAAGAATTCTATAATTAGAAAATACGTGGAACTGTTTCATAGAATTCATGACGTAAATAATCCGTGTATACTGAGAATTTATTGCACTTTTAATTCTAGCAACTGATACAACTCGGACCTTCAGTTTCTCTGATTCGGCTGTTGAATCCAAAGCGGTGCTACAATTCTGAATTTGATTGTTGCAAATTTCGTTCAATCTTCATCGGAAATATCCCGCTTGTTTTTAACGATAGGATAAAATATCAGTGAAAAGCAATATTTGATTGAGAGAGGCAAATGTTGTACGCAAAAGTTTGTCTCGTGACAGTTTTTTTAAATGCAACTACCTATTCTCCAACCTTCGACGAGCTAAAGTGATCATTTCACGTGATCCTGAGTACGAAGAATTCACAAAAGTAGGGCAACTGATGAAAATACTGAAATAACCACGATGAAAAGATTAATGAAACGATTTTCTGAATTTTCTTGTAACTTTCTCGCTGGTATTGGCACGCGCAGTTTTAATACGTTTCTTGGTGTTTGCAGCGTTTCGAAAGAAAGAAACGCGTAAGATCTGGTAAAGTGGGAACAGGCTGTTGAATGTGTTCGCTACGAGCGCAGATCCGACGTTGCAGGAATTATCGAGCTTGACGATCTACTGATACATTTGGAGGCGAATATCCGTCATGTAGGAACTACGTTCGATATCTTCATGGTGTGGAAACGTTCTGTAATAGATCGGCTCGCCGATAGCTCAAAAAACTTACGCATTGTTCACCACTCAAAGTGGCATCGATAAAAAATGGTCGAATAATACAATGACCATATATTTACGCTTTGTGGATGCTGATGTACGGCTTGACGAAGCCATTTCGGATTTTCGGTATACCAATAATGCATATTATGTCTATTCAGTCGTCCGTGATTGTTACAAACAAACTCATCGGTAGACAGCGGACCTTTATACGGATACGATATATCGAAATATGCAAAATACATGCAAAATGTATGCAAAATATATGCAACGAAATTTGTGTTGCTATTTAAACTATAGTACGTTGCAGTAGTTTTTTTTTTCAATTATCGATTATAGCTTTTTACGCGCAAAGGAAGTTTTAAAAAACCTTTTTGGCAGTTAATATCGACTTATGCGCTGCCGGTGATTGTAGTCGGGCCTCCTCTGCTATTCTAGCAACATATTTCAACTTTTATCCCCCCCTCCCCCTTTTTTTTTCTTCGTATTTGGAAAACGAATTTAAAGAACGTGCAGTACTTGGATAATTGTATTCAGGCCAACAGACGAGACTGCGTTTTCTCAATTTTACGGAGCTTCCCTACAATCGAATTTGCGATAGACCGATCGGTTTCATCTCGTCCACGAACATTCGGATATAATTGTGATGCAATATTTTTACTATTCGGACGTTTCCAAGGCAAAATTATTTCTTCTTCTTGACGAACTCGCCTCACATTTTGGATCGTTGTTTAAAAGTAGTAGCAGAACGTTTTTCACGCTGTGTAACACTTTTGCCGCGCACGCCTGTGTCTCGGTGTTGTTTCATTCGCGATTCTCTATCGCGTGCAATCTGCTTGTCACACATTTTGCAATAAACGTCTTCTCTCTGCGCAGTAATACAATTATTTGCCAGTGCAGTAATTCAGTTAGACACCGTTACACGTTAGCAATCTTCCGACTTGGGCATCTTCTCAATATTTAAATTCTCAATCGCGAGTGTTTCGCTATTAACACTATCAAATGGCTCATGTAACTGAATTATTCAAATCTCTTGCGGTATAATAGCGAACTGTAAGACAATTTACCAGCTAGGAGAACACGGTACAAAACAAAGATGAAGTAATCGAGGCTGCTCGATGAAATTACCGATAGATAATTGTACCAGAGTACAACTTTATTTATCCGAACTGATGAGACATTTACCAGATACGTTTCTGAGCTCTTATTATCCGAATGCAGGCCGTAAGTATTTACAAATTTCAGCTTAGTTAAGTCCAGTTGTATGAAAATTAACACCGATTATAGGAATGATAAAGAAGAAAGGATGGAAGAACTAGTAGACTCCTATTATCCGACTGATTCAGCTATCCAACACGGCCGTGTCGGATAAATGGAGTTTTACCGTAATGTAACATATGAGTTAGTTTTAAATATGCACGTATTCAGAAATATGCACTTGAGCAAATATAACCACTATGTTTTTGGAATCTCGCAATGAGGAAACAAAAAACAACCGAAAAAGTCGCCCATTTTCTGGTCACTCGATTTTGGAACCGTAGTTTAGCAAGTTTCCTATCGTTTTTTTTTTTTTTGGAAGACACACTTATAGTTGTTGTGTGAATTTTTCAACTCCAAGCGATGCCAAAAGTAGTCATTCCATAACATCCTTCGTTCCCGTCGCAGCTGACGATTATTTTTTCTTAAAAGCGTTAATGCAAGACTGTTATACGCTTCCGGTTGCGATAGAACAATAGTGACGTAAAAAATGTATGCTAACTTGTTAGTAACACAGAATCGTAATTTTAATAAAGCCGCTTAAAATGTACGTAACGAGCACACTAATATACACCGGTTTAACAACGGATAGGTGGCGAAGGTGGGCACACCAATATCAAGACCTGCTTTTATCTTGACTCGTAACGAGGACGTTAATGCGATGCGATATTTTGCTGCAGCAACGTTTTATCCTTCACAAATGGGCTGCGAATCAGCCGTTAAACTTGTTATCTATAATCATTCATCAATGATTTGTGCTTGGATGTACGTTAACGCGTAAAGTTTCGATAGGGAACAAGGATCAATCAATTTCTCGAAGAGTGCCAACGTTATTAAATATGCTTGCCGCAATTAAATATTTGGCTGATTTCGGAACCGATATCTCCAATTCGATGTTTAATTTTCAATGAGATTCAAACATTAGACTTCTCTTAATATCAAGTTGCCCGAGAACTAAAACTAATTTTTGATTAAACCGTTCAAACCAATGATACTACCGTCGTAACGTAACTATCGCAATTAAAGTTCTAGCGATCAACAGATTTCTGTCCCATCAAAGAAGCATTAAAAGCTAATTATTCTCACGGTGAAACGATATTAATATCTCCATCGAGAAGGAGCAAGTGTAATTTCAGTGAATATTCAATTGTATACGCGGTGATCCACCTAGCACCTTGAACGCCTCAAATATTTCGCTTGTTCTTATTAGCAAACATTATTTAATTAGGAAAATATGATGACAAGCGGGAGATTTATCTCGAGATTGTATTTTCCGGCATTTCAAAATCACGAATGCTTTTTAAATGGGACTATATGCTTTTAACGTCATGACGTTGTATCTGTGGCGAGTGATCTACGATGGAATCATTTGGGTACACGACTTGCGTACGAAAAGTTTAGAAATGTTTCGGAATAAATGCAAACGACCAGAAGTGTGTAATGCGAATAAAAAGAAATGTATGCGTATATGAACTTGTATATATATATAAAACATATACACGTACAATAAGGAGAAATATGGACCAATGTAGTGCTTTTTGTAGAAAATGATAATTTTGGTTCGCTATTTAGAAAGATACGCTTTGGCGCGATTTGGTACCTGGCGAAAAAGAGGCAATAGAAATATTCATATTACAATATTATCGTAATACTAAGGAATTAATAGTATTAATATAAATACTAATATTTTGCACGCAACTTGTTTGTGCTTAAAACAACTGCAGTTCGTTTTGGCATACTTTTAGTGAAATTTGTGCGTACTTCTTGAGGGATCGCATACCTTTGTTCTTCAACTCTTTCCCATAATTCATCGAGATTCAGGGGTTGGAGGGACTGCCGAAGCACAGTCGGCATTTTTGCGGCTGTGTCTCGCTTGCGCCAGTTCCTTTGGCTGTGTTCATCTCACGGAATCAAACTACGGAGTAAGGTTACGGCTAATCCCTGCTTACGCGAGTCCACGGTCGTATAAACAGATCTGGACACTCTTATATCGAAAACAGAGAAGCAATCGTCCGAAAATCGAGTCTTGAAAAACCAACATGGAACGCGGGAAGAGTCTCGTTCGCGTGTACGGATACACATAGACACGATATATACATACTATCTGATACTATGCATGTCTTGAACTAAACAGAGACAGAGACAGAGGCATTCTGTTCATCTCTGTCTCTCTCGCAGATCGAAACTCTTCTTGTCTTCCATGTTGATTTTTCACGATTCGATTCTCGGACGGCTCTCCCTAGCGAGTGTCGGGACCTGTTTATGCGACCGCGTGAAAGTTCTTGCCAGCGACAGAGATTGCACGGATCTCGACTTGTAGCGTCACTAGTCCCATCAATGACTTTGATTGGTTCCACGGGATGTGATCGGGAATCGGCATCCGATTCCCGACTGCTTAACGTCGGTCTCGTGGGAGCAGCGACCTGTGGCCAAATGTTGGTCAGACGAACCACAAGATTGTTGATCGCAAACGATATGCTTCCTCGACGGGTACATCTGTACGGGTCGACGTCATCGGCTTTGCCGCAAGTTGCCAGACGCAAGAGTAACCGCTGCAAAGTCTCCCTGCTGTGCGATACTTGGGACTCGCAGAGGGACCCTGTCCGACCTGGAACTGGATCCGATAAAGGTAGCTGTAGTCGTGTAGCTGTGGCCGTGTCTGATGAGGTTTCCTGACAGCTACCGGCGCATTAACGAGCTCCTCTCACGTATGTAGTTTGAGCGATTCTGTCCATTCCGCGCAAAGACTAAGGCAATTCTTACGACGATCGAATCGCGCTCGACTCGACCGAGAGTTCAGCAACGCCCAAACTCGGATGGCCCAGGGAAGAGATGCATGTTAATTGGATTTTACCGAGTACAAAAAGATGCAATCAACATGTACTTTGGAGGTAACCGAATCAACTCGTGTTTTCTTCGATGACTTTCGTTGTTCAACTTTTCGTAGGTTTCCGTGATAGTTGAACGTTTCGTAGATTTCGGAGCCTACTTCTTCGCAGCAGACCTTAAACTGAAGTTTCCAGGCCCTGTGGCCTCTATTCGCATTGCGCGACTCGAAACCATAAAGTTGGTTGCTCCGTTCTACTCGGAATTCGCTGTCTCGCGCATTAAGAATAATCTCTTGTTAATAACGTTAATGTCACGTTATTTACTTTCTATTTGACCGCCATACGTAAGCATATTGTGGATCGTTGTTGTTTCGATAGTTGGCGGAGAGACGCGTTCAAAGATATCGCGTCAACGAGAGTCGTAAATTCTCGTTACGATTAAATAACCGACGCCACGAACTGATCGATCCCCTATTTCTTTCACGATAATAGAGGTGGTTTAATTGATGGTAGACTGGATTAACACGTATAAATATGGTTTATTCAAACAACTCGACTACTAAAATTATACAGTCTGAGGCAGAATAAGCGAGGTAAGAGTACGAGACGACTCTTCGAACAACGGTGCTAGACTACTTTTCCACGAAGATGATGCTAAGGAGGAAAACTAGCGATGGGTGTGTCCAAGGAAAGGAAAAAAGCTGATTTGTTAAGAGCAAGTTTTCGTTGGTAGAGCGAGGGAATAGATTTCGTTGTTAATTGGTTATCGCCAGGTTGGTGGGTAAGGAAAGGTGCTAACCGCTTTCCAAGGAAAGTTGCTGATGGGAAGCATCGTTCGTGAAATAAAAAACCAACTTTCCGGTGTCAACGCGTGTTAGACAGAAGGCAAATAGAGTTGGAATTCGAAAGTGATTGTTTTTGGTCCGAAGGATCTTAGGGGTGAATAGGCCAAGATTTACGATAGATCCTTGAGGCTATTGAAAGCCGTGCATCTGGTTGCTGTCTCTTCCGCGGTGAGTGGCCTGGTTTAAGCAGAAAGTCGCCAGACGTAACAGTTATGATCGTAAATGTTACGTTATAACGTAACCTTGACATTGCTTTCTAAAAGAATGGTTGAGTTGCGAGGCGTAGTTTGGTTCTTGTTACGAGCAGAATCCGATGCTGGCGAAAGAATTTGACAACAAAATCCAAGTTCAAGGTCAATTTTCAAATTCAGATACGGTGGTCATGATATATAGTTTCCGAACACTCTGTGCAACGATACAGGAGAATTGTCAAAGAAGCGTGTAAAGTTGACCTGGAGCATGATTTTCAAGCTCAAATTTTTTATTGCAACGTATTCTACTCGTCGCGAGGAGCAAATTTCTCAAAGGAAGCATCGGCAGCGAATGGCCTCTGCTCCCGAAAAACAAGTCAAAAGTTTCAATAATTCTCGCACTAGTTTCATTCGCGGTCTTACAGTTTGCAATTTCGTTCGCATTTAACGAAAAGGTAGCTTACTATTTATGAAGCAACGAGAAATACGGATTGCAGGAATAATCGCGAATCTCTGCGTGCAGGAGATTATGTTAACCGCTTGGCGATCAAGAATTAATACTACGACACCTGAATGCAGATCTACGCTGCGGTTAATAGGCGGAAAGGAGGAGAACAAATTAATTATCGCTGTTGCTGGTGCTTGTCCATTAGTGGACTCGCATAAACTGGTCGAGTGAGAATCAATCACACGACGGTGCGACAAGTAACTCTGGAGAAAGGTACCTTACAAAATTCGCCGCGTTCGAGCACTCCAACCAAATGACCGTGTTACTCGACAAAGTTTTCGCCATTGAACGCTACGTAAGTTGCAGCGCGACTCGCTCTTTTCCCAGCGTGTATTATTTATGGACGAAAGCGATTTCTCAAGTTGTAGCATCGTCGATCGACAGAATGCCAGGATTTGAACTTACGGAAGTCCAGATGCGATTTGACCAAGGACGATCCACCATAAACGTATGGGCAGGTATCGTTGGAAATTATATCGCTGCTCCCATGTTTTTGCCTACATCGATAAAAAGTGCAACATATTTGCGATTTTTACGCTCGCGTCTCCTAGTCGAATTACGCGAAATTATGCCACGGCAGAGGCGTCGTTGCGTTCATTTTGTGTTAGTTACGATCGTTCAGCCAGTTGTTGAACAAAAAGTTTGGATAGAATACGCGCGGCCTCGTTGCTCATGAAATTTCATGGCGCTGAATATTTTGCTTTGAGAGAAGAAATTGCCTACAGTTCGATCGAACAGATTACATTCGTTAAACAGTTACAACGTCCGATAGAATGTGGTTTTCATCCTGCAAGATCGATGCGCGATCTTGGTGAGAAAATCGTAGAGAGTTTGGGGCTGTTTAAATAGACAGAGAGAGAGAGAAACAGGAAAGAGGAAAAAGGAAGAGAGGAAGGAAGATACGGGACATATAATAGCGAATCTAAGGTACCTGCGCGCAACAGTAGGTGGCATTTTCCTGCATCTGAATGCAGAATGTAAGAGCATGGTGAACAAACTCAGTTTGAAAATTATTAAAATTTTAACGCTTTTCCGGAAGAAGGGATCGTTTGCGACCCGTGGTTCCCGTGAAACTTTTCTTCTCCGTGATGAGAAGAATATGTTGAATGAAAAAATGTTGATCTAGAAAATCACGCTGGAGTTTTTTGTACAAATCTCCATCGATCCAGAGGTGTAGGATCACGCTACGGTTTCCACACTTACTTTCTATGTTACAGCTACGAGAACCGGAACATGGGTCAAAAGCACAAGCGTGGCCTTGAGTTATTGGATGGAATTTTAGTTAGCATTGGACAAACGGGAATCAAAGAAAGGCATACGTGGTCGAACTGACGCGTGGTTAGTAAAGTGACGAGTAAACTTTCGCGAACGACGTTTTAGGAAACGTGTCAGTCTTGCATTTCACCGTCAAATGCTACAGCTCGAATGACGAAGGCAATTACGGAATAATCGTAAAGTGTCTTTTGCAAAGGAATGCAAACCTTTTCAAACTACACAGTATATTTGAATATAATATTAAAGATATACCGATAGAAAGCAGCTTTTGTAGCGGCACTCGACAGTAAACTTTCCAACGGTTTCTGTCCCGTGGCTCGCAACACTAAGACTCTATTCTTCGGCAAGATGATCGCCAGATGTCGAAACACTCCTCGCAGAATATTTGCAGCTAGTCCAAGGACCCGCTACAAATCTTTGGATTTATTTAGCTAAGGTCCTCCAAACGGTCAAGCAGTCTTTCTCTTAACAGGCCTCGAATCTACCACACTGTACGGGAAGATACGAGAAATCTGCTTTTCTCACGTTCGATGCCACTCGCTAGCAATCTTTTCTCAAGGGCGGTTAGCATCCTTCCTCAACCACCAACATAGAAACTAACCAATTGGCAGCAACGTCCGTTTCCCTTACTTTCCAAACGGAGGCTTTCCTCGACGAAACCGATGATTCCGTATCCTTAGACACACCCCAGCATAGTTTTCCTCCGCAGCATCATCGTGACGGAAAGTCAGTCTTTAGTCTTTATACATCGCCGTCACACAACAGTCGTTAGACCGAGTCGTTAGATAGTCGATCCGAGTTTCTCGACATCTTAGCAATCATCGTCCGAACTTGTATCGTAATCGCAAATCGCGAACCGCGAAACGATGATAGCAATCGCGAGTGCTACGAAAAGTGTGCATAAAAGTACATATTAATAAAGATATTTGTTTCGATAGTTGGCGGAGAGACGCGTTCAAAGATATCGCGTCAACGAGAGTCGTAAATTCTCGTTACGATTAAATAACCGACGCCACGAACTGATCGATCCCCTGTTTCTTTTATGATAATAGAGGTGGTTAATTGATCGTAGACTGGATTCACACGTATAAATGTGGTTTATTCAAACAACTCAACTACAGTCTTGACAAGGCAGAATAAGCGAGGTAAGAGTACAAGACGACTCTTCGAACACCGGTGTTAGACTGACTTTGGAAACCTAGCGATGGGTGTGTCGAAGGAAACGAAAAAAGCCCATTTGTTAAAGGCAAGTTTTCGTTGGTAGTAAGGGAATAGGTTTCATTGGTGACAATAAAAAAACCATTTCCGGTGGTCAACGCGTGTTAGACAGACGGCAAATGAAGTTAGAATTCGGCAGTGATTGTTTTTGGTCTGAAGGACCTTAGGGGTGTATAGGCAAAAATTTACGATAGATCCTTGAGGCTATTGAGAGACCGTGCATCTGGTTGCTATTTCTTCCGCGGTGAGTGACCTGGTCCAGGTAAAAGTCGCCCGACGTAACAATATTGTTAAATATACTCAAGTGTTTCTTCCGCACCTATCACGATCTATCCACCTCACTTTGAATAATCTGAATTAAATTACAAAAGGGGGACTCGATCTGTCGAGCGGGTAGATTTAATAAGACTGGAGCGAGCAAATTCGTTTAGATATGTTCGAGGTGACGAATACGTTGATTGGATACTACGCTCGAGTGCGACTCGAACACGATCCTGCAACTGTCAGGGTATAAAGCATAATTGCCCCAAAAGGGAATTTAACCCGATTTCACTGACTGGCAGAGTAACGTTCTGACATTTAATTAAAATTACCCAAGAAGATGGGACGTTCAGTTTCTTACATACGTGTCCTAAAATTCCATACTTTTAGATAGCGACGCACGCTATGATCTTATGACCTACTGCAATACGTTGGGATGGATCATGGTGAACCCTATCCGGCAGCTACATTGGACTAAACATCGCGTTGCCACTTTATGGAAGATGCGTGGAAGAAAGTCTCATCTTTTGCAGGAGTTGAAATGAGACGATTGTGACATCTTCTTGCATTTCGTGTAATTTTATATAATTGACTACAGTTACTGCTAAATTCACGAAATGGTAATTAATTGCACGTAGAGGATTTATAAAAACCATATTGCAAAAGAATTACTGAATAAATCGAAAGGCATAGCTACAATTTCTTCCCAGACTAGTTAACTACTGATGCATTTCTTCTTATATGCGGCAGTTCGTGCTTTAAGATATTCGTCGTTATTCGTTAATACGTTCATGCTGGAATACACAAACATGTGCATACGAGAAACTCTTTATTTTCATTTTATGTCGATTTTCAGTTTCATTTTTTAAAGTCAGATGCGTTATCTGGCTGCTCGCGAACGTATGATATCTATTCCATGTTCAAATTGGTTTTATCCACACGTTAAAGCGAGCTACGACCGGATTGAATCTCTGTATCATAATGTGAGAACTTTTGCACGCCTGAATCTTGCCAGTCTGACGATCGAGAATATTGCTACTGGAAGAATCGCTAATTTTCTTAGCAGCCAACGTTCGAATATTCGTCAAACGACATAATCTCGCACACGGTGAACCTTGTAACGTACACCTTCTTCGCGTATTATTCTTTTCACCGCTTCGTGTGAAACTCCTACTCGACAAACTGTTCTTTGCAATACATCGATGGATAAATACGTGCGATAGAATGCTCGAGGTCAATTTTATGGTCCACTTTTTCAACAAATCTCCGCAAACCCCAAGACGTAGGATTACACCTCCCAAAGCCATAAGATGACAGACACTTTCTTGGCACACTGTGTAACGTCGAAGCATCCAGTTTTGCCACATACAATTTTGTCATTGTCACGCTCGACTTTGTTCGTTGTAAAGTCAAGTTTACACACTCCACCTGTGAAATCATAGTTTTTGTATCAAACATCTTTTCGTTAGATTATCGGAAATCCCATAAAAATACTGAGTACTCTTTGACTGGACACCCTGTATAATTCAGCGTCCATGTGTAACCTATTTTGTTGATTAACGGAAGGTGACTCGATCTTTGAATCGGGGAGAAAAGTTATGAAAGAACAAATGGATGGACAGATTGGGAGATAGAAAATGTATTTAGACTAATGATTGGTTCTGAAGAGGGTTAAAATCAGGTGGGGAAAGACGAGATAGTAACAATAGTTGTGTAGTATCGGAAAAGTATAAATTAGAGTCTGAGGAATAAACTAAGAGTCTTAAGAGTGCCGAGAGAGTATGCTTTGGTGACGTAAAAAGTAAATGAGTGCGAGGGTTGAGGATCAGCATTTTTTGACCTGAGAAGCGGAAGCTGTGAGCCGAGTGTTAGTATACGACGTACGAAGATATTGTAGTCAGTTTTTGTATCGGGTATCGCTTGTTAAAATAGAATTAAACTTTATTTAATATACAACATCCTTCCTTGTCCTTACTCTGGAAGAACCACGCATCGAAAGATACTACAATAGTGACTTGTATTCCTTATGATATAATATAATACAATACAATACAACGGTTCGCGAGCGGATCACTTAATTCAATCGCTTTGAAAAGAATCACCGCAGAAAGTTCCTAACACGCTACCCGGGGACCGGGATAAGTTGGATTATTAAACTCAAGTTCTTTCATTGAAGACATCGATGGACGCTGCGTTCCAGAAACCGCCGATCGCACTTGGCGAAGCGTAATAGTAATTTGCAATAACAAATACTTCAGAATGCCTAATATTGTTAAACATATGGTTCAATTAACAATTGTGTAAGTATCGCTTCTTGAAATTGTCTTCTTAATCAATTTTAACAAACTTAAAATCACGTAATAAATCATCTTATTTATCGTAATAGTTAATACACAGATAAACACTGTTCATGTGTCGTGACAGAAATACAGACAGAGTTCATATTTCTAGAACAGTCATATTTATGATAACATGAAAGCTACCGTATATACAATAATATAATTTTGCATGCGAAAAACATTCTTTCGTTTCCATAAATCCCATGATATTCAATTTTTATTGCTGCAACCTGTGTTATTGTTTATACGTCTGTATTTATCTGTGAAAAATCTCGCTATTCGAATGAATATGAACAGAACGAAACGACGAAACCACATTGTGGCAATAACAATGCGATGGAATAACAGTTTTATATTGCGAATAAAAACGGTAAGATGGGGCAAAAATGAATAAATATAGGAATTGAATTTGCTATTAATCAGCAAAAGTAATTACTTATTCCAATGGTTGGCTTTAGCAAACTGATTCGACTAAGCAACTAATTACCTAATGAGTCACAGCAGTATAGAAATATTAGTTTGACGTCAGTAATTTCTGCACATGACCAATACATATTTGGTCGGACAATATAACATGGCTGTGTGACTGCAAATGAAAGGTTCTATTATTTCTGTTCAATATCGCGCGTATTACATATTAGTATATAATTATAATTACGCAGTAATACAAATGTGAATAAAATATCTGGCATTCTCCTTCTTCAAAGAAAGATACCAAGTTGGAAAATTGTATTTCTAATTATTAGTACCAATTTACATTTTTAACGAACGTGTATACGTACGCGACATTGTACGAAACGTGCACTAACTCACATTTTAATAAACATTCATAGATCGATGGTATACTTTAATAACATGTGACATATAAGGTAGAAGTATTAAAAATATTTCTACGTTACTTTGTTTTAGAATAATAAAATAATAATTAAAATATTTAATTTTCTGATTCGTTAAATCGAAACTTATTGTTACTCGTATCGAATCATAAAGTCATAAATGGTTGTTTTGTCAATTCTACAGGATATGCAGCATGATAACATATTTCAAATAATTCGTCAACAAATTATTATTACAATCAATTTTTAATTAAATAGCAGGTAATAATGAAAAAATATGGAATACAATTTTTTCACAGAACGTTTCGTTTCAGAGAAAAATAAAATTAAACATTCTGCATACGCGTGTATTAAGCCAATTTTCAACCGAATATGTTGAAACTGTGTTTTTTTCAAATTGGGGCCTGAAGCCAAAAAGTTTTATTTCACATATTCGACTCTTTTCTGCATGTAGCATCCTAGTCGGATGCCCGCGTTATGCGGGACACCCTGTAGAACCATGCTGCGTATTTGTTTCTTCTCATATTTTAGAATAATATTTGAGAATAATACAGCGAATCCAACAATAAGAATATCATTTTGTTCAACACACTGCAATGGAGAATTATGAAAATGGAGAATATTTTAAGAATACAAATACGTGAATTGACATGCAATTTTAATAACATAGATTTAAATATTCTCAGATCGAATAATTGGAGAATCACTAACACTATTAAAATAATTGTATTGGCATCGTCGAATCCGTCTTTTTATTTTTTAGAAGAATCTTTAGAATTTTTAGAAGATCATTTCGAAATTTTAAGAATGACAAAAAGGAGCTGTGGCATATAAGAACAAACGTAAAATGAGGATCAAGTGCGCCCTAATCATGTAAATGCGGGGCCCCGTTTGACCCAACTTGGCACTGAGCGGTCAATCGAGGGAGCAGTACAGTAAAAAGTGCAATAAAAAGCTCTGCATAGTCCGGGCATCTTGGCAGAAAGACACAAATTCTCCACAAACAGGAGGTAGAGGAAGAAGAAGAAATAGCGCAGGTCAACTAAACATACACCGGTCTCAACCACCTGTAGAACAATTCTGGCATTAAACGCGCAAACAAACTTGACCATGGTACGATAACACGTGGCACCACAATGCTATTGTCACGTAAACTGGTGACGTGGGTTTTAAAGGACAAGAACGTTGAGCCGTAACGCAACTATTAACTTTCCTTTTATCACTCTTTATTATGAACTTGGTAATACACACTTGAATATACACTGAATTGACACGTATAAATCACAGTTTACTCCAGCAACTTTATACGAAAGGTAATTAAAGGTAATTAAAATAATAATTGACTGTTCTAAAGATAGAGAGTAAGTGATGTTCAGTGACGATGCTGTGGCGGAGGAAAGCTAGCGATGGATGTGTCTAAGGGCACGAGACGAGCCGATTTGGTTAAGGATACTTTTGCTAGGAAAGCCAGGGTAATAGGCATTGCTTCTGATTGGTTAATTAAGAAGGTTGGTGGTCTAGGAAGTTGCTAAGGGAAGATACGGAACGTGTATAAATGTAAAAAAACAAAGACGCTTGTTTGGTCTGAAGGACCTTAACTATTGAGGCTATTGAGGGTACCCAGTGAGGAACCGTAGACATCCGGTTGCCATCCTGTCAGGTGTGTGTGGCCCTCCGGACTGCCTTGCACGGCGGCCCCCCGCGAAGTGCATCGGTGCGTCATAACCTCACACCGCGACAATAGTTCTGAATGGACGAATCAAGATTGGCGCGAGGGAGGCCCAGTGCTTGTTGCTTACCTGCAGTCCCTGGGCCTCCCTCGACCGCTACAGGGAAGGTCATCGTGGAGGTTTTAGTCGGTTGGAGTCCGACACCACCGCGTCGCTTCTCTCCCCCAGAGGCGATGCGGAGTTCGTGCGGATTTCCTCCACATAAAAAAAAAAAAAAAAAAAGTGTGTGTGGCCTTGTCTGTAATGCGGATTGGGATGTGGTTGATGCCACGCTATCATACTTAGACTAACTTCTTTCCTTTGAATATTTCACCACGTTCTCTACGATTCTTACATATATACATAAATATCTGATATACGGATAATTCGACAGACTTTGAAGATTTGCTGGCAATTTAGAAAGAGAGTACAGAATCCTAAATAAACATATCTGACATTCACACATATGCAATAAAGTATTTGTTCCGCCTTGAGGAACAGGAGACGTGAAGATTCTTGTAGGTAAGTTTATGGCACGCTTTCGCAGCCAAGAAGCTATTTTTCAGCATTGTCATCAATATCATTTTAAGCATTGATGCCGTTCTCAGTCGCTGAGCGTGTCATAAACGCGGTGACCTCCTCATTAGCGACGCGTAATCGATTTCCGCGTCCCTTACCTAATTGATTGGAAGCCTCGTGTTTGTCCGCACATCGCTTAGCCCCTTTTCGCCAAGGACGCTCTTGAGATGCACGGAAGTGCGTGACTAATACTAATGAGCATGCTGATTGGATTTTTCTTGCGTGCGCTGAAAGTCCAATAAGTACGCGTACGTTTCGGAACTTGCGCTGAAAGTCAATGAGCACGCGTACCTTTTGGAACTTGCGCTGAAAGTCAATAAGCACGCGTACCTTTTGGAACTTGAACGCTCATCCTACTCTGGCAAGACGGTCTCGTCAAGAGCTTCGTAAGCATCTGTCAGCAATCGGTGAAAGCAGCCTCGTTTCAGTCTACGCTGAAACACACGCAAGAATACGCATCTCACGGCAGCAGGAGAAAAAAATATCACTTTGTGCGGTCGAATCGATCAGTCGAGTCTTGTTCGAGCTTTTCAACCGTGAACAAAGAATCCGAGCAGCCGTGGAACATGACTCGTTTGATCCAAGTACAGTTGATGTAAGTATTCGTTCGTATCGTCTCAGCATCCGAAAACTTGTCTCGCGGAGGGACGCTCGTTCGCGTCGTTGACAGTCGATCGGTCGGAACACTCGCTACTCTCGCTAGTAAATCACTTGCTGAAAGTCGACTCGGCGCATAACGGAAGCAACGTTGTAGTTAACGAACACGAACGCACGTGCGTGTGATGTTCGTTTGGGCCAGAAGGCAGCTCGGCTCCACAGTTTCTCTAGCAATTTCTTGTAACCTTGTAAAGCGCTACACCTACCTGCAGAACCACTTAATTTCCGACGTTATTGAGAACATTGTGCTACTTGAGTCTATCGAGCGAGACTCACTCAACTTGAAACTGTAACAAAGTTTACCGAGTCGATTATATCTGAATTTTACTCCAAGTTGCATCAACTATCGGCCTACTTTAAAAACCAAACAACCTATCAAAGATCTCGCGACTCTCTCCCGGGAATTCATCCCTTCCGCAGCGGAGGTGAAATGATTTCAGAAATCATCAAAGTTTCCTTCGAGTCCGGACAATCGTCGCCAGTATATAACGTCAGTGGAGACCTTTGAAATGTCTGATTCACAAGACAGCTGTGTATGGTAAGGAAAGAGGCGACTTTTCCGTGTCTGCAGTTCAAATCGTCAGCAGAGTCTCAACATCGCAACTGTGGCGCAAACCGTGTTAGCGGTGAAAACCCGCTAACGATATCAGAATATTCTTATAAAAAATGTATCTATATGTCGGAGATGAAAGGACGTCGGACCTTTCTTTTGGAATGTTTGGGCAGGACCCCGATACCTTAGGCTAGACTTTTTATTATAGCCGTACCTAAATGAATAAAGCTTAGAGATAGTTGTGTATGATTACGGGTGCCCCAGAATTATGACAGTGGACTTGGGCTCGAAGCGACGTAAGGGAACGTAGCGACGGTGACGGGAGGGACAGGTACCTACCAGAGGTACGGAATAATTAAACATCTCTCCCTAAAGACAAAGATTGACCCGAGGGAGGTACAGAGAGGAGTATATAAAGGCAGTTGCACTTGGACTGAGATTCAGTGAGATACGGTGGTCAGGTAAGAAATCAGGTTCGTCCTCCCGCTGACCGTGGATCCGTTATCGAAACCCAAGTCCGTTGCCATCGACATCCCGAGTATCTAATCGGTTCCGTGCCAGCTAATATGCCGACTTGTATTATTAAATACCGTTTACATCACACAACAACGATGGCCAATCCGAGTGGACATCCATTAGACGCCCCTAATCTCAGTGCTAACCCGACATGTATATTTCTACAATATAACGAGAAAAAACAAATAAAAAAGAATAAAGAATACATTTCTAGAATTATGGGAGCACTCGCTGTTTGTGTAAGCGGCATCTTAAAGGTAACAAGAAGGTACTTAACGGCAATGTTGGCATCTGCCTGGGATTTAAAACGTCATCGTATAAAGTTAGACGTCAATGGACTAGATGGTACTGGCGGCTTAATTGTAATTCGGGGATGTAACGATACGCCCCGTAACGAAGGCCTGATGAAGCTTAAGTCGATAGTTGCCAAGGGTTAGCGTATCCTCGAATTTCGTGTTGTTGTAAACGTTTATTGGCAACGTACTTGTACGAGAGCGGAACGAGCTAATGTGGCTTCGGGGAGATTTTATCTTACTTGTAGACGGTCCGAATGAACCAGCCAACTCACCGCGCTTGCTTATGCGAGCGCATGTAACACGTGCAGCATGTGCAGCGCTGCACATACCAGCACCGGTTGTACCGGTCTGGCTCGCTTTACGTTTAGCACCCAAACTAGACAGAGGAACACAATGTTGAGAAACGTCGGCATAAAATTGTACAACGGGCTACGTAAGGAGCCACGTTGCTCCTCAGCCAAGGCGAGACGGCTTTTTATATCGTTTATAACGATTCACTGTGTAAAATGTGAATTAATTTAAATCAGGGGTTCCGTTTACAATTTTCTTCTTCGTTCTTCTTAAGGTTACATTTACGACAACTTGGCTACACGATATTAAAAATCGTTACGTATCTAGTGTCGTTACATCGCTACGTGTATTATACGAAGCATTTTACTGTCCGTACATCAAGCTAAGAGTGTTAAACGTCGAAGGGATTTCATTTTTATATAATATATTTAAAAAATAAGAAATCTGTCCAATTTGTTCAAATTCAAATGTTTATTTAAAACGTTTAAAATGTACGCTCGTATAAGAGAAGCTGAATCGAGTATCTAAATTCTAGATTTAATCACTAGACAAATTAAATAGTATATATTGAACGCGTTAAACGGATTAGTCAGCGAAACAGTGTAGATGCAACTTATTAAGATATTAAATGTTGAAATTTCGGGAAATGGGAAGCTAGTATTTAACGTATGAATTCGTAATGTGTCCAAGTGTTCCATTAGATTTATAAATTAAAATTTCCAATTTCTACGTGCGAATCCTTCGCCACTATTGTCGTTTTTCTCGTTACTTTGTTCCAAACATTATTCGTATCGTTCATTATTCAAAGGAATATAAATTTATTTAATTCCATATTTTACACTTTTAATGTTATTTAATATCGAATACTTTAGATGCATACATTTATAATTATTGAATACGTTAGAATAATTATTAAGGTAGGATTTTGAAATAAAGAGTTATATGCGGGTAGTCATCGGTGTGCATCAAGTTAATTCGTTGAAAATAATTATAATCGATTAAAATGCAACGTCCAGAAGCATGAATACAAAACCGTGCGTCGCGTTACGGCCAAGTTGTGTTCTGTTCTATGCATTTGATTTCAGGCGCATGCGGTATACAACACGGAATATTTATAACATGTATATGTAATTAAATGTCTCATCTGGTTTACGTATATTTATGAATTTACTAACGTACAAGCCGATGAACGTTTGTTCTAATTTTTTAAATAACTTCCATCTACATATGATTAAATAAATTACGAACGAATGCATAACTGTAAGAACAGAAAAGTGTATCTTCCATTTAGTCTTTAAGACGTACATATATCGAAAAATTAGTAGAAATTTGTACACATAAAGAAAATTATTAGGAAGATTTTCTCTATCGTAATACTTGCGTCCCCTTCAGGACCATCTACTTCATCGACTCTGCTTCTATTATCCGATAGAATTACGTATTCGCCACATCCATAATATCCGATTTCGCTGATACTTTATGTCGAAAAGTAATAAAATGGATCGCGGATTAAAACGTGAATGTATAATAGCGCGTACTTCGTTTATGGACCGGAAGAATCATTTTATACTTTGTAAATTGAATTCTTAATGAAATCGTCGTATACGCATATGTTGTGGGTCAGTTAGCGTATCTTCTTCGAAGCGACTTTCACTGCGAAATTTCAGTAGCCGATCCATTTCAAGTACGTTGTCGTGTAATTGTTTCGAGTAATTTGACTTGTACGTGTAGCCGCCGCTCAGCCTCAGTTTCCGAGATTATTGGGGAGAATATTTTTGACACTTTTTACTTTGAGACGGATTTGTGTTCTATTGGCCGCAGTCGGCGGTTGTCTCTCTCCTTTCAACTCCCGCGACCTGTCGTGATCGCGGGTAGCTCGGATAGAGTCGGAGTTGCCAGACGGTCCCTACATGGGGACGTGTTATGACACGGTAGAGAGTTATGGAGTAGCAGTGGGCAAACCGTGGAGTAACGTCGATTGGCGTTGGTATAGCAACCGTAAACACATAGACGCTGGCTCTTGTGGTCTGGTTAGACTTGTGAGCCAAGCGGCTCGCCAGAGTCCAGTGGACACACGAAAGGACACGCAACGACTGCGTAGGGCCGCAAGCAGCTCCGGATAGGACCCGGGCTGTCCGGCAGACCGCGATCTGGATCGGGATCGTACGATCTCGAAACGCCGCAGGACGTGTCTTGGGGCACAGGAAAGACGCTTCTCCGTGCACGGGTCGAACTGCGTGACGCGTGGTGGAGACACCGTTGCAAGTTCCTAACTGTAGTCCCTGGGCTTTGCGTAAAAAATGATTTTAACCAGTGTATACGCGTGAATTCAAAACTTTATTTCGGTGCGATTGACGCGTCCGCTCGTCGTACGAGGCAAAAAGTTACCATTTGCTGTAGGAACTCGACATTTTAGTAAAAAGTAATATAAATGACATTTAGTGGCGCGTTTCCTTTACACTTGCAGTAAATCTATTGTGTATTTCATGCAAAAAAGGTTTGATTATTTGTTTTGTGCTTTGTACCAGCTTGTGGAACTTTGTATCAGCTGCGCCACCAAAAGCAAATCCACTTGGAAGATGTGTCCGAAGATACACTGGAATTCTTAAATTTGTCTTGTTTATGAATCTCGTTATTTTTTGGCAATTTTCGGCTTTTTAATAACGATACCTTTTTCATCAAATTCAATGAATCGTTAATTTTCTATCGAACGAAAACGTAATCCTTGCTCGTTTTGCTTTTGCCCTGCGTTCGACGTGCGTTGTTTGATTTTGCCAGCGCAGCCCGCAAGGAATTTTTGAAACTAAAGTTTGCGGTTAACGGGTTAACGTGCATGAGGAAATAGTGCACAAACCTACATTTTGTTGTTTGCAATAGAAATCGTAGATATTAGAAACGCGTACAACATGCGACGTTACACGGTGACGAGGAGCATAAAGAGAATAACGAAGCGCGATCGATCTACTTCGAAGCGAATTAAGCACCTTTATTGCGAATCGATTGATTATACATTATAAAGTCGTAGAACGGTAGGAGGAAACGGAATGTCCGTTAATGCGCGGTGGATAATAGTTACATGCCTCTCCTTGAAGCGAACGTAGTCCTGTAAAATTTACAGCTAATAACTAATGCAACTGATCGCTGTCGTTGAGCCTAAATCGTAATTCGTTTGATCGGCGTTCGAACGCAGAAGAGCCACATACGAATTATTTCTTCGTACATCTCGTGTAATAGAAGAGGGGCGTGAGAGGTACGAAAGATTTTGAAAATGCCGCGTTTAGAAAGAATTATGGCTATTACAGCTGCAATGGCGATATATCCCGCAATCTGCATAGTTATCTATCCAATCTCCAGCCAGGTTTTGGCTCGGTAGTTGGTTTTCAGTCTAGCGAGAGAGCCGTTAATTTGATCCAGGTCTCTGCCGTAGTAGCCCTTTAAAGGTGTCCAGTGTAAAGCAGTTGGGAAGTTGCGGGAATAGTCTCTGGATTAGTCGCTCCTCTTCCATGTTGTAACGGCAAGTTAAGTTATGGAAGCGTGTTTCATAGGTAACGGATGAACTATTCGCTGGTATAGTCGTAGCGGCGGTGGATAAGACACGATTGTTTTCTCGCGCTATTACTCCGGTACTGGCGAGTTTTTCGCGTTCTCCTTTCTAATCGAATTTCGCAGTAAGTAAGCACAGCAAGGTATTGCGACATCGGAGTAATATCAGAGACTCGAAGTAGCGATTTCGTACAATTTTCGAGAATTTCGCTTATACGTTCATTGCGTAACGGCGTTACGTGGCTTGGCTCTTGTCGTTTACGGATTCGAGTGCCCTGCACTTTGCTTACATTTATCAATCGCGTAACGTGTCATTGGTATATATCGAAGACCTCGTGTGAACGCTGTGTCGTAGTCATATCCACGCGATAAAGAGTTTTTCCGTTTTATACGACGTGGGATAGACGTGTTCTTTCATCCATTCGTTTGGTTCGAGTACGTCTTTATCTACTCTGTGACAATCTAACGCTGGTATCTACAATCGCTTGGCAGTTATTTTCGCCAATTTTCAATCCTATAGTTCTACGAATATGTCTCTCAAGATCGCGTAAATGCGTTATTCAAACGAATCTAAAAGATCCGGATGGATGCGTATTTCGTCTCCTACTAATTGCCTCAACACATGAATATCTCGCGCCTCCGTGTCCACTTTCTTGTTCTTCACTCCCGTTTACGAATTTTAATCGATTCTACCACGTGTACGTATTATTAAAGCGTCTTTCTTTCGCAAACGCGTTTTTTTACAACAGTGCAGCTTCATACAAACGTGAAAGCAAGTCTGTGAAATGTCGCGGTGTTTATCTCGACAGAACAAGATAATATAAAACAAAAGACGTCTATTGTTTCCTCATAAAACGAAAGAAACTTTTCGGACAAGCTAATATTTTCGTTTGGTTTGCCTGTTCGTTAAACAATTAATAAGCTTGCGATCATCTTCGTCAAGTGTTTCGATAGAATTAAACAGTCCTCGTTTATGTCTACGTGGTGGTCGCTTGTGCGTTTAATCTATTTGTGGCTTGCTGCGTTCGTTGATGTAATATAATTCTAGCTTAACATTACAAGTGTTATTATCACGTCCCGTGCCCCGCACGATGCGTAACGCGGAGGGCTGATCAGGAGCAGCCCGTGATTCGAAACATTTTCGTAGGCAATAACTGGTAATTTCATCCAAAGCAATTTAAAATGTTTATTCGAAACCGCGTTTGCAAAATTTGAGGTAAACGGCAGTTAAAGCTGCTACAAAACTATATTTTGCGATAAATTTATAGTTATGCTTAGCTAGCTAACATTCTAACTAATTATCTAACAGTGTTTTTATAACGACATTAAGACAAATTTAAATTGTAAACAAAGTCGGCAGTTTGAACAGACCAATGTCTTTTCATCTCCGACAGTTATAAATAAATGCAACGACTCGGAGAAATCGCTCTATTACCAATCGTCTAGCAAAGAGTTAGTTGTCATTTTGTCTATCGAAGAATCAGTTATCATTTCGTCTACTGAAGAGATAAATTACCATTTGTTAATCGAAGAGTCTGTCAGTCGATTGTCAATATTGGAATCGAATAAGATTTAAATAAATCGTTGCATGTTGATAATTATTTTCGAACAACTTTAATCCTCTCCCGTGCCAGTGTTCCTGCACGTATCAGGTTAGCCGAAAGTGGAACCGATTGCCAGTTGCCTTAACGTCCATTAACGCTGACGCGGCAACTAAATAAAACGTGACATTATCGCAGAATTCAGTAGTTTTATGTAACGCAATTTTGACTTCGTTTAGATGTTCTCGTGGAATATTCGCGATGATGATTAGTGTCCGCTCATCGTTCTGGCGGCAAGTCGTTGCGTGGTTGATCGTTTTCTGCGTCTCGTTCCTCTCATCTCATCTGCATTCCTTCTCCTGGTTCCGTGAGTGTCTGGAGCAACGATTTCTTCTCGTGCTGGTATTCGCGTCAGCTCATTGCACTAGCAAATCTGACCTACCCTTCCCACGTATTTCACGACGTCTTGTTCCATAACAGCGTTTCTTTCACTTTTGCAATGGTCTTGTTTCGCCCCGCGTGTCTTCCTGCGTCTTCGCATTCAGCAGATATCGAATACGATACGATATCGAATCGACGCTTCGTGGACAGTGTAACGCGTTAAGTTTGGTCACTGCCACGTTTTCGTATTTCGGATAAATGCTAACAACATTTTTTTATTCCTTTTATATACATCTATTTTATGTATTATTTCTTCGCACTGTACCAACTACTTAAAATAATACGTAACAACAGATACTGATATTCTACTGGAATATTTTGCTAGTTTCCACAAAACTCGACTTTCGACTTGAAAGCCACCGGCCTCGATCATCTCGAAGCACCTTCGATGAAGCTAGACAAAATTCCTGAAAGCGCTCCAACACTCGATGTTTTGCTCCTTCGCAAATTCCTTTGAGATTACCAAATATCTCAAGAAACAAAGTATATTATTCTGCTTCGTAAAAAGCAGCGCAGAATCAAACTGCTATAGAATATTTGAAATATTTGCAAAGAGATATTGTTATCAAAGGAACGTTCTCCGAAGATCAATTTAAGAAGCTCTATGAATTTCACGCGTTATTAAAATACTATTTCTTCCATATTTAATTCTTCTAAAACACTAATTTAATTTGTGAATGCAGACTACAGAGTAAATGTGTATTAAAATTTCCAAGTGACTGCATAATGTAAAGAAAGAAAGTAAATTGAATCAAAATTCGTATTAACAATGAGTGTTTTAGTCGCGTACTAATTTATACGCACATACATATGTATGCGACAGCATATATGCACTTAAAAAGCTAATGTACATATGCAAATGTCTACGATAAATATTTGCAATTATTGCTCGCGATAAAATCAGCTGATTTTATAGATACGAACAATGATCTAGCGAGTAAACTATATGAAAACGTATCTTAAAAATATAATCGTCATTGTGTAATGAGATAACGTCAGTCTTACTCGTAGTAAGATTGTTGAAGCATCGAAGCAAAGGAGAAGTAGTCGAAAATTTCCCTAAACAAGTTTGTAACATTAATCTATTTCAGTAAGTCGTATTAATCGTACGAAAATGGAGAGAAAAGGACGAAAAAGGTTGATACGAAAACGTATCCTGTTTGACCTTGTTTCCAAGTTAAAGCTATTTTTGTGTGCTTACTTTTGCTGTTTTCTTTGAAACGTGTAGCTGGCGCACGCTTCCCGCATTTAAATCCATTCGACTTTTATTTCTAGTGTCGCTCGAAGACAATTCTGCGTTCGATATCCATTGCTAGCTTTAAAGCATGTACTTTGTGCACGTACGCGTTAAGGTTGCCAACAGATTCAATACGTGGAATTGTCGAAAGATTGCGAAATTCTTTGATACGACCGGAAACTTACATACAGATCGACTGTGGTCATTCTCAACATTTTTTGCAAAGGCCAGCAGTTGCGGATTATTGAAATACTAAAATACCTATGATTTTTAAACAAGATTAGATAGGACGAACCATTTGTATTGTTCTTGTGCTAGTAAATAATCACGCGAATGATAAATTCGATATTTTTAATGACCGATGCTGAATTAAACAGCTGCGCGCCCTTGGCAAACAGTACGTTCATGCAATGTAACGTATTACATATGGCTATTTGTTTAATGTCACGACGTAAAGTAGATGGTCGCTTTGGGCGTTCGTCCAACTCCAAAACTATCATGGATTCCTAAAGGCGCTCGAAGAGTCGATGGATATATATCGGATATTTCTGCAAACAATGGTCTCCCAGGAAGCCATTGATCGACCCCCCTGTTCGCATAGTTCACGAATAATCGACGCGCTTAGCACTGACAATTATTTCGAATCTAGGAAAAGTTTCTCGCAGCCTGGAAATTCCGTGAGAGTCGAACTGCTGCTTTCCGAGAAGAAAGAAAACTTTTCATTTTCTTTCGGTCCAACTCCTCCACATACTATATAGGCCATAAACACGGAATTTTCTTGATCGAGAAATTACCAACATAATTTTATAGATTGGAATTTTATGGCGCGATCATTGTACTCCTTTGCGTTAAGTTGCAAGATTGCAACCCAACAAGAAATTCGATTTACGGAAATTTCGTCCTTCAGCTTCTTCACCGACAGATAAATTGGTTAATTAACTAATTGGGATAAACTGTATCACCCGGGTTGCGAATCTTTTCATCCGAATGTGTTTTTTCGGGGGCATCTTGAGTCGTTGAAGCTGGACACTTTCTTGGTTTGAAAATTCGGCCTTGCGAACATTTGGCCAAATAAGGTCGTACTTGGCTTTGCGAAGTGGCGATATCGTAACTAATGGAGGGGAAAAATATAAAAATATAAAAAATATCGGGGAACATAGTAAAATGATGTACTACGTCGCATTCAATGGTATAAAAGTTACTTAAAAAAAGTATCCTATGGAAAATTCTAGCTACAAGATATACTGAAAAATATGGGACAAAAGTATTATTGTAAACACGATTGATCGAACAGACCATTCGGCAATTTTCATTGTCGTCTCAATCGTATCTATCGAGCAACCATGAGCCTCCTACGTGCGAACAATACAAAGTACCGTTAGTTATCAAGTTCATTAAATTATACTGGAGTGCAAAAGCTATCGACAAGCGACTACCGCCACTCAACACCAACTAACAACCGGACGACGATAGTGCAGTGGTTAGCGCCTCAGGATTTTTCTTCCGCCATTATTAAATTAGGAAGAAAAAGCGGCAGTACCTCAGCAGCGCCATCTACACCAGCCAGCAGCAGCATCACCCATCACGGAACTACTGCAGTCCACCTGAAATTGGTGACCCCGACGTGATCGACAGCGATATAACCAAATTGGTCCAATCTACTGAACCGTTCTTAATTCCTGAGACCTACAAACTTGTATCTGAAACTAATAGACTGTCGAGTGTTCTGCGTTGCTAATGATCTCTGCTGTTGTGTAAAAGCTGATCTGTAACAGTCCGCGTGATATCGTGATGATACAGAGTGGCCAGCGGCAAAACAACCAAACCAATGCTCCTAGTGACAATTTTGCTGGTTATCACTTTCTGGATGATAGCAAAGTAATTAGCCCCTAGAAAACAATCCAAATCTAATTCGATTAGAGTACAGAGTAAGCCATACAATAGGTTGAAAATACCAAATTTTAGAGAAGGTATCGTCCAAATTTATTTCCCGAAGAACGACTCTCATTTTCGAATTCGCCGGTATCAAAAATCCCGTCAAAAAAGTTATTTTAGTGAAACACTGTGCAATCCGGATATTATACTAAAGTCACTAATTGTTTTCGATATAATTCTTCCTTTGTATCGAACTGAATCGTTCGGACTTTGGAATAAGGTCAGCTTGTTTGAAATGTCTTATTCATCGAAAAAAAAACGAGGCGTAGATTTCGAAATAGATACGATGCTCTCGGTTATTATAGTAATCAGAGAATATGGTGTGAAAGGAGAATAATAATAATAAATAATAGCGATAAGGTGAGGTTTTAAAAATTTCATAGGAAAAGAGAGAAATGGATGATATAGTGTCCCAGATGGATATTAAATTAACCCCTTGGCCTATAACCACGAGTCGGACTCGTGGCGAAGAATTTGTGCCATAAGCACGAGTTCATCCGCTTTGTAATAATAAATTGTTTTTGTTAACTGATCAATCGATCGTGATTACGCCCTAGACGTCTTAAAAGCACCATTTGTCCTCAAACGTTGTTTATTATTATAATATCGCTTTTGTAGTATACATGTTGCGTCAGTTTGGGCGCGACCGAACTTCTTGCTCGCTATGGCTGGCGCGATCGGCAGATGGCGTGTAGGCCAAGTGTACAGATGAAAGAAGACCGGAGTAGAGGTCGCGCAAGTGTATTCGTAGAGGATACGCGCAAGTAAAAGAGGGGGCGCCTCTTAATTCTACGGTACGCAGCTTCCTCAAGTCAGAATTGTAAAAATTGCCGAAACATCACCGTTAACTCGTTTAAGTTATTCATTTATACGTATATATTATCGCAAAATGAGAATGTAAACTGAGCGGTTCGTATTAAGGTTTGGGTATACATATAGATATAAATTAAATTTGTTATAAAACAGTGCAGCAGGATATAACTTTAAAGAAATGACATTGCATATTAAAAGAGAATTATTAATTTATACGGCGCCAAGGATGTAGTGCAACGTGATCTGCATGAAAAGTTAGAAATTATTTTCTGGAAAACTATCGGAGGCAACTTCAAAAGACCGCTTCAGACTTTTAACGATTCGCTGTACTCTTTAGCCCGCTTCGTAAAATAAACGAGATAATACTGTTATCCTCGTCTTCGGAACGAAAAGAGATGCAGTTTTTTGTAAATGGAGTGGACATGTAAATTTTCATGTTTCGCGATAGTTTGCCCAGGAAGAAGCAATGTTTGTTTTAAAAAATGTTCGTTTTCGCTTCTAGATAATTGATGTTTGGTTAGTATTGGATAATAAAGAAAGAAAATTATTTTATTTATTTTTATTATTTAGTTTTATGTACTTGAGACAAATATTAGTCTCATAGGCGTTATTGATCATTATGAAAATAGAAAAAATAGAAAAGTAAAAGTTAACGATTTCCGAAAAGAGCTGGCGATATGAGATCCTGTTTGAAATTGAAACTAAAATCTGAAATCATGTCATGTGGAAAGTCAGGCATTTTCTTGCCCTTTTAAGGCAATTTGCACACACGAACAGAGGCAGCATTAGTAATCCCATAGTATTCATGGGCTCATCTCTGGCAGACGTAGAACAACGTTAATATAATATAAAACGTACTGCAGGTGAATTATGAAGATTTGCATTAGGTCTGCCTGTATCGTGTAGTTTCTGTCAATATTTCTTTATCCGATGATAAACTTGCAATTTTTTTGTGCAAACATCCGGTAAATTATCGTGTCCATTTGATCGAAGTACGTAGATATCGTTGCATTGTAGTGCGCCTGGGTTTGAGTTTGTTGCTAGCAAAATTACATTATTGTGTAGTGGTCGTGCACTCCTTGAGGTGAATGTAAGGTGTACAGATTGCTAGCTAGGTTACTTGGAGCTGGAGAAACCAGGGAGTCGCAGGAGAGGTTTAGTTTTCGTGGACGAATCCGGCGTAAAATCGAAGAGTCACTGGATTCGAAAGATTTCTTCCGTATCGAGATGTAGCAACGAACCTGATGCTAAATCGGGGAGTCGTAGGAAATAATAGTAAGACGTCGTATCTTTGACTGATAAAAGTCGGGACGACCGGAGCCGTAAAGTCGTATCGCGTGGATACGTTCAGCTGTGTCGTACGGAATTGCAGGATTCAACGTTAGACTTTGACAATTACGCTCGAATTTATATACGTATACATGTACATTTATATACACACAAATATACATTGCAATCAAGAGAGCGTGTCGGAGGAACAAATGAGTGCGATTGTGTGTTATCTCGGTATTTCGCTGCACTGGCAATCCGGGGACTAGGAGCAGCTTCTAGGAACGCCGAACAGAATTCACACCGTTTCGCGGATTCTGAAGCGTTAACGTTGATCGAAAGGGAACTTTAACCCGATCTCGCTATTGTCGCACGCTTAGAAACGGCAATAGGACGGCATACCGCAATAACCAAACAGTAACGAAATAGGCGCCTCTGACACACACCAGACGACAACTCCTCCAGAGGATGACCACGATGGGGACCAGAATCAGTCTGTTAAAATATTTTCACCCAATCTCTTGCAACAAATAAATAAATTCTGTTATTACGCATAAAGTTCAGTTTCTCCACCTTATTCGCGAAACGTTCGAACTGCGACGCGAGGAGATTTATTGTGTCTCCGACGTGACGCTATAAAGCAGTAAAGTAATTCTTCTGCTCCTTGTATACTCTGAAATCGACGCAGTTGGATCAAGGAATTTATCGTGGGAAAGCGTTCAAAATTTTCGAAAACGGTACCTTTCAGACTTTCTGTTTATCCCGTTGTTGTATGTCCCGTTGTTTAGACACGCGTTTTAGAATACGGGCGTTGCTGTTTCCGCTACGAAGCTTTGAAAAAGTACAGCCGGGGGTCGGACGTTCTCCATCCGTAACGTGTTTCATGATTTATGAGTGACGTCTCTCCGGCGGTCACGCGATGCTCTTTATATCGGTCTTTGGTGTGTGTTTTGAGACAGCGACTAGCAGCAGATGTGGGATTTGCTACTTAAGGCAGCGCTTTCAAACAAAGTTAGAAATGCGTGGACGATGATACTGCGATATGAGGTCGGTGGCTTTTTTCTGCGTCACGCATGAGAGTACTACAAGTTTGAGCTAGAAAATAAGACTAGATGATATTGAAAGTGGAATATGATAATATGTGTGATTTCGCGAGAAGGACAAGTGGTTGTGTAACGCAAATACAATGTACATTACATAAGAACAAAAGCTTCGTTTCGGATGAAACACTCGATACAAATAACAAATTCTTCGAAACATATCGTATCGCATCGAAATCTTCGATTGAATCTTTAACTGACGCATTGATACGTTTCAAAATATATTTTACTTTTTTGTAGCAGAAGTAATAATTACATGTCTAAATTGGATTATTCTCTAGAAACAAGATAATACATCGTTGACTTAAGAATAGAAAATGTTTCTGGCGACAGACGTATGTATGTAGGTGCGTACGTATAAAATGAAAATTAAATTACTTTCATCGCCTGAAACATAATATAAAAGTAGCGAAAGAAGCTTTTAACGTAAAGTTGGGTTCGCTGGATATTCCTGAAATGGCGCCGCTTGAGCCGCATTACATCGAATTAAATCGTGCGAGCAAAAAATTGGTTTCTCTTCTGGACCGTGTTAAATCAACATAACTCGAATCGATACTCTCCAAATTATTTTTATTGCTTCGCTTTGTACGGTTCTGACAGAATTTGAAATCGCTATAATAAAAATTGCTTTGGACGAGCGATTGATATTTTAAAGAGGCGTCGATATACATCCGGTATGAACAAAATTAACTAACGGTGCGTTTGAATCGTAGCAATCAAAGTACACGAACGGTAATTCAATAGCGTTTCGATTGACCGCAAGAGTGTAGTGACACGAAAATTCCCGTCTAGTGGTGACAAACAGAAACGGGTGTACACGGTCCAGAGTATACAGGCAGATGGTGGCGTGCCGAAAATGAGTAAAGGCCAGTTTTCACCGGCCCAAACTAAACAGCACGTCATTAGCCACCGATAAACAACCGCGACCCGTTTAGCACATTTTCATTCAAACCGTATACGACCCTCGCGGTTTTTAGACAGTGAAATGTACCATGCGACACGTTTTTAACGCAGCAACGCCTCTATTGTTGTACCTTTAAACGGTTTACATTATTCAAACTAAGTAAAGCGGTTTTGTGCGATGCACTTGCGAAACGTACAGGACAGAAGAATATTTGGAATTCTTTTTTTACTCCAATGAGCTGGACAATTTCCAATGCAACAAGGACGTTTGGCGAATCTTTCCAACGGGTGATTCTAAATGTAACGCGCGAATGTTTTCTCATTAGGGAGCATCTGTACGTGAAACAATTTTAAACGCAGTAGATTTGTTAATGTAAAAGTATCGCTTTACCTTTATCGTCGACCTCGCCAGAGGTTCATTAGGGTGTCTTCTGCGCAGTCTTCTGGGTAGGCTCACTGTACACAGTCTCTTGGCTAAGTCGTTATTAGGATGATCGCCTAATCTGGTTTTGTATTTGTCACTCACGCGTATAGTTTCCTCGGCGACTGAACCGATTTTCTCGTCTGTACGGAGTTTGCCATTTCGCAGAAACCGATGCGTTTACTATGAATGTGAACATAATGGACTGTAAAGCTTCCACTTGAACGATGTATACGATCTTCTTTCTTTTAAATAAGAATCACCCATATTTACGGCAATAAAAAGGCAATATGTCGTTCGTCTATAAAAAAAAGGACAGTCAGGACCCTTTAACATTTTTTTATATTTTGGACTAGACTCGATAAAATCGAAAATTTAACTACTTAACAGAACTTGATAGAAGATTAAGATCAGTAATAAAAATTGTTTTCCAATACAGACTAATTATTTAATCAGTAGATTGTTCGGTTTAAATGACCAATAACGTTAAAGAAGAGTTTTAAAAATTTTAGTTTTACGCATTCAACGTGTATTCAGCGTTGACATTCGTTTTTGGAACACCGAAAGTCGTTCTATTTTCAATAAATAGCTTCAAAGCCGCATTTATTAGCCAATTTCCTCTTCTCTGCTTTGCAATTTCAGACATTTCTCCGTGGGCAAAGCTAGAAAAAAGATTAAACGAACATTTTCTAATTTACTTTCAATTGCCGATAGATTAAACTTATAGGTGAAAGCAATTTTGTCTGCACTGATCGACGACCGAAAACTGGGACTGATAATTACAATTAATAGACTAGATACACTAGATATAGTAGTAGAAGAAGAACATTTATATAGTGCAGGAAACCTCCCCTACTGCAAAAAGCTTTTTAATGAGTTTTGTTATTTGTTCGGACAATCGCGAATAGTTTCGATTCAATACAAAACGGAAAAAGATAGCAAGGTGTGAGTCAAATACTAGACTTTATTTGGATTTGCCACAAGTTTGAAAGTAAAAAATTTCAGTTCTGGAACGAGCACGTCGGACAATACAAACCTACTTTAATCGTATATTTTAGCGATAAGTCAGTGGATGTGAAATGTTTCTGCAGAATTTAGATTCCACAAGCTAGTATAACGTATTAAATTTTATCTTGTCATTTATTGTCATATATGTGTAAGCAGATTAAACGAGAAGAAATTCGCTGCAGGGTACGTACATCAAATACGAATTATAATGAATATTATAAATATAACGAAAATTATAACGAATAGAAATATTAAAAGTTCATTTCATCAACAGTAACCAACGATTAAATATTTGTGCGAGTTTCTCACACAAGTCTCAACTCAGCATGTATTATTAAATGACAGTGTTTTTATTGTGATCTTTCTTTGGGGAATAAATCGAGTAAAGTGTCAGAAAAATTGGTCGACAATAATGTTTCAAGAGATTATTTATTGAAAATAATGTACTACTCGCGGTCGGAGAAATAACATTTCAAATAAATGTAAACCATTTGTCATTATTTGTCACTTGAGTGAAATAACACAAATCAGTTCGATGCGAGTTATAGAGTTTATTAAAAGCCAATAACAGCGCTTCTTAAACTTTTTCCATTCGCGACCCCATTTCTCTGGAAAACATTTTACGCGACCCCAGTAATATGACGTAGAAAATAAATATACAATCAAAACGTTCATCGATAATAAATCAAACAAGTTTAGCTTTAGACAGTCTTTTATCTTGTACTAAAATTTACCGTAGACAATTACAAGTACTTTTAATTTTACTTTACAATTAAACACAAAATAAGAATGCACAACATATTCAAAGCAACAAGTCAGAATCACAATCATGATAGGGAAATTGAAGAGCTAACGAGCGTGACCCATTTCTCTTTATTCGTCGTATATTTGTGTTTTCGGTTGTTTGAATTTATTATCAATAAAACTTGTGTCTATCGTTGGTTTGACGTTCTGCTCAAATCTTGTTCTAAAGTAAAATTAACTTAGTACTTTGAATTGTCTTGGAATTGTCTGCGACGTCTTTTTCTGATACTTTACCCTTTTCCATATATATCACAGTTTTAAAAAATCAAAGATTCTCACCAAACTGTATAGTATTTCTTATTGAGACAAATCCTTGAAAAAGAATCCTCAAAGAATGAAATCTTGCACGAGTTCAACCTTTTTCACGGTAAATTGGTATTTTGATTGTACGATCGTTCATGACGAACACGTTATTTTACGATAGGTGCGTAAATTTACATTTTTTGTAAGTGTGTTTATTTGGTTTTAGTATTGGTAGTGTAGCAGATTTTGTTTGATTATAGCATTCAACAATTTCTGGTTTTCCTGTTGCTCCAGAAACAGCATCGCTTTTTCCTTTCTCGTGGCGGTCGAATAAAGAAGAACATCATTGTACATAGAAGAAGAAAATAATCCTTTTCGAGCAGTTGACATGGGATAGGAAGAGAAAATATGACTCGTGGAAAGAAGTGAGAATAAAATTATCGTTACGTGTCTCGTGTTTCGCAATACGTAAAAGCGAAAAAGTTTGACAAAACACAGGCAACAGCCGCGCGCATTTAGCGATTTCGTCATACCAAATTTCAGGCAAGACTGAAGACAGTTTTGTCAAACTGTTTCGCTTCTTTATTGAAATCAAAACGTGATTTTCCGGCTTTTCTTGATGCTTCTCTTAACAAAAATGCCCGGTCTATCGCGTGTTATAGCTAAATTGTCTCCTGGACCTTTAGTTTCCGAAATAAACTGATAATTGGAAGCAGAAAATGACGCAAATGTAGGTGCAATTTCCGCTTTGATCATTGTTTGAACACGTTTGAATGTTTATAATGCGATAGCAATGCATATGATTTTATTCGGAAGGGTAGGCAGAATTTCTCCACCTCGACAGCAACACGATGGCTGCTGTTGCAAAAGCACAAAAGCAAGCAGAGTTGAGAATTTGTAATCTTTTTCAGAAATGATTTTTTCTCCCAAAGTACGTTCTAGCTCGCAAAAGTAAACAAGTGTCGCCTATTGAAAGTTGCGACTAGACAATTTCTTGGGAGCCGATTATTCCTGTATCCTAGCTATATTTCTAATAATTTGTAAGCCGGTGCTGTACAGATCTGTGTAGAATTCGAGTATGTTTCTTACGACAGGGCTGTTGTCAAATGGTTGTTGTTGCGTGGCTGAGATACAACAGCTTTCTGATACTGTTCTTCTGTAACGGTTGAGGCTTGTATGCCCGAAATATGTTTGAGGGTGTTTTGGAAATGACCACTGCAACGCTGGTGTTTGCTTCTGTTTTAGATACGTCGATATAGTCAGGCTGTTTCCGCATCCTCATTATTGGGTTGATGAAAGGCAGTTCTGTATTCGACGGGGATGGTTTGTGCTTTTATTACGTCTGACAGTTCCATGTTGATTTTGGGATATTAAACGGTCGCAGACGTATTGCAAACGTAAGCAGATGTATTGAAGTATCTCCATGTTGCAGTAGCGGATAGCTGAATTTGTAGCTCTGCGTAGTACTTACGTATCCTATGGTGTATCCTGTAGTAGAGTGGCAGGATACTTGAGTTTCTTGCAGTAGGCTACAGTAAATCGGTTATCAAACGTATCAGACGTGGTGGATTTTATTATTATCACGTTTAGGACTGATAAATGGCTATAATGTTTCATTTGTAGTTGTACAGCCTCGATAGATTCTTTTGTTCTTTCCTCGAGTTTATAACAATTTACATACGACTAATGCCTGTCCTTTTTGTTCTTAACTTTAGAAAAAGGAAAATGTCAACTGGATAATTTACCAATTATCAAAATTATTAATGTGAAAAGTTTGTCTCGTGACAAGGAGAAAAAATTGTTAATTAAAAAGCCCGTGTCGCTACTGCCCGGTTGTGATACGAAAATCAACAACTAATTTTTTTAAACGCCAGTCCAAGTTCCAACATTCTGCGCCTTCCTTTTTCCCGTCTTTTCTTTTCGTCATTACGTATAAAATACATGTACGAATATTTGCAAACGAAGGAAATGGTTTTATTCGAATGAAAAGGAGATATCGAAATAGACTGGAAGTATTTTTGCAGCTGAAACAAGTACGCAAGATATATTTATATGGACTGTATGTTAAATTACGTATGATGTACGCAAACATTACACACATATTACACGTACGTTGACAAAATATCGGTAATTTTGTTCTGTACGAGTTTTTACGTGTCATAATTTGCATTACAATGCATAGCAACGGTCTTTCCAGGATTTTCCACTTCATGTTGTGACTGTACATTGTTTATCTGAAACAATTCGCTGGTTGCTCGAAAAACATGGTTCAATATTACAACTTTAATTGCAATATATTTAAATTTGCTTCGACATTGTGTAGGAACGTCTCTCGATCTTTTATAAAACTTTTGCAATTTTCTTTAAATTTTTTCTCTAATTTCTCATAAAAAAATCCATTATGTTCGCCATGTTTTCAATATTTCAGCGATTACTGCTACCCACGCAATTGAAAATACTTTTCTATTTTGAATTTTTGTCGTACTATTTGGAAAGGCTTCGAAATAGACTTCGGAATCGAAAAATTAATTTTTCATGTAAATTTTCGTTTCATAAAATTTCTCTTTCGTCAATAATTACTCGCAAGTCCATTTCTTACGAATGAATTTATGGAGATAAACCGTTTGTTTGTCGTTAAAGTAAATATCAAATACCGCGTGTTCAAACGATAAGATTGAGAAACTTACAAAAAGTAAAGTTGATCAGTTTGACTTTTGAATGACTCGTGTGTAAATTTCGTTTTTAAATTTTATTTTCCCACTAAAGAATGAAGGAAATGTAATAATATGTCGTTGCATCTTTTGTAGCGTCTGTTAGTCCAAACATTCGGTACGTTCTATTAAAGTTCTTTATTTATGACAAATTGTGCATATATGGCGATAGTGTCTTTTGCAAAGAAACTTTTGCGAACTGTTATTTTCTCTTTTAGTTACATATGTAACATCTAGTCCTTCTTTTAGCATTTAATCCCATTTTCAATTACATTTGTCAACTGTAACATTCTCTGTCGTATTAGCTTTGTAAAAATTCGCGGGTAATGTTTCCATCGTGTAATATAATTTTGTATGAACGCGTCCCTAAATTTTAATATTAGACCATAAGCATTCACTGCTGATTATATTTATTTATCCTTCTATTCGACCTTGCCATCAGCCAAGGTTAACTTGTGTCTTAACATTTCTGGACAAGAAAGAACCAAAGATTTTACATGTAAATATTTCGATAGTTCTTCGTCAAAGGTGTAATGTCAAGGGAACATAAACAAGCATATCCGCAACAATGTTGTTTGATGCTTTCAAAGCAAGTTAAAGTGAGTAAGTTGAAAAAAAGTTGAAAAAAGAGGAGTAAGGACAAAAACCCGAAGATCGCAGCAAGGTTGAGCAATGGTGTCCAGTTCTAAGTCCTTCCTTTATTTTTGTTGTTTCGTTTGATAGTTTTAGCGATAGCAATTCTTTTAGCAAATTACTTGAATCGCTTCTTACTTTTTATTTTTATAAACAATTTATGCAACGTATTCTCATGAAAAATAATAATAATTAATAATTTTAATCGGGCGAGAAAAGTTATTCCACTGAAATATAAAGCTCAATTTATCAATACGCATCGAATGTTTTCAACTTTGCAGTTATATTAATTCAAGACAGATATAGAATGTTACTAATTAAATAAATTTAAACAAATGCAATAGATATCAATCTTACATGATATATCAATACAAATAAATAGTAGATTCAAATATTTCCCTTCGTGTTAGAATTCGAATGAGTAGAAAGTTGTACTTTCTAATTTTATTAGATGATCTTTGAATTGTATTTTGCTAGTCGCTTAAACGTAAAATCCATGCTTTTGTGCTGAGAGGCACAAATATATTAAGGTAAAAACTACTTTTCATAAATTATAAGAAACACATAGTACGTTTAATTATCATAAATACAAGATATGGTATATTAAAAATCAGTAATTACATAGAGATTATTTCCCAGTAGCTGTAAATTGCTAAAAAGAGAGGACGAGCACCTAAAGACGATGCTAGTACCGAGAGAACATTATAATACATCGGAAGAATTTTTCTTCCTCTTCTATAATGCTACATTAGTATTCCAAGGATGAACGTGCCTTGCAAGAACGTAACGTTCTTCTAATAAAATACCTGCTTTCACAGTGATTTGGTCTAAATGATATTTTACGAAACGCTGCAGATTCGTCATTGTATTGATCGAAAAATTGGCAAAACAGAATTATAGAATTCTACCTCGTCACCTGGAGATGATCTTAAAAACTTGTAAAAGAAACGCAAACTAAGCGAAAGAAAACTTTGAATAACCTCCGCTCTATTCGGCTTTGGCTGTTCCCTGGAATGTACTTTTTGGGTGAAGAAATTTCTAATGAAGGCACGGAAAGCAATTCTCTGATGATTACAAGGTAAAAATGGAAGTATATTTGACTCGACTTAAAAACTGTGCAATTAAGCAAATACGAGCCCGCCAGGTTTTCATGTATAGTAACGAGTTCAATGATTGTATGATTACTATTATATGATTACCGCGTGTGCTCAGTGTATACATGGTTCTCTGTATATCGTTATTACATTCAATTACTTAATGATATTTGACGAAAACAATTATTTCCTTTTTTATTAATTTCTTTCATTTTTCATTTAGATATTTTATTTGTCACTTTCTAGTCCTTAACCGTCATCCGACAATATACATTAAACCCTAAAAATCTTTTCAGCTGGCCATTTCCATCTTGATAAAAAAATTGTCAATTTTTTGGAATTTAACCTTTCGTTTTTCTTCCCAATTTTGTTCATTTTTACTTTATGCTAGCAGTTTACTATTTTTTTTCTCTGTAAATTGTTTCAACAATTTAGAAAGCTTATTTCAGGAATTCGAAATATGTGCATCAGAATTAAACGATATCACGTCTGTGCTATTTTCTTGTACCGGAACATTTGACTGCTTATTTGACGAAGAAAATAATTTTCTTCTCTTTCGTACATTTTTCGATAAAAATCATTATTATTAATTTCTTTCATTTGCATATTTTACTCGTCACTTTCTATCCTTTAACCGTCACCCAACGATATATTAACTACATATTTTTATAAGAACAACAATTAATAAACAATTTATATTAAACCGCATTGCGGGATGAAAGGATCATTTCAGCTAGCCATTTCCAAAAAAAAAAAATTGATAAAAAGATTGTCAATTTTTTGGAATTTAACCTTTCGTTTTTCTTCCCAATTTTGTTCATTTTTACTTTATGCTAGCAGTTTACTATTTTTTTTCTCTGTAAATTGTTTCAACAATTTAGAAAGCTTATTTCAGGAATTCCAAATATGTGCATCAGAATTAAACGATATCACGTCTGTGCTATTTTCTTGTACCGGAACATTTGACTGCTTATTTGACGAAGAAAATAATTTTCTTCTTTTTCGTACATTTTTCGATAAAAGTCATTATTATTAATTTCTTTCATTTGCATATTTTACTCGTCACTTTCTATCCTTTAACTGTCACCCAACGATATATTAACTACATATTTTTATATTAACAACAATTAATAAACAATTTATATTAAACCGCATTGCGGGATGAAAGGATCATTTCAGCTAGCCATTTCCAAAAAAAAAATTGATAAAAAGATTGTCAATTTTTTGGAACTGCGTCGTATTATCGTGGTGAGTGAGCATGTGTTGGAAATTCCAAATTTCAGTTTCCTAGCGGGATGGGCAAGTGAGTGAAATTTCGCTTAGAAAATTCTATTCGGACAGATAGACGGGAAAGTAATGTAAATAAAAAGCAGGAATAAAGAAAGTTTGAGGGAAATCAGATGCGGCGGTGTAAAATTGATCAGCGTGAAAAGTTTGGCAGAGTGTATTTGACGACAGTTAATTCCCCACACTATTTTCGTTCGAGGACTATCGAAGGTCGATCGTTTGCGCAGATTCCTTCCGTCGTAAACCTCGTTCTTGCTTATATCGCGTTTCAAGGCATGAGGATGGAAAACGGTGTTTGCTGCCGTTTCAAGCGCGCCCCGCATCACTCGTTCTCGTAAGTTCAACATTCGTTGAACGCTTTGCTTCGCGGATGGCGAATCACTGCAGCCGATCGTTCTTCTCAGCTTCTGCCGGTAGATTGTCTTCGTCTTCTTTCGTTTCCAATGGCAGCCTCCACCTTGGATGAACGATGCTGCTTCCTTGGAATCTCCGCTATGTCGTCTATCCGCGTATTCCATCGGACCGACCTCAGCCAGAACTTTCTTCGTAAACATGGAACAATTTAAGCTATATCGAGCATGTGCCGCGCGTTATATCTTCCTCCTTTGTCTTCCGCCATTTATTCATCGTAATTTTTATTCCAATATGGCTTATTAGCCATATTAGTAAAAGTTTGTTATCACAAACTGGTTGTTAGGTCGAAAACTCGAAACATCACCAAGTATGGTGACCTATCAAAAAGCTAACTTTCTATTTTCATGACCAAGAAATTCATTGTGGAAATCGTCATTCCGGACAACTTTTTCTGCTTTTTCTGATACATATAATGGGTGCTCCGTTTTAGTTTTCGAGTTATACACAAACGTACGTTTGATAGGGTATATGAATTTTCTTTCTATATTTTCTACAAGATTGTACATCAACATTACAAAATACATTAATCGTACATTAGATATAACAAATTTACTGATAAAATACTTATCCCTTTCGCTACAAAAATGCTTCGCTCGTGACAAAATGTGATAGCTGTGAACGGAGCTTAGTAGAAATTGTTTCTTCTTCTGTAAATTTTACAATAACATTTATTATATTTGGTAGTATCATTTTACTTTATAAAATATAAAAATCAACTGTTTGAGGCATGCGGCGTTCCCAGATACTCGATTAACAAAAGTATCTCATGTAAAGTGTGAAATGACATAGTATTTTTCCTTTTTTCCAAATGTCGTTGGATTTTAATCACCTATTTATACCACCATCGCTTAACCAGCCTAATCTTATCTACTCCGTTCCTGGAGTTCCTTGGAATTCAGTGATTGTAATTTTTATTACTTTTTCCAACGTTTACAACACATTGACAGCTTCACGCGTCGCGCATCATACCAAACGTAATCTTGAGTTCTTTCCGATTCTTAAATGACAGGTGCTTGATATTTTTTGTTTCATTGACGCGTGACAATCGCAAAAATTGTCAATTTCATTTTCATTTTAATTATGTCACCATAAGCTGTGCCCTGAACATCTCAGCTCAAAAATTATTACAGTTAAAAGTTTGCTACATTATTAGGCTGTCCCAAAAGTTTCTTTCGTTTTATGAGGAAATAGTAGATTTTTTGTTTTATATTATTTTAACAATAATTTTTAATCATTCGTTTTGATAATAATTAATTATAATTCGAAAAGAGTCGAATATAAAACGAAAGGGATCAACTAATGCCATGTGATAGTCACGCTGTAACGAATGTTCTAACGATCTTTCATTGTAGTGAAAACACTTTTTCATTCCTTTCTTTGCGTTACGTGGCTCATTTGTTATGTCTCTTTCTGTAATTTTTTAATTTTACAGAATACAATTTTTCAATATTTTACAATAAACGTTGAATGAATGGGGAGATATACCCCGAGATAAGACAATATAAAGGTTCAAGAGTGGAGATATGTACTCCGAGATAACGAGATAAAGAATAAAACGTTGGATGCCTTGAACCCCAGTAACAACGCAAGACCACACGCTGTGGCTTTTAAGTTGTGCGATAAAAAAAATTCATCCGAGCGATGATACGTCCGGTGACGTAATGATCGTAAGATCGGACCTCTTACTGACAAAGTACATCCAATAAGAGAGTGCTTCGGTATTCTGCAACTGCCAGCAAATATTTAAATAGGAATTATTAATGTCACGTCCCGCGCCCCGCACGATCCGTAACGCGGAGGGCTGATCAGGAACAAATGATTTCGATCGTGAAAAACACGTGATTTCGTAGGCAATAACTGGTAATTTCGATCAAGACAATTTCAAACGTTTATTCGAATCCGCGTTTACAAAATTTGAGGTGAAAGGCAGTCAAAGCTGCTATAAACTATATCTTGCGATAAATTTATACCTATGTTTTTATTATGATGTTAAGATTTTATCAATAAAAAATTTATTAATAAACAAGTCGGCAATTTGAACAAACATTTTCAAAAGTAAGATCCCAATGTCTTTTCATCTTCGACAGTTGGAAATAAATGTAACGACTCAGAGAAGCCAGTTAATATCAATTTGTCAACCAAAGAGTTTGTCTATAGGAGAGTGAGTTGTCATCCGCCTACTGAAGAATCAAATTCTCATCTGTTAATTGTTAGTCAATTGTTAATATTGGAACCAAGTAGGATTTAAATAAATTGTTATATTTTGATAATTATTTTCGAACAACTTTAATCCTCTCCCGTGCCAGTGTTCCTGCACATAGCAGGTTAGCCGAAAGTGGAACCGATTGCCAGTTGGCCCAATGTCAATTAACGCTACCGAACGCGGCAACTGAACAAAACGTGACAATTAAAACAGTTAAATTTATTATACAATTACTTTCGCAATTATAAATTAATCATCAACTTTAGCGAACAGATACAGAAATTTTTCAATGAAGCTGAAAAGTCTATTTTGAAGAAAATAGCGCAAGTTATGGCAAGATGAGAAAACGCTGTGTCGTTAGACGAGATCGAGTCGTCAGTCATTAACTGCAAGTTAATTAACAGATCAGATAAGGCGTGTTTTGTCGATAGGAATAGATGGAGATCCGACTTAACATCCGAAATAACATCTTCATTGTCTTCCTCGAGGATTAAAAGAGACTCTGCTTCTTTGATTTATTTTTCCCACTTTTCCTACCTTATGCCCTATTAACGTAATTACTAGATTGAAATACGAAACACCCTCCGTTAATTAACTATATTACAAAATTCTGTTTATACTAACCAGAAAATATTCATTCTGTCTGAATCTAAGCTGCAATCGAAAGTAACAATGTGTAGAGAATAAGCTGCCTGCTGCAAGACGCCCCAAACAAGATTCATTATGATATCTTTTATCGTTGAAGCAGCGTGCGTGGCCTGGCGTCGTCACGCAGCAATTTCCCGCGATGACAAATACTTGAACTTGCAGTATTTTTAAAAAACAACCTCGAGTTTCGTTTGTACACTCGATACTGAAAGTGCTTTTGTAAGATTATTCGTGCAGGGACGATAGTCATCGACGAACGCAAAACGCCTGTGCGTCATAAATGGAGAAACTGCTGACTGACAGCATAAAATGGAATGCGCATCTAACGAACCATGGTAGAATCCCAAGTAGCTGTAAAATCGATTCTTCTACTAACGCGAATGCAATTTCTGTAAAATGTATAACTTTGAGGAGGGATCCGCGTCGATTAATTACAAGCGAAAGATATTTAGGAAATTAGATTTATCGCAATTTTGTCACTTTCGCTTAAAAGTATAAAATGTTCATTCCAGTGCTCCATGAACTTTACCTTTTTATAATAATTATTTAAAGAGGCAATATTCGCAAAATGTGTAAGTTGTACCTATGTATTTGGATAGCAATAAATTATAATAGTACAGTCCATAAGTCACCGGTCACTTAATAAGATTTGGGTGCAGATGGTTTTTTTATTACTAAAGAGTCTACATTATGAAACTCAAATTGCATGCCAAAAATCTTAACAAATTATCTCTAATATACTTTTTTAGTATCCACGTGTGAATATCACCGCTTGAAATTGTGACATGTTGTCGATTATTTTTGTTAATATACCCACTGCAATTGCCTTTCAACTTTCGACTTCCAACAGCTTTTCCACTTGTTTTGCCCACTTTGGACATTTTTGCCTCATTCTTCCATCTATCACAGTTCGTCGCACAATTTCTCGAATAAATACTTACGGGTGCAGTCCATTCGTGAATGTTCATTCAAATTATACTTGTACATAGTTAAATACGCATTTGAATATCATTGCAAAGTAGCTGCATGTCGTAAAATTAAACAACGAAATCAAGCCGGAAAATTGTATTTACGTTGTATCGTTCTAATAATCATTTTGCTCAAACGGAATAATTATCCGGTGACTTATGGACACGTTTATGGGGTGTACATGTATTATAAATTCATTATTATAAATTATAAATTATAATATTTAATAATATTAATATTAAATTGTAAGTTATCAGTAATTGTTTCTTTTTAGGAATAACGTAGCTTCGTTTATCTGAAATTTAACGCAGTCATTTCTGCAAATGTATGTCTACTTACATGCAGATGGACAAGTCGGATGAAAGAATACTGACGGAGCTGAAAGGCCAGGTTATTATAAAGGATGGATACGATAAGAAAAAATATAGATCAGGAAGAAACAGCCGATCGATAGACAGCAACAGAAAAGAAGTGGGAAAACTCGGAGGTAGTGGAAGAAAACAATGAAAGTCAAGGTCAAAGTGTGGTGAAAGTCTGGTCCTCACTTTCACTGATTAGATCCCAACAAGCCCTTAAAAAAAGGATTAGAGGCATGAGACGTAAGAAGCTGAAGAGATTGAAAGAAGGATCCAAAAAAAGTGGGAAAGTATTGGCCAGAGTTTGCGCGCATCTGACCAAACGCGTGCAAAGACTGCGCAAAGAACAGAAGAGAAAAGAAAAGAAATTTAACGTATGACTAAAAATTGTACTAAACAGTGCCCAGTTGTAAACCATTTGTAGTTTTCAGTTCGTTGACTTATTCGGCCTCGATGTCACGAAATAGCTTTTCTTATTAGCCATGCTGCATATTATATTAACAGGATGGGAAATTTTTAGTTATGGGATTATATATGATGGCCACACACAGTCTTTTAATAGCAAGACAAAACTGTTCGGATAATGGAATTTTCGAATTCCACGGACTTGACAGAGCAATCACTTTGCTTGTATGAGATTTCCTTTGTTCGAATAGAGATTAAGGTTAATCGATAGTTGCTTTAAATATTTATGGATGCCAAATCATGTAACTCTTCCAACGTGAGTAACTGCACAGAATTGCATTGTTTTTGTACTTCACCCCATCGATGTTCTTTTTCGAACGTCACGAGTGCTTGGCCGTGACAATTTTTCCATTTGCGTAGAATCGTCATTATTATCATGTTTATCGCGGTCGAACCATTTCGTTACATCAGTACGTTTAAGAATTTCCCATTGTTTTCAGCATTTGTGCATTTTCTATATCGTGTATTTGTTTTCTAATGTCTGTGATTGTGGCTTTTCCAGCATCGTGAGCTTTTGCCAATTCTGTCGCACTTGTATCACTTTCCAGTCTTTTAATTATATCCATTTTGTTTCGATATGTTTGGAACGCTATCAGTTTTACACTACATTCTTATAATCAAAGTTCGCTTAATCGGACGAAGGGAAAAATACATTGTTACTGGGAAATATATTCGGATAATAGAGCATTGCAGATAATAGAACGTCCGGATATTAGTGTATTCGGATAATGGGTGTCCGGATAAGGGGGGCTCAACTGTACTTACCGCCATACGTTATCGTTAATTATGCATGGTTATCTATATTCGCTCCTGCTTGCCTTTCTTACTGAGATCTATTCAATTGATTTTCCTTATGACTCCTTATTTGACTGCTTATGGCTTTTCGACCGGTCAGTATCGAACATGAATAAATGTGCATTATGGAATTACATAAAAACGTGTATTATTAAAACAGTCGAATTAACACTTTTTCAGAGATAAATTGACAGTGGAAATGTTCTTGCATAATACGATTGGGGATAATATTTAGAAGAAAATAAACGGCGTTGAAACAATTTTTCTCCGATGCTTTATAAGCGAAATATAAATTATACAAAGAAAACATTACTTTCTTTTACATTTCGCTCTATATCTTGGAAATTATTTATCGTGTGTGAGAAAAGTTCAGCAAAACATTCATTCGTTGACTCTACCACCCATATCTCCACCATATCCACCATATCTGGAAATGTAACATCCAATTCGGTTCATATAGAACCGAGGGGAGCGGCAGAATTAAATGCAAATTAACTCTACGATTATTGTTACGCAAATTGCCAAATTCCATATGTTCGAAATCGAGATCTCCTGCAATGAAATAACAATTATTTAAAAAGTAATAATATATCTAATTTAATAAGAAATAATACGTCTAATAATATATACTCAGTCTTTAGTAATCAGTAAACTCAGTCTTTGCCGAACCAGCTGCGTAAACAGAAATAATAAAATTATTCTACTTCGTTTTACTCCGCCTTGTTTAGCATTACGTCTATTTTCGCAAACGAATTCGTGATTTTTAAGTTCAGCAAACTGTTTAGCTTCTTTCCGGATCATGATACGCCCGATTTTCTACTGCGCAGCATGTCTTGCGAATCACGCTTCCTATCATTCGAAACAATCGAATTAACATTGATTCGTATCATTTTTTAATTGTGTAAATCTAAGGTATTATGCGAACGAGCGTTATACTTTGTTAAAGTATCTGCAAATATTATAAACTGTTCAATGTCAAGTTTCTTTACGATCTTTTCTTGAATCACACAGCTTCGGTTAAAGGACATTGATTGTTTGAGAAATTATCCAGCTTATTATTCGATGGAATTTGACCGCAAGTAATTTTTTAGTCACTTGTTTCACGAACCAATCGTATTTATTTGTTTCGCTGTTCCTTGATATTCCAAATTCTCTCGTGCCATCGGCTTTTCAACACTAACAATAAGCGTTGAGAGCAATCTCGATGCGAACAGGATGACCAAAATTTTTACACGACACGTCGCAACAAGGTTGATTTGTGTTATCCTCGCTTTCTTCGGTACAGGAATCTGGGTCAATACGTTCATCTGGATCGTAATTTATCGTTGAATTTAACGCTGCGGCAGTCTGTTGCAGTTAGAAGCAACATGCCCTAAACGTTGGCAGGCCTTACATTGCATTTCGTTTCTCAAGTCTAATTGCTGGTGAAAAGTCGAAGGCAAAATGCTGAAAATCAGCCGAAGATCAGAAACTGGAGAAAATTTCAGGCTGGCTTTTGACACTAATCTGACCAGGTCAAATGATTGGTTTCAAAAGTTGAGAAATCAATTAATCGGAGAATATGAGAATTCACGCGAAGCTGAATGAACAAAAGAAATGACGATAAATGTACAATTTTAAATTAGATTTTTAAACCAGTCATTCGGCCAGACCTGCTAAGGTTAGTGTTAATTAAATAGTTTAGCAGTCGTAGCGCGACATTTTGAATATTCATTCGTATAATAATTAGCAAAATAACTTTCCTTCGTTGATTCCTCCGCCATAATTAATTTTCATTATTTACATCCTTCTTACATCATCCTTATTTACATCAAGATATTTCTAACAATAAAAATCATTGGATTGGTCGAAACTTCGGATACTACGTCATGATAATAAAAATGTTGGAGAGAAAATATCAATGGACTTGAAATTTTCAACCGCCAGAGAATTGTTCACTTACTACATTTTTCGCTTAGGAATAAATAACGTTTCTCTTTTATTATTTTTATATTAGTATTAAAAGCGAATACGCACTTGAAAAGCACTTAACCCTTCATCTGCATACTGGGTCATTTTAAGTAATTTTTCATTTTCTCCATGCTGTTGTTTAAATCTTGCTTTGTTTAACAAAATTAAGGTAATATGTAGCAGTAAAAACTATCGGATGATATTTTAGAAACTTGTGAGTTCGAGAATTTTGGAGAATTTTTTAAAACATAAGAACCTGGAAATGGACTTAAGCGACTAAATATGCAGATCACGTCAGTAGACATAAAGCAGACGAGGGATAAAGATTAAATTGGTACAAGTAGGTGGAATATACGTTCTACATTAAATTGCAATGTCTTGTTAAGTAAGAGTAACGATTCTGTTTCTTCAAGTATGAAAAATGTACTTCATCAAGGTATTTCATACCGGCATATGATATACATACGTATTCGTCCTTCCTATTAGCGAGAAAATCACATTTTTACCGTACTATGATTCTGCTTTTTTATAAACATTAGTCAACTAAATTAATTATATTTCGAGATAAGATTGCTGTTTTTCGTCTGTTCGTTGTATATTAGCGTTCTGAATTGCATCTTCTGTAACTCGAATGATATTGAAATGAAACAATACTGGCCTGACGAAGCTGTGAATCGAAGAATTAAGGGAAATCGTCACTGCAACGATAAATCTGCAAGATCATTCACTTACAAGATACAGAGCTGGGCAGAGTCCAACAAAATTGAAATAATTTCCATTCGAACAAATGTTTGCGCATCATTCTCGTTCTCGATAAAACACCAACTCCCAACAGAGTGAGCTTCCATAATCAGAAATCCCATCCTCAAGCACCGTTAAATATCTCGAACTTTACCGAAGTAATTAGTTAAACTGGAAAAAACATATTCAGGAAAAAGGAAATAATCAAGCAAATGAAAATTACGAGAAAATCTATGTACTGGCTCGCAGCCAGACGTTCGAAACTAAGCAGAAACAACAAATTGTCTGGCAAATCGGATGTCAAAAGAATTGAAATTCTCGAATCTGTCATTTTGAGATCAATTCTAAACGCGTCATAGTTCGTGAGAAACGGCGACACGCGAAAAACATTGAAAATATCGACAGACAATTTCAGAGGAAATTACAGACCATGCCAATGTTCGTCTAAACAGAATAAAGAATCATACAAACTCATTAACTGAAAGACATCCCCAAAAGACTTGGAAGAAAGCACCCTACTAATTTGCTCACGCTGCGTCGATAATACGCGTAAACATACAGAAGGCTGATTCAATCTAGCGATTGTGGATAAATGTGTGGAAATCAACAAGTTCGATAAAATCCAATTGAAAAAATGTGATTGATTGTACTAAACCATAAGGAACATTTACAAAGGAGGTATAAAAAAAAGAGAAAGGAAAAAGAGGGCAATCGTCAATTAATCTTTCGCGCAATCTGTGGCCAGATATTTCCGATATTTCGATTCATTCCTGACGTATTTCGCGCATCCTTGTTTTAGCAAAATTTTCAACATATCAACTGTAGTATCTTTCGATGCGTGGTTCTTCCAGAGTAAGGACAAGCAAGGATGTTGTATTTAAACAAAGTTTAATTCTATTTTAACAAGCGATACCCCATACAAAAACCGACTACAATATCTCCGTACGTCGTCTACTAACACTCGGCTCACAGCTTCCGCTTCCCAGGTCAAAAAATGCTGATCCTCAACCCTCGCACTCTTCTCCTCGCACTCATTTAGTTTTTACGTCACCAAAGCATACTCTCTCGGCACTCTTAGGACTCTTAGTTTATTCCTTAGACTCTAATTTATACTTTTCCGATACTACACAACTATTGTTACTATCTCGTCTTTCTCCACCTGATTTTAACCCTCTTCAGAACCAATCATTAGTCTAAATACATTTTCTATCTCCCAATCTGTCCATCCATTTGTTCTTTCATAACTTTTCTCCTCGATTCAAAGATCGAGTCACCTTCCGATAATCAACAAAATAGGTTACACATGGACGCTGGATTATACAGGGTGTCCAGTCTAAGAGTACTCAGTATTTTTATGGGATTTCCGATAATCTAACGAAAAGATGTTTGATACAAAAATTAACTAGCTCTGCCTACAAACAGCTATAAAAAATTTCTCAAAAATTTGCTTTCTCAATGAATATGCAGGGCCACCTCGATTTCTCCACCGTGTATTTTTAACTTGATAAGGTTGTAGCTGATGCTAAGACGAATTTAGCCTGTTACACTGTGATCTAGGCTCAAGAATTAGAAATGTTAACGTGGAAAATTGTTTCATTTGAATCGAATTAATAAGTCCAACTAATAAATTTATTACACATAAATCTAAACAATTGACAAACGATTGCAATGTGAACGGAGGATGTAACGTAATTTACCATAGATTTCATTTATTTCGTCTCTCTTCTGAGCATTCACCGCCGATCTACTGAAAATAGTAAATATCGTCTAAAGTGTCGTAATTGTTCGCAACGGCATATTTATGCTATTTTCATTCGTTTAATGAACTTATTAGTTGAACAACAGTTCTCATGAATATGTAATTCCGTTCAAATAAAATAATTTTCCACGTTAGCGTTTCTAATCATTGAGACATAATGTAGTAGGTCGTTGAATTCGATTTGGCGTCAGCTACAACCCCATCAAATAAAAAGCACACAACACCATTTGCGAAAACCAACGTGACTTTGACCCTCTATTGAGAAAGCAAATTCACGAGGAAGATTTTTATTGCTGTTTGTAGCCAAGTCGAGGTTGATTAATTTACATTTCAAACATCCTTTCGTTAGATTATCGATAATGTCAGAAAAATGGCGAGTACTCTGAACACGAACGAACGTGACACGATCAGCTTGTATACCCAACTTTATACTTAATCTTGAAACGAGCCACTACTGTACAAAACGAGCAACATCTGCGAAATTTATACCGTAAGGTTCCCCTAGATATCGCCTCGTATTTATATGCATTAAATATTCCCGACGCGGTCCATCCAGACGATACACAGCACAGTCACGCAACGCACTTGACAAATAGGGCGCAGATGCCCTAGAAGAAGCGAGCAATTTTTCCTAGCGTCCATTTCTGATAATGTCATTATAGGTATTTAAAACGTAAATTCATTAATAGAAAATATGCTGACTAGCGTGGAATAAAGATAGATTACAAAGATAATACAATAAAAATGTTAGATTTTTAAATAATTTTTAAATAAGAAAATGTCCCTTTCACGAGTGGCTGGTTTTGAATGAGACATTATACGTCATGACAGGGACACGTTAATGAAAATGGACGTGTCACGTATTAAAATTATAATGCCAAAGTAACAATTTTTATAAAATCTGTGTCTTACAAACTAAGAAAATGCAACGTAGGAATACACACGGGTGGCAAATATAAGTTACGTATAGTGGAAATCTACAAAACGTTTAAGTAATAAAATAATTTTCTACAGTGACATTTAAAACTTGTCATTTTCTCCCATTCAAGACTACAAGCGATATAATTCTCGTTTCAGTTGAATATAGGCATTTTTAACGATACGACGAATGATGATTGAATCAACGATAAAAAGAAAATTTTCCCAGTGAGACCGTCTACAATTTTGGCAGTATGATTTATCCCACTGAAAATTTATCCCTTCCCTAGCTACCTACGATAGATTGTTATTCAATTTTAATGGTTTGTGTTTTCTTTGTCGTTAATAATCTCAATGTATGTTTTATAAGATCTGCTGCTGGACAAACATTTTAAAAGATTTTTTAAACATGATATTTTTGTGTGCTGCGATGGCGATGGCTGTGCACTTTGTAGTGGAGTGTCGATTGCTGGACTGTCAAACGGCCAACGTGGGGAACCTCTCCGAACGACAGGATCCGTGTTGTCTGCGACCGTCGAGACGACTCGTACGATCCTGATTCTCTGCAATCGATGAGAGGATGTTTACGATTGGAGACATCGAACTACTCTTGAGGACCGATCGTTGCAATGCTCAAAGAGAGCGTCCAACAAGGTGCAAGTGTCGGTGGTCTGAAAAATGTGCATGCCGATTGCTTTTCACCGAGTGCCAGAAAAATCCAATCAGCATTAGATATTAAGCATTACCATTAGACATATCGTATATTAATATTAAGTATAATATTAAGTATATCGTCATATAATAACCGTTAAACCGTAGTCGAATACACTTGAGCTGAATTTAAGTAAATGCTTTGCAATGAGATTTACTGCCAGACCAAGTCGTATCTTAAGCTCACACGAACTAGGGTCCAGTGACTTATTGCTCGTTGATGAAATTCGTTAGCTGTGAGATTAAATTTGACTTTAGTAATCACTATCAATTTATTAGAAACAATTTATTAGATTTGAAATCTCTTAATTCGTTTAAACGGTATTCAAAGGATTTTTCCAACTGTTAAAACTATTAAAACTGTCGAAGCGGGTCTTCTCGCTTCTAGGAAAACTCTGCATCTTTTCTAGCGTTTAGTTTTTGGCACAACGATTCTCTTTATGATTCTTTGATCTCTATTATAGTACAGACAATGTCGACGATAAAGTGCAAATGCCGACAAGCCGAAAGGGTAGGAAAACTTCAATAGGCCATCAATATGTTTCGGCACCGCAGCAGTTGATGTTCAGTTGGCCACCGAAGAGTGAAGAGTGAAGAGTCGTTAATCGAGAGTTGTCATATCGCACTGCTGCATTAAGTTCACGTTAAATGATCGTCGTTTTCTGTTTAACCCACTGTAACAAGTCCATCTGTCAATGTATTATCACGTAGAATGGAAACCATTGGAAATCCCAATTTCCAACATTTCTGAATAAAGAATTTCTATAATACACTCATCCTTCCGTTTGCTCTCTCTATTCCGAGATATATAAAAATATTATAGTTACTAGCAAATGTGCAACGCAAATTTCTAACATTCGCAGCTAATAAGCTGGACCCGAGTACGTCACGTTGTGGTCACAATTACCATTCGATTTCTGAACGACTTGGTACGAAAACATTGGAGAATCGTAGGAAATTATTCAGTTTATCCTACTTTTACAAGATCATTAACGGTCAAGGGGACTGTCTCGATTTCCTCAGTCAAATTGGATTTTGTGAAGCGCCAAAGAATTAGAATTATAAAGGTAGGCAATTCTTATGGCGATATGTTCCACTATTCGTCCCGATTCTCCAATTAGTTTTAAGCGCAAGCTTCAATTTCACATACATAATACGCATAATATAAGTATATATAATATAGGCGATTGTCCACCTCTCTTTTCATTTTTTTTAACTGCATTTGCGTAAGACACGTTTGCGTCCAACAATAATTGTAATATAAGATGTATCATTGGTCTGTGTCCGTGAATAATAGTAAGAATATTACTCGTAGCCTCCTACGTATCCCAAGAGCGCCTTTGGGGAAAGATCGAGTGCGATCTCTAGATGAATCCCAGGCCTCGAAACGATTAGCTAATGGTCGCAGAAATTCCTCCGAGTCGTTCTTGACCGATTGGACCGTTACGTGTCGCTAATGACCCTTGGGAAGTGATCGCGTTTACGGCACGCCCGGCTATTGACAACACGATGGCCATAGAAAATAAAAAAGCAGTGCTACAATCGAGGAGCTTTCCGGATTACCAACGTTTCTCCAGATATTTCGTGGAGAAGGCGTTTAAGGCACGAATATTTATGTGACTAACAATTTTCTAGCCTCAACCCAGTTATGTATTTGCAAAGGGTTCTTCAAACACCATTTACGCGTGCCACAGCAAAATATAAAACTTTAGAAATTTCTTTTTAATTTTTCATATCTAGAACGTAGACTAATAAAAAACGTTACAACTTTTAATTTAACTTTTCTCCTCTATCTTATATACTTTCTGAAATATTCACGATGATATGAAAAGTAAAGATTTCTTTCGGCGAGTGGTTTAACCCCTAGGATAGTCCTTCACCTGGAAAAACATTGTTCCATTATTAACATAACGTCTGTGCAAAGTTTCAAATTTTTTTTAATCTTTGAGTCGTCGAACTTCCCTTGTTAGATACAAAAAAGGTGAACTAAAAAAGGACATTTCTCGAGAAACACGAAATTTTCATTACACGCTCGGGTAAAAAAAATTATAAAAAGTGACTTTTACTATTTTTTTTTTTTTTTTTTTTTAAAAAGAGCTTAAATCGTTTGGTCTAATTTTAAAAAAGTTATTCCGTTTTAAAGTGCGACGGAATATTAATGAGAGTAACCGTACGTAATTACTTTCATTGCTGTAATCATTATAATGTAATGGGGAAACCCGATATTTGGAAAAAGAGCGACCGATATCACTTTTTTAAAGCATTGTCCGCTTTTACTGGAAATAAAATAATCGTCCTTTTCGGTGTCATTTTATTGTATATTGAAAATGAAATTTGTGTAGCATCGGTTTTACAGGATTTTCATAAACATCGCGATTCTATAAACGAAAAGAAATTCTAACTTTGGATATGTGAAAACGGTGTCGCAAATAACTGCGTAATCTAAGAACGAAAAATTGTTTCTCAAAAATAAGATCTATTTACGACACGATGTATTTTGCGTGAATTGGGACGTAGAGGTCAGTAACCCCGGTCATTACATAATTTTAATGAGAAAAAGCGTCAGGTTTCAAACGTATCGATAGGATTAAACTAGAATCAATTGCAGTGTGCTAACTTAATCGATTAGCTGACGGTTAAACCGATTAGCTAACCGATTAACTGACAAAGGCAAAATAATTAAAATTTCATAAAATAGATTCTTGATCGACAGTTTAGTTGACCGTTGGTTATCATAACGATTCTGTATACTTACATGTACATATTATTATGTACACTTTCGAAATTAGCATGATCTCAACTTGGAAAGATTAGATTACAACTTTAATCTGATATCTGAATAAAGCAAATTTGAAAAACGTGAAAACCAATTTCACAAGCAATAAAACATATTTAATCGAATAGGATTCTCTCTTCTTCCGCTGCTTGTCTCCATTAATGCTATCGATTTATGTGCACTGAGATATTCATAATATTGAAATATGGGATGCAACTTTATGATGTTTGGAATTAAAATTCTCTGAAAGCATTTCTTACCATATGTGTTGCCTCGCCTTAAAATCTGAGCAATTGCGAAGAAAAATTTTGATAAATCTTGATAGCGAATGTCTATATGCTTAAAATGGTAGAATTTCTTTACAGAAATATATCTCGGCGTTATGGAAAATTTTATTCTTGATTTTTCAAAGAATTTCTTCCAATTTTAAAATTCGCTTTCGACAATTATGAAACAAAATGTAAAAAAAGCAAGCAGTATTTTGATTACTGCTCCGTCCATTATTTGGAGATTAAATTTTCTCGCGTGTGGAATTGGTATTGTCTTGGACTATGTTTCTACAACGCAAGCAATTCCTCCACTCGCTACTATCCAACATCATGAAACACTTGCCAATTAACAACGTCATCGATCGATAATTGTAAAATCAGTAAAAATCGTATTTTTCATTTAGGGAACTGTTAGACAGCGACATAAATATCATCTATCATTGTCGTCGGTCAAAGTTGTTGTCGATAAAGTTTAGTGTCGCTGAATCATGGTGAAAACAATCTCGGTCAATTCTGTGTCGGTTAAACGATGCGAACTCGAAATCAGAGCAAAAACGCGAGCTTCGATTCTTCTTATCGCATAGAGAACACATATTATTATTATGTTATTGTGACGTGAAATTTAAAATTCTTGACAGCCAAGCCGCTGTCGCTGTTCTCGATCATCGTATAACGATTATAGTTCTGGCAACGGCTCATATATGGCGCGCGACATGTTGTAGTGGTAAGAATACATGTTACGCGGTTGCTATTCTCAATGTTGCCGCGAGCGCTGGTTTCGAGTTAAGTGGATAGTCCTGTATATACAGCGTTCGACAATAACTCTGATCACCTTGAGTATCTCCGTTAGTTTCACAGATATAGAGAAACTCCCTTAACAACGGATAACGCGATTTTCAAAATCTGATCCGTGTAATTATCGACGAAAGCTCACGCGCTATGTATGGAATTTACGTTTGGCAAGAATTGCTCATGCACGACGCGCCTTGATCAGATTCCGAGCACATCAACTTTCTTGCTTTCACGACACGCTCTTTTACGGCGCGACGCGCAATGTTTGATTGTTATAAAAAGAATTAGCATTACCTCAAGACCTACTTTATTGGCGAATAATAGAATTAAATATACTTCTTAATCTTCGTAGATGGATGTACCATTCCTGTAAAGTAACGATTCGACGTCATCATTGAGCGTGAGAGCATTTTTCAATGAAAATCCCACGAGGTTTGTTATTACAGGGCCAAAGTAATACAGAGCACACGAAATAGGTCTTTTATGTTCGTACTCGATTATCTCGAAACCAATCAATATCTTTACGCCTTGCATCGAGGACTTGTCTCGAAAGTTGTACACAGAACGATCTTATAATTTCGCCACCATGGACTGATAGTTTACGTTGACGCATGCAATACCACGCAAAATGTTTTACATATAATTCTGCTCTGTCTTATGACCACTTGACGTCGCTCTTCAAGAAATAGGAAACGTAGAAATGAAATTTTCGTCGACGCTCGAGCGTCTTTATGACTTTCGGTCCATAGAACCGAGCAAATCGCGATTTTGGATTCTGCAATTGTAGAAATGCAGCAAGAAAAGATTCATTTTAACATGTTGCAAAAAAGTTACGTACCAGCGTTCAAAGTATCACAAATTGCACCTGTTATCTAAATAATTAATCGATTGTTTTAATGTGACATTTTCAGAGTATTTCAAACAATTTGGAACACGATCATTTTGGTGGAAGAGAAGAATGATTATTAAAATTTAAATAAGATCAAAACTTGTCATTCGTACGCATTAGACGCCAACGAATCGAATTACGCAACAATGTTCGATTTACAAAGTAATTTTCTTTCTCGTGTTTGTCCTATTTTTATAAACATCGAGCACTGTGCGGCGCGGCGTTTAGGTTTTCGTGTTTCTTAATTTTTTACATATCCGCTGACACATACAGCATGAAGGGTGGGCGCAATCTGGACAGGGTTCAGCATACAGTGCTTGTGACGTTACTGGATTCTGCTGAGTCTTTCCATACACATGCAGCATATCTACATAGTTGCTCATAGTAAAATGTTTTAGCAATGTCAATCGTTATTTACATCTTTTACTATATTTCCTACCAACACAAGTTACAAGCAGTCCAAGGTGATAAAAATATACGGGCTTCGGCGACCTGCAGATTCCAATGTTCCATCGATATAAACAGAAACTTATTTCTTCTATTTCGGACACCTATTACGACGTAAAATTTGTTGCCTACATTTTTATTTATCCTCGAACGACCTTGTATTAGGTGACGTTGAAATCGTCCTAACACGCCCTGTTATACTAGACATAAAAAAGTAGGGCAAGTAATTAGCAACAACGGAGACGACTTTGAAATCTTTGAAATCTTTTCACCCACAAAAGATTGTTATTGCCATAACTCCGCGCCGTACATCTTTTGCATAGTATATACAGTATATGTATACAGTATAGCGATAAGAACATAGGTGGTCAAATTTTCGTATCATACTTTATTGACCCTAAGAACGAAAAAAGGTCGTACAAGCATAGGTCTGAAAACACTTCTTTTCCGAGATATAGACGTTTCTCGCTTATGGTGAATTTTTTAGAAACGTTCGATACTGTCAAAGAAAGTCTCCAATAATCCCAGGCCATATATATTGGCCAACGAACGTATTTCGAAATGATATATTTATAATGGTAAGAGAAACGGTACTTGGAGGATAATACATCTCTCTGAATTCCGCGAATTGTTGTTCTTTCTCCTTTTTCGTTAACTTTTTTGGGCGTGTAGAACGAGGTCTAATCGCGATGTACAGCGAGTCCACAGAGAAACATACAAAATATAAGTGAGGAGTGTTCAGACGGACGAAATTCAAAGTCTGAAAGAGAGGAAATTGAAGGTGAGGATGATTCGACTATCGTCTGTTGCTTATATTACATATACGAATGAAGATATATGATTGATTATCTTATTATTATTTAAAAGTTATGTTGTGCATTATTTCTTACAAAGATATAATTTACAATTTCTGTAGAAAAAAAACAAATATTTCGTAACCGGTCAAATGACCATTTACGGTAAGAGTATGTACGTGTATCGATACGTTTAGTGTTAACAGCAAAGTTCACGCGCTCCCCACAAAGGATCCTCCGCGCTTCGAGCGCACACAAAAACAGAGAATGACGTCTTGCTAGCGAGTATGCTGATTGGCCAATTTCTTGCGTATTTCGGAACCCCCGTTTCGGACCTCGATAGACGCTCGGTCGAGTCTAACATGGTATCGTCAGTCTCGTTCGAGTCATTTACCGTTCAACTTCAAATCAGGAGTCGGTCTGATCGTTTGAAACGATTAATTTAGTCTCGACCGCGACTTTGAATCGTTAACGTCTTCAATTGATCAACATCATCGGTAAAGACGTATCGCAATCACTTGGCATTCGGAGAGAAAAGTCCTGTGTGAGATGTGAAGAATAAACGTTCATAAATCTCGTCTCGGCCGTTGCAGACAATTCGAAACCTTCTCGTCGTCCAGAGAAGTTCGACTTTTGGTGTCGTTGCTGCTCTCCTACCTTGTGCATAAATAGTTCAAGAATAATTCGGTGGGTAACATGTTACAGCGTAGTATCATCGATATGAGGCACACACGCAGGTAACACGCATATGATACAATATATATATATATATATATATACAGAAATTTCAAAATGGCTACTATCCTGTAACTGTCTTGCCATGTCGATTTCCTTTATAAGTGTATCATGTTTTAAATATACTTTCGCGAGCCAGTGCGTTGCGTAAAAATTGATACTGCCCTCGAGATTGATTATTAAAATCGTTGTTGGTTATTAAAATCGCCAATAGCGTGAAAACGTATTGATAAACAGGTGGCAAAAGTTCTTGTACTCGCTAGATGCGATAAGGATACAACAGATTTTCTCGTAATATTTGCCGTATTCTTTCACGAGAAACGTTCTGCATTTCTAACGCTCTCTTGCGCTTAGCTTTGCAATTTCTTCGACGCGTTGTAAACAGAGTGTCTATATCTCGAAAAAGGAACATTTTCGGACCTATATTTATTATTATGTGACCTTTTCTCCTTCCGAAACACTAGAATGCGATATCAAGGTTGGCCAGTTATTTTTTATCGTCTTATGTGTGTATATGTATACATATCGTGCTAAGAAAATAACTGGTCAAACATTGAAATACATATATGGCACATACAAGCGGGTATGAAATTTGAAAATTTGCCAAGTATACTTGAACCAGGTAAAGTACCCACTGGGCGTGAGTAGACAATCAGCAGGAGATTATCGTACAGGCGGAAATAATTCTAAAATGTGGAATGAAATTTCCGCTGAAGGCTTCATTTTCGAGAAAAAAAGAAAAACTCTTAACAGGTTCAGTCAAGAATTGGCCTAATATACGCGTCTGATAAATTTCCAAGCGTATTTTTCTCAGAAACAGAGCGTCTTGTGAAAAAATGTTATTCTACATTTTTGACTTATTTTCGCATGTGGAGTAGAACGTCCTTTCGATTATTCAGTCCGCAATTAGCCATGTTCAAATTGACTTGATAAATTTTCAAACTCCATTCGCTGGACAACGAAGCGTCGTATAGAGAAATGTTATTGTATATTTTCTTTGTATTTTTCATAAGGGATCGCTTCGTGCTTACTTGCGCGTGTTATTTGGCCGCAGCCTGTAAAATACAAACGTACATTGAGCGCGCAATATAAATTTGGGCATTTTTTGTTAAATATATAAATATACGTATTTATACGCGTATGTACGTACACTGTCATAAGGAAAGCAGAATATAGTAAATATATAGAAATATATATAGAATATAGTAAAGCAAGAAATTAGTACTTTGTCACTGAAAGATGAATGTCGGCATAGAACTATGGTTGCACGGGGTGTTCGACATCTGCCCCTCCTTTTTGTAGTTTCCGCAAATTTTCTAACCGTTTATTTCCTTACCGTGGAAACAATGAATTTGCAGCTCAACGTATTATGTTGTAACTATATAGACAGTTTTTTTTAGCAGTTATATGCTACGTATTACGTTAATATATGTATAATTATAGCGCCAGTATGATAGCTAAATACCAACATTTTGTAAATCGGCTCTTTCAAACAAACACCATTCCGGGTCACCGGCTATTTTCTTTAAGTGGAAAAATCTAATTACAGTTTATAGCAAATCACCGAATTCGACAGTTACACCAGAAACATTTGCATAATTTTCCAAGATCGGTGAAATCTCATTTTCCGCCCATTCTTCGTCGGGGTCACTACGTTTCTGTTTTTCCTTGGTCGCGGTCTAATATCCAACTGTAAACTATCTTCCGATAAATTTCCATTCTCCAGCCGACTACTACACATTTTAAAACCACTCGGACAAATAGACAAATTGTTCGCATATAATTGTTTGAAAAGTCCTTCGTCGTCGCGACGCATCAGTTTTGAAATTTGTCCAACTTTGTAAGAAGAAAAAGAGATAGACGAGACAGGAGCACTGTAGATATTGATTTGGCGATGCTAATAAATAGAAGAATAGAAACGAACGCGAAATAAGAAGACAAAGGAGGATGTGCGGCCGGGATAAAAGAGCGGATCGCAAAGCGTATCGGCTTACTTAGCATATCTCACGTGCGAGTCGCGGGCCATAAAGCATATCGGTTTACTATAGAATCGTAGATTATATAATACGACATAGCACTCTCGACCACGATGCAAAATTCTTTTCGATGTTCAAAGATTGGATAGGAAAGTGCAAATGCAATTATGCAAATACGAGTTAACCCGCTATCAGTCAACGTCGCTCGCGCATGAAAACACTAGTTTACTTATGACCAACGAAATGTCAAAAAGGAAAATTGTAATGAAGGTGACGACGAGACGTCTTCTTATTTTGAAATGTCGATGGTATTATAAAGAGGACGTTATTTTGTTATAATTTAACGTAGTTCAATGCATTAAAAAATTTGATTTGGCAATAAAAGGTTTTTGTATTATTGGTTCTCAGATATACATAGAATAATAATTACAGAGGCAGATGCTAGTCATGGCATGGCAATGATATGTAATTTGGATATGAAACACAGAAATTCATATTATACGTATACGTATGTATAGTAGAAAATATTAGTATTGGGATTGGAAGATGGAGAAGCAAATAATTATCGAGTAATTTTAACTTTGTCACTAAAAGCGACGCATAAAATATACTCACCAAGTTGCACATATAATAATATACACACTTTTATATATGCCACAAAGCTAAAAGTAACACAAACAATAATTATCTTCTCTTAATGTTTGAAAGAAATTCCATTTTTTCTTAAAACTGTGTTTTTCGCTGTGAAGAGATATACGTTGAATGCTAATTTTGATTTTCCTTTATTTTACACATCTATTAACTTATTTAAAGTTTCGTTTCGTATATCCGCCCACGCGCATTTTGTTCTCTTTTCTCTCTCTCTAGAATGCTAGAAGGTTCTCAGTCGAGTTCAGATCAGGACTCAATGCTTGCCATGATAACAAATTTCTATTCCGAAATCTTGAAACCACATATTTTTAGTGGCTGTTGTATTGTTTAAAATTTGTCCTTTTGTCCTGTATTTCAGCTAGCAAAGGCTATAATTCATAGAACATGCCCCGATACCCAATAGCGTTCATCCGACCTTTACAAAAACGATTTCACTTAGCATATCCAGGCATGGTCAGTGCTTTCTTGGATATATCGAAGAAATAAAGCAAGAAATGTATTTTAGTTTCTAATTATTCACGGCACTGTATGTTCCGTTACCATTTTTGCCTCTTTCCATCTGCGTTTCTTCCTTCTTCATCTTCTGTTAAAAGGGAACCGAGTTGTAGCTAAGCAAGGCGGGCGACCAGGGAAATGCTGATCCGCATTCCCGAAACGCCCGGTATTCCAGCGGTATTGCACGAAATTGCTACACTCTGTCCGCGTCATTCCGCGGCTGGCTGTTGCAGAAGCACGGTAATTCTCGTGTATCCTTCTGCATACCTCTACCTTGCTTCTCCCGATCTTATAGTCTTTTTTCTTCTTTTATTGCTAATTCGTTGCGATTCCTCTTCGTTGATATCGTTTTTTTAGATCAGCGAAACTTTGTTTTCCAGATACAAAATTCAAGTTAAACATTCCACTGTATCAGCTTTCGTTAATGACGATCAATCATGCTTAATAATATGATTTTCGCGATTCAGAGTTAACAGCGTTACGGAATGAAAGTGGGATTTATTAAACGAAAGTGAATCGAACTTTAGGCTTGAACAATCTTTCAAATACGAGTTAAAGCGTACGATTGTAATTTCATATGCAAAAGTACAAGGATATTTATCGTTTGTAATCATATTGTTCTTTCTTATACATATAAATTGAGTCCTATTATACGGGGACCTGGTAAACTTGGATCCCATAATGTTGCGCGATCTTTATTTCGTAAAAACTTGCCAATCCATAAAACTGTTACATTGTAAAATTATTAAAACTACCAAGCAATAATCTCATTTTCGGTTTATACTTTCAAATCACTTGTTTAAAAATGAAATCAATAGGCACGGGAAAGAAGTAAATAGAGTGGTTAGTGGTTAGTGGTTAGAGGCAAAATGATTTTTTCTCAATTTTCTTGAAGTAATAAATCTGTAGAAGATATAGAATTCAGTTGAGGTAAATTACTGAAGATGGTTCATCGTTTAGACCGTCAAACGTATTTCGGAATAAATAAAATAAATAAGTTATAATTAAATACACGAATAATGTTCGGCGCAGAGTCTAAATCGCTAAGATCGCCGATGATTACTCGGTGGGAAATCGCAAGATACTCGATACTGAAAGATACTCGGAAGTTACACTAGAGATACCGGTTCTCGCGATCGATCTTGACTCCGAGGTATAATAACAACAAGATTTAAACTGTTCTTATGCTCTCATGTGCCGCTACAAATCTAAAGAAAGTTACTCGTGTCAAATATTTTAATATTATAGGTACTTTTACGGATCTACCAATGTTATGACGAAATAGCAAACCCATATCAGATGCAAAACTTAAAAATTTACAGCAAACGGGACTAGCAGATTGTTTAAATTTTTATGACGATTTAAACAGTTACAATGGAATCGTTAAATATAAGACAACTTCATCGTAGATCTTTTTACTAGGACGTGATACTGAAATTGAAATTGCCGAATAATACCAACCCACAAAAACTTTTTTTTCTCTTTTTTATACGTGGGGAAATCCTCATCTTCCGCAAATCAGCTCCTGAAAGCGGCGGGGTAGTGTCGGACTATGCCGACTAAAACCCCACGGTGGACAGCCCGACGCTCAGCTGGGATGCCCCGGGACCTACTTTTCGAATTACTGCCGAATTACTGCGTTTTCTCCTGGCCGAGGGAGTCGTTTCATAATTAGTTCGGGCATTAGGAGGAACCACCCCTCTCGACGCTATCCTCTGGGTCGTCGTGCAAGTCTGAGGAGGTCCAGATCCTGCCTCGGCGTGTCGGCCTCTATGACCGCCTAGGACGTGTCCTCGCCCTCGCCGCAGTGGTGATAGGTGTTTGTCGCCTCTTTCCCAATTTTCTCTAGGTATTCCCTGAATATTCCATGTCCTGTAAGTACCTACGTTATCCGGAAGGACAGTGGGAGCCCTCCGCGGTCTCTCCAAGCCTCCCAGTTTGGCAGGACCGATCCAACGGCCGGGTGGCCACGAACCTGGTCTTCGGCGAGTAGGTCGGGGGGAGAGTCCCCGCCTGAGCTTAGGCTCCTCTGGTCTTCGTACACACTCGTCGGGGCGCCAAGGCCTGGAACTCGAACGGAGGAGACGCCGCCAAGACCGTCGCCGATGCATATGACATCGCCCGGTATCTCTTTGTGATCTTGATGGCGGTCGTCCTATGAAGCCTCCCCAGCAAGGGTAGACTGCGTTGATTTTTCATCAGTACTCTGGCCACGCCGGGGCCCCGTACAGGACCCGGGAACGGACAACTCCCTCATACAATCGACGCTACAGTACTCCGACTTTTGCCCCGCTGATATTCGGCAGTAGGTCGTTACATAAAGCGTTGGTTGCCGTCGTCACTTTGGGAACCAGAATATTGAATCGATGGTGAGGCTCGAATATTCCATCTGAAGTCCTATTTCGACATTCTCCAGCTTATGTCCAACTGGCTGAACGGAGGAATCCCCCTACGTCGGTAGGGGGATAAAACCATGGCCTGTGACTTGGCTGGGGACACCCTCAGGGCCAGCTTTCGTATAGCCCGTGTCACGCAAGCGGCGGCACCTCTCCGTGGCGCAGCGTCTCGTGCCGAGACCAACGTGTCGTCCGCGTAGCACACCATGCCTGAGCCTGGGGGCATGGGGCAGTGAGTCGCCGCGTCTTGTCCGATGGTCCACAGAATCGGACCCAGAACCGAACCCTGCGGGACCCCGCGGCTCAACGGGCCGCCGCTCTTCTCCATCCTTGCCGTTGTAGCCGATCCATCTGTCTGTCGGGTCCGTATGACACGAATAATTGGAATATCCCGTCCCAGGGTATGGTGTTGAATGCATTAACTATATCTAAAGAGACTGTCAGCGCTACCCCGCTCCGGGGAACCATGGCCCGTGACATCTCGCGTACCCTGTTCACCGCATCCGCAGTCGAGCGGCCCCGCCGGAAGTCGTACTGGCTTTCGTGCCAACCGAGCACTCGCCTTAAAAGTGTTGGATCCGAAAGAACCAGCGCTTCGAATTCATGAGCCTGGGCAACGTGGTTTCTGACATATCGTTGAAGATTTTCGACGCCATAAATCCTCAACACGCTCTGAATCTTCGTCGGATTCGAACCCGGGTCCCGAACGTTCGTAACCAAAGGCGCTAATCACCGCGCTGTCGTCATCCGGTAACCCACAAAAACTGTAGAGTCATTATACTAATTAAGCTATTAAAAACATTCTAAAACAAGGAGAAAGGAAATCTGCTCAACAGAAATAAAGCCATCTTCTTTTAAAAATAAAAATCTTCAAATGAAATGTATAGAAATTTAAATCATTGAGAGCTAGTAAGTCTTTGCATAACATGGTCCAATTATCAATTGCATTTGCAAGTAGTACATATTTTGCGAATATATATTTAACATGTTCCAGTTACGTCAATATGAATAATTCATTTACTCAAATTTTTGGAATTCTTGAATGTTTCTATGATGTACTTATGTTGTATTCTGTTCTAACATTTTCAGTCCATTTTCAAGTTTGATTCTTTTGACTGTTTGATCCCTTTGTTTCGTTTATTTACAAAGTTTATTTTTTACAACTCCCATCATTACTTTTCACTATACCCCGGTAATGCAATTTTTCATGTCATTTACATTCTGAAATTGTCGTCTATTTCCATAAACTCACCCCAACAATCTTCTATTATACTCAAGTCGGCTGATCTTGCTGGCCATTACGGAACCTCCATCTTTTTCCCAAAAAAAAAAAAAAAAATACCTCTTCGTTGACTGTGCAGTGTAGATCGCGGCATTGTCCTGTTGGAACACCAAGTTTTCTGCCGCGGAACGTACTTCGTGTACTCGTTAATCGAGTCAATATACTTTATACTATATATGATCATGCCCAACCTGAGTGACGTGCAACGCAAATTAAAATAAAAAGGTGAAAAATATTTTCGTGAATATAATTTTACAACTAAGGCCGAGCGGGGGTTATATGTTTAGGAAAAAGTAGCTGAGAATTTTGATTTTTACGACATATTAAAAAGCGGTATTCCACTCGTTTGCTGTTTTGTAACAAAAATATCGTGGACGGTTTTAGGATATACGGTAACGCGTATCCCGATAGTATTCAACCAACGCGAACATATTTTTAAAAGCCTGAACATAATTTATGGGAATACGAAGCTTCTTTAGAACCTAAGAGAGGTATAATTATGCGTACCAACTACTAGCGAGCTTAATCCGCAAGTTTCAACAAGGGAAGTAGCGGAAGAATATGATACTAGCAAAAGTTTTGTCCAACGAATTTCAAAATGTCAAAATTTTCGCGCGCACCGTTTTCCCAATAGACATGCATATCTTATATCCAGGAAATGAAGTTCGGCGCACGGGATTTCGTCAAATTTGCCTCGAGAAATTGTATGGACAGATGAATGTACATTTAGAAATAATAAGATATTCAATAGGCATAACACGCGGATTACAGAAAACCCACAGCTTGGAGGAAATGCATACGAGTAACCAAATACGTTTTGGTACTAATGTCTGGTGCGGTATTTTACATATACATACTACCGTTGCTTTGGATTTCTTTACAAATAACACACTAAATGGCGGAGGATATTGTTAAGAGCCGAGCTTCGAGCCACGCGAGAAGCCGGTCAGGTTGCAATGTTAGTATGCCAGGGCTCGTAACTTCTACATGTATCTATATCTGCACATGGTATAAAGTAAAGTTCTCGGTAAGTGTCTGCATGTTGAGGCTAATCTCGAGAACCACTGGACGTATTTCGATGCGGTTTTCACCATTTTAGGAAGCATTTCTCGAATAAGATTCAGGTGTACGATACACTACAAGTAGCGAAATAACAGCGAAATACCATTTTACATTGTTTGAATGACATTCTTACAACGTTGACTACGACAAGAAATCTACGACTAAGGCCACTTTTACACTTCTGAACAATTTTCAATATTGAACTGATATTAAAAGGACATAAATTGTATGTGTTTGAAACGTTCGCGGAGAGACGCGATCGCGAGATATCGCGTCAACGAGAGTCGTAAGATCGATCCCCTATATCTTTTATAATAATAATAAAGGTGATTGAAACGAATATGCACTGAATTAACAGGTATAAATTAAAGTTTATTCCAACTTATTCGCTAAAGAGAAATAGATTGATAACGTATAAATGACAAGATATAAGATACACAAAGTTGCAATGTAAAGAACGCGACGTAAGCGTAGATGACGACGGTTCGAAAAGACTGACTTTAAGACTGACTTTCCGCGAAGACGATGCTGTGGAGGAAAACTTGCGATGAAAAGAGCTGATTTGTTAAGGGCCAGTTCTCGTTGGTAGAGCGAGGGAATAGATTTCGTTGTCAATTGGTCATTTGGCAGGTTGTGTGCATGAGGAAGGGTGCTAACCGCCCCCGAGGGTAAGTTGCTAGTGGGACGTTGGAAGAAAAAACCAACTTTCCCCTGCCGACCCGTGGTAGACAATAATCTGTAGAAAGCAATGTGAAGAAAATGTATTTGTTTGGTCTGGAGGACTTTAGCTATTTTAGATTTATGGAGGGTCCTTAGGAATATCGAGGGTACGCATTGAGGATGCGGCTGAGGTCCAGTGGTGGTAGTACGCGACAGCAACGGACGCAACCTTTTATCGTACGCCACACTTGACTTCCGCCATCGACGGGCCAGTATCGTAGTCTTACTCTATATAACGTAGCCTGTATTCCTGAATGCACGTGGACGATGCATTCGCGCTTTATAATGCGTACCGTGTCTGATGATTTGGTATCATTTTGGCAAACTTAACTCTGAGCGAAGGTCATCGACGATTGACTGAGTCGACCTCAGACTTGCAATATTCCTGCCTTGTCTATGAACGGGTTGAGTCGCGTGAGCTTCCCTCTTGTTGCCGCGTTACGATCTTTTGAGCATATCGATTTCCTCGGAGAAATATAGGTTTTCTAATAACCTTATTAGCTTAGCGTGTGTTATATTCAATTCGGTTATGGTTAATATCGTCGCTGGTTTCTGTTTTTCTTTCCAACGGGGGCAACGACCGATGATTCGTATTAACTTGGGCCGCGATGAATATCTTTGCAACAAACTGTAATCGGCGGGAGTCGCGGACAGACAAACCGCCCGTTTCTGTTCCGGCAATTTTATTTTTGATAATAATGTAAAAGTCGGCCAGCGGTCTTCCGGCTGTTGGAGCCATTGAGGACCGTGCTTCCAAATGGTCGGACGTAGAAACTGTTGGGGCGTTTGGTCCCGCGATATTTGATCCGCGGGGTTGTCGTTGGTGCGAACATGGCGCCAATCGTGGGTACTGGTTTTTGTTTGAATCTCGGAGACTTTGTTGGTGGCAAATGTCTTGGTCGTATGAGGTAAACTATTTAACCAGCGGAGGACGATAGTGGAATCGGTCCAATCGACAATTCGATTAATGTTGTGCAATATATGTTGTATTGTTTAGACGAGGAACGTGAGAAGGAGTGTTCCGCTCGGCTCGAGACGCGTCCTTCAGGCTTTCTCGCTGGCATCGCAGAAGCTATGCGTTTCAATCTCCGTCGTGGATTTTATTATTGTTTTCCGTTTGAATCTGATGTTGTTTGACGGTGGTAACTGTGCGTAATACCTGTTAAACTGTGTATGCAAATGAATCGGTAGTGATTCGTGCCAATCGATTTTCAATGACCATACTCGTTGTAATAGCATCTTGGCCCGAACTATCACCGGTGCGAGCAAACCTAGCGGGTCGTAGATTTTGGCGATCTCCGAACTGATGATTCGCTTGGTAACTTAGGAAGCAGGTGGGTCTGACTTTGGCCGAATAGAGAACGGAGTCGTCGGATGACTTCCAAAATACATTCAGCGTTTTCAATGTTTGCGAATAGGCCAATTGTTGATGGTGATTTGTTTCCTCCGCGGAGAGGCCTCGTAATAATTTCTTATCGTTTGACGCCTATTTCCGGATGTTTAAGCCAGCTAGTTGAAGTATTTTGGCGAGTTCTGATCAAAGTGCAAGGGCTTCGTTCTTCGTCTCAGTTCCAGCGAGAGCATCGTCGACGTAGAAATCCCACTGCAGTACCTACGCCGTACGCGGAAATCGATGTCCCTCGTCTTCTGCCAGTTGCTTGAGGCACCGAATGGCTGGGTGCGAGGCTGCCGAGAAACTGAACGTTACTGTGTTGAGTTGACGCGTTTGGGTCTCTCGACTCGCGCTGCGCCATAATACCGTTTGATATTTTCGGCCCTCTGGTCGTACGAGGAATTTCAATATCGTCAGCGACTACGTACCGATGAGAGCGGAATCTAATAAATGTGCGAAACAAATCTTCCTATAGTTTGGGCCCTGTATAAAATCTATCGTTCAGCGAAACTCCGTAGGTATGGTTGTCAGCCCGACGAATACGACAGCGAGTTTGGTTGTTTGGCTCGATGTCTTGATTACACCGTGGTATGGCAGATAGAATCCGCTGTCGTCGGCGTGGTCTGTGATGATTCGCGTCATGTGTCCCAGCTCCAGGTATGCTTGTATTATCGCTTGATATTCGGCTTCAAAGCGTCTGTCGCGTTGGAATCGGTGGTCGAGGGATGCGAGTCGTTTCAAGGCCAGCGTTTTGGTAGAACCGAGTGACTGAAACCGGTCGTTGAATGGCAGAGCGACGATGTATCTGCGCTGGTGCGTCGGATAATCTGTTTGGAAGTGTTTTTAGCATCGTCGGTCTTCTTCTGAGAAATGATTAATCGACGGACCTTCGTCGATTTCCCAAAACCGCGCGAGGTCTGCTTAGAACCGTCGTGGATGCGTGAAACACGTTTGTCGCGGTTTGGGAAGTTGGACTCCCCCCGATTACCCAACCGAATCGCGTTCTTTGCACACGCAGTTCAGGCTCGTCTGCCTGCGTTACATTAATTTGTCCGACGCACATCGACGCGAGTATGGAACACGAACTTAGTAGGACATCGATCGGGGCTGGCAAATGAAATCGTGGATCGGCCAACCTAAGATTCATTCATTCAACGTTAGTGTTCGTTTGTATGTACCGTCAGTAGAAGTAATCGTAGCCGTGATATAACGTTTTCAGGTCGTCGTCATCTTGATCCGATGGCGTTTCTTCTTGGTGTGGAATGGCCCACAGTAATCGACGCCGACTTTTGCGGACCACCGGCGGTGGTTGAGCGCGACAGCAACGGACGCAACATTTTATCGTACGCCACACTTGACTTCCGCCATCGACGGGCCAGTATCGTAGTCTTACTCTATATAACGTAGCCTGTATTCCTGAATGCACGTGGACGATGCATTCGCGCTTTATAATGCGTACCGTGTCTGATGATTTGGTATCATTTTGGCAACCTTAACTCTGAGCGAAGGTCATCGACGATTGACTGAGTCGACCTCAGACTTGCAATATTCCTGCCTTGTCTATGAACGGGTTGAGTCGCGTGAGCTTCCCGCTTGTTGCCGCGTTACGATCTTTTGAGCGTGCCGATTTCCTCGGCGAAATATAGGTTTTGTAATAACCTTATTAGCTTAATTTTAGTTTTTTTTTAGTGTGTGTTATATCCAATTCGGTTATGGTTAATGTCGACGCTCGTTTCTGTTTTTCTTTCCAACGGGGGCAACGACCGATGATTCGTATTAACTTGGGCCGCGATGAATATCTTTGCAACAAACTGTAATCGGCGGGAGTCGCGGACAGACAAATCGCCCTTTTCCGTTCCGGTAATTCGATTTGCGGTGTTAACGTCTATGTGAGACAGCAGTCTTCCGGCTGTTGGAGCGCCATTCAGGACAGTGCTTCCAAATGGTCGGACGTAGAAACTCTTGGGGCGTTTGGTCCCGCGATATTTGATCCGCGGGGTTGTCGTTGGTGCGAACATGGAGCCAATCGTGGACACTGATTTTTGTTTGAATCTCGGAGACTTTGTCGGTGACAAATGTTTTGGTCGTATGAGGTAAACTATTTGACCAGTGGAGGACGATAGTGGAATCGGTTCAATCGACAATTCGATTAATGTTGTGCAATAGAGCCTGTTGTATTGTTGAGACGAGGGACGTGAGAAGGAGTGTTCCGCTCGGCTGGAGCCGCGGAATGGTTTGAGATTTGAGCTGGGCGACCTTTGATTTTGCGGTTAACAATTGTATCGAGGCGCGTCGTTCAGGCTGGAGGATGGGCTTGGAGGAGAGGTTGTTCGTGGTGTCTCCGATCTGTGGTTTGTTGTGTGCCTTCTGTGACGAGCGGATGATGAATAAGGTGGCAAGGGGGATGTTGTGGATCGACTGTTTGACGGAGAAGGTTTTGGATAGATGAGCTGGAACGAGACCCTGAATGGTATTTTGCCCTATGCAACATGGTGTGATGGCGTTCTCCGCACGCACGACATGACCCGGAGAAACAATCTCGCGCTGTGTGACCTTTTCGGAGGCAGTTTATGCGTTAGGATGCTCCTTTGACTTCCCGAAGGCGCTCCCGAAGAGATTTGGTTTTGAAGGTGTCACATTCCCAAATGGCGTGTGGTCCTTGGCAGGTGAGACGTGTCGGCGTAGCCTGTGTCACCGTAAATACATGCGATCGTGGTGCGCGTTGACGGACCAGATTGGATTGATCCGATGATCCTCTTGTTCGCGTGACCGTGGTGATCGATCTGGAGCTTCGTGCCAATTTCTCGAGGATATTTAATGAATGAATGTACGGAGACAATTCGTTGTTGGGTAGCGTCATTTCCCATTGTTTCTGAGCGTTCATATGCTGTTTGAACGCGTGGACTAGATGTCTGAATTCCGTTGGTGATTCTTTAGTTAATTTCGGACGATCAAGCATTGCAAAATTAAATTGCCTTTAAGAAGGCTTATTGCCTCATTGTAGTTTGCATTATTAAAGGGTAACGCGTCTAGGCAATCTAGGTAATGTAAATTTGCCATTGGATGTTTATCGTTTACTGCTTGTGTTCGTAACGTGTATTGTTTGTTGAAAAAGGTGAACGAATGCATGAAAGGGGTCCTAGCAAAACATTGCCACATTGAGCCACCTTAGCCATACCATCGAGATACTCTGTTCAAAAAAGTGGCGAAATAATCTTTTCTAGCGTCATCGCAGTTAAATTAAAGTTATAAAGTTGTATTAAAATTATACTTTCCGACCGTCACGAGACCCGAGACTGAGATCGTAATTAAACCCAAATACCTAAACAGATCTTCTAGCAAGTCAAAGTAAGGCAATATACGCCCTCATCCCGCACTTATCGACATATATAAGTACTAAATAATAAAAATACATTCTCTCCTCGGTAAATTTCAAACACTATCGCACTCACACTCCTATTAACTACTCCTTTAACAATCCCTCGCGTATTTTCGCATATTTAGCGTACTACGATCTAACTTGTGCTCCCTTATCTTATCTTATCCATAAACAAGTCGAATTTTATAACAAAATAATAAATAATTTGGTGTAGTATCTACACATTTTTTACATTACAGTAATTAATTGTATTTAAGCAGCTCATAAGCGCTACTTTGATACACAATATTCGCTTTATTTTTTCTTTTGTCCTGAAAATTTGGCGATAAGACTGGACAGATCGGTAACTTTTTCTTGTTTTTGTGAGATCGAGGGTTTGAGAGAAGGGAGGGGGTGGTTTTTCGCAGCAGTCGATGACCAAAGATGATCGCGTACGCCTTTCTCAAGCGCCATCCTCTATAGGACTCCATAGGACATATCGCTGGGCTACATGGCCCATTGGGATTTCCCATCCTTTCAGCCTGCCAGCTCTTCAGCATCAAACGGTGTATAAAAATATGTATTGTTACATTTAAGAAAACAAAGATTCGCTTGAAATCTTCCCAAGTTGGAGTGACATAAAAAGGAGTTTGAATTGAAACTTAATGTGTGCAACTTGAGCATTTTGGAGCTCCTCGTTTATGATCGAAATACCGATTCCAATCACTCGGAACTTTGAAACCTTTACGAGTCGAACAATGCTTACCACGGCCGAATCCAGGATCTGGGCCAGCCGTACAAAAGTGCGAACACCTGTTTGCTGTTTTTGTCACCTGGCAACTTGTTTAGTATGCCGATGTGCCTTCGGTCGTCACACGACTTAAAAATGTCTGGCGATCGTTTTACTAAAGAATAACGCATCAATGCGAAATTTCTTCTTAAATTCGAAAAAAAGAGACTAAAGTGATTCATATCCTAAAAGAAGCATAGGAGGCACAGGAGCGTGGAAACGATACTATGGCACCGGCAAACATTTTGTAAAAAGGTGGTTACACGACTTAAAAATGTCTGGCGATCGTTTCACTAAAGAACAAAGCATCGATGCTGAATTTCCCTTTAAATTCGAGAAACGGAACTGAAGTGGTCTATACGCTAAAAGAAGCATAAAAGTCATAGAAGCGTGGAAACAATACTATGACGCCGGCGAACATTTAACAAAAAGGTGGTAGAATAATTTTTCCTACTATTATCGCAGCAACTTTGCGGTAATTTGACCGGGCGAAGAATGCAATCTATGGCCTTATCCATAAACAGATCAAGTTTCGCGAGTCTGCGATAAATCGTTGCTTGCAGCAACCTCTTTAGTATAGCGATGTGCCTTCGGCCGTGACACAACTTAAAAATGTCTGCTGATTGTTTCATTAAAGAAGAACGCATCAATGCGAAATATCTCGTTAAATTCGGAAAAAGGAACTAAAGTGGCTCATACGCTGAACAAAGTATAGAAAGCATTGCAGCGTGGGATGAATACTATGACGCTGGTAAACATTCACAAAAGCTGGAATGGTTTCAAGAAGAAAAAGAAGACGCGAAATATGATAACTGGCGAGAGTCGATCTTTTGCCTCGCGCTCCAACGAAAACATGAAACGTGTTCATAAACTTGCATTTCCAAACTACGACTATTTACAGTTTTATCGTTGAAGAGCCTAGTACAAGTTCAGCAAGTTGGCCTTTGATATGAAAAAATGATTTGGGAATGCGGAAAATTTGTGCAAGAATCGTTCCACATCCGTTGCTGATGTAATGCTACAACACCTGCTTCGATCTGTACGCAGAATATGGCAAGACGCGTGATATAGCCAGATAGGAGATCTATAGTTTCCTCGTTTGCGACCTTGGTTTTCATGAGATCAAACGTGATAACTAGCCAAATACGTGTAAAGACTAATTTCCGATTGTTCACTCGTCTCCATTGGTGAATTAATCAAGTTTACCTGCTGTAAAATTCAGCAAAATTGTTCAAGTTCGGCCGTATCCAATTGCGTTGGCTCTCGTGGTGTGTGATTGGAGGAGGTAGATCGATCACAATTAATTGATTGTTATTTTTGAATATATTCACGTGCAGAGAACGCGACGTTGTCACCAGTTCCGTGTGATCGGAATTTCGCCGAAAGTGCACTGTTTCGGCATTTTTAGTACCTCGTATAGTCCCTTTTATTGTACGTTGCTCATTTGGAAGACATTTTCTGGCTAGTTATGTCGCTGGAACCGTTAGATCGATTATCGTAGTTCATACGATCGTATGGAAGTTTCTAGGTTTCTGACAGGGTTTCGATTATTCAGGTATGGGAAAGTGTTTCAAAGAGGTTAAAAGTGCATGCACATTGCAATTTATTTAAATTACTCCAACTGAGTTTTGCCACGCATATAGTCGTAGCTCTAAACTTTTATTCCTATAAAATTGAGCTACTCTTTGTCCGTGGCATAAACATCGCCAAACGAAACTTCTGGTGCATTGCGTTATTACACGCAATATACCACTTTTGCACGCTTGTAAACTTGATTTTCTCGAAAACCAAGCTTTATTTATTAAGTGACAATTTCGAAGGAAACAGTCTGGAAATTCTCCCGGTTATCCGAGTTCAGGCAACGCTTCTTGCTACCTTAGAAATATTCCTGTTAGTCTCTATCAAAGATGAGAGATTCTTAATCAGTACATTGCCTGCGCCTCCGTGCGCGTTCAGCGATGTTTTGCTCATACGCAACTCGGATGATAATTTCTGGCGAAATCGATTTTCGTTCTAAACGATCGCAAGTCTACTCAACGAGAATGCGTTTCAAGGTTACTCAATTACGTGTCGTGACCTGGATACAGAATATGGCAGGGCACCTGTTCCATATCGAAAGGAATAACGGACCAAAGAAAACACGAGCGTGTCTTAATCTTTTCGCACTTTTTCAATGATTTGAAGACGACTCGTTTATAAATATTTCCGACACGGTGAAATTAAATTTAAAAAACTTGCTGCTTTCGAAGGCGACGACACGTTTTATAAATGGAACGTGACCTGACGTATCAGAAATTGGTTAATGTTTCTGTAAACTCTGTAACAATCGAGCCCACGTTCAACTTGGTCTTTCTATTTGTACGATTCGCTGAATCTAAAGGTTCACGCGTAAGCTTTCTCGCCATTGGCATCCTAGTTTAGCAGCGAAACTTGTAATGTTATATCGTATGAAAGCTGGTACAAGTTCAGCGTATCTATGCGGCACGAGTCTACATGCAATACTAGCGAAGTGATGGGATCGAGGAAATTCTGGATCGAAATAACGGAAATTTGATTCCTCTACTCAGCAACATGAAACGTGTCTGTTTATTAGATTAACATAAACGTATAGAAGGAGAATATTGATCTTGAAATGTTTCTTGAATATTTTGTGAATAAACAGCCTCAGACACTTCAACATTCGGACAGTCGCGTTTCGTTGCGCGCCATTTGGAAAATTATAATTTCACAATCGATACTCTATTCGCAATACAAACATTTTTACGTATTATAACGCACGAATTATAACATTTGTATTTTGTAAGAAAAATGGCATAGTGAGAACCCTATAATCTGTGGAACATATTATTTCGAGTTTAACAAAAAGCGATAATGGAATTTGGGATCATAAGATTTAGATTAATCGACAGGTGGAACATTGAAAGCTAAAACAGGGACTGTTTGGAGGACCTTTGGTAAAAATCCCAAGTTTTGTAGCGGTTCCTTAGGCGAGCTGAAAATGTTCTGTACGGAATATATGGACATCTGACAATCATCTTACCGTAGGATTGCGTCTTTGTGCAGCGAGCCACGGGACAGAAACCGTTGGAAAAGTTTGCTGCCGAGTGCCGCCACAAATATTTATGAGTTTCATATCGTTTTTACTGCCATGTGGTATAATTCTTTCAAGAGACACAACCGCTTAGAGTTACCTGTCTTTGCACTTTGAACCGTCTAAGCCGTTTTTCCAGTGTCACAGAAAGACGCTTTTCCGTTATCGCTTTTGTTTGCTGTTTCCGTTTCTATGAGATCATCATCTGCTCATTCCAGTAATGAAACAGTTTATTTAGGTTTTCTTCTGCTGTTGTCATCCTGTTTTCGCGTGCAATCATCGGTGGCTTTTCCAACACCGTCACTGTTGCTAGTGCTGCTACACTTGCACCACTTTCCAGCTTTTTAATTACGTGGTATTTACTAAATATTATATTCGATAATGAACTATTCAGATCACAGAACGTCAACACAGTATCCGAATAAGAGTAGCTCTACCGCATTCCATTGTTCATTTTCTCTCATTAATTTCAATATGTAATTATTATATCAATTCGATAGCCATCGCGTCAGATTCGGAGTAACAATATTTCATTTAATAAATGGACCATTTATTTTGGAAATATTGTGAGACTACTTTTTGAAAAGATTGAGGAAACGACAAACTTGCCTTATTTATATTTACACTAAATTTAATGTCTTTATAAGCTGTTCATAATTTAAATGCCAAAATATACGTTTATCTCAGTGAATTTAATTTTCGTTACTAAATGATATTGCGTAGTAATTTACTTTGAAAGTGATGTGAGTCCACTGCCTGTAATCTGCAGATTATTTATATTATTTGTATTATTTATAATCTGCGGAAACTAGATTTATCACTGAAAAGGCCGGAAGGCATCGCATTAATACCTTTGTATAAAAATGTTAGGCCAATTACATACAAAGAAGGTATCATAAAAATTTCAAAACACTTGAACACAACGATCAGAAATGAAAAATAGGTGTCTAATACTAATTTTACAAGTTTTTCACAAGCATATTGTTACAGTAAAGAAATATATATTGAAATGAAACAACGGTATTTTGTTTTCTCTGCTCTTATTTATAAACATGCATATATTTATAAACAAACGTGGATTGAAGCGCAAGATTTTAAAGAATTAAAATTTCATGAATTGTACATTTCACCGATTTTCTAGCCTAGTTAATTCTTAGAGAAAATATTTGTATAGTGAAATTCATCTATTTAAACACACAGAGACGTGGATAGACTAAGCAGATTTGGCGTCTCAGTATCACTACCACGGTCACCTCTTTTGCTTCAGATCACGTGCAGGTCACCAATTTGAGGCGATTTTGATAGTTGTGTGGCGATAGCTGCTGCTGTGTAGCGGTGTAGAGGCTCGGGTAGATTCCGCCATTGGTGCAGATGGCACTCCTTTTCTTAGTAGGTGGTAGTCGCTTGTCGAGTGCCGCCACAAGGTGTTATCAGATTTTCCAATTGAAGGGAAAGTGGGCTCGCAACACTTTTAAAATAAATGCTCCTAGATGTAGGAATACGATCGCGAAAACACTTATTATCGACATATCTCAGTTCAGAATGTGCAAAATGCATCGGAAGAAAACCTGCCACAGAAGTGACTCGATGAGACTATTGTTTGTCAAATCTCCAATGATCGGAAGATATTTCAGAATTTTTTTTTAAGCGCCTTCTTGTATAATAACGAGCAAGGGTTTGCTTTTGAAAAACGCTAGAATTTTCGTTAGCAATTGCCAAAAAAGTTTTTGGGGATAAGAAGTTATCGTATCATACGGTTGAAAGCTACGCGTGGAAGAAAATTTTGCAATCTTGCCAAATTATACCATCCAAGCAATTATACGTCGCTTAGGGTATCACTCGCCCCCTCCGATTAACAACAAATTACGCTCTGCATGAAATAATGTTCGCAATGTTTTGGAAGCATGCTAATCAGAAAGAAGAATGTAAAAAAAATAGCCATTTTTAGTATCGCTCAGAGTGGAAAAATTTATTTCTAACAATTTTCCCATCATTTTTCGAGGAAACGATACGGACATTGTTTGCTTGTTCCGTGTAAGACACCATGAAAGATCCTGTTGAACTTTTCAACTCTGAAGCTTTTGTTCCAAACATTTCTCTGTATCTCAGAAATTGAAAGAATCGAAAATTGGAAGATTTAGGTAGCTGGCTTTCGGTGAGTCATTCTGCACAGGTATAGTTACGCTTTCTAGAGTACTATAGAATACTATAGCAACTTTGCGCGCGGGTCTCGCAAGATCAGAATCGTTAAGCAGTCAGATTCGCTTGAGTTTTCGTACGGAGAAGAACTTGGAATCGTTCGGATCGTCGAAAAGAGCACTTGTGTGCTTCAGACGAGAAAGTAGAAGCGATCGTTCGTGCTTCTACAGTTTTGCTCCGTCGATCGAACTACGAGTTTCGCGAAGCTTCGCGACATCGCTTCGACCACGTATTTCGTACCTGTGCTGGATTAATCGTTTCGTGCTAGTTAAACAATTCATCGAGTTTCCAAAGATATGACTTTGAATGATTTGCACTCTCGTAGACTAATTTTTCGTCTGAAATACAATAACTTTCTGTCGAAACAGTTTCTTGTATCGTGACAAATAAGAGAATAATTAAGGGTAACGGAGTTACATAGGCGGTACAACTTTTACGAATAAATTTCGCAACCGTTAAACATTTTATAGTCCAACAAAGAACCTTTGAATTCCATAAATTAGGATTCCATAAATTAAAGAACTGTAGTCCAACAGATTTCAATAAAGAAGGGGAGAAGTTCCAATTAAAGATAATAGCTGGTAAGTAAACAAAGTAAGAAGTTCCAATTACAGATAATAGGAAGTAAGAAGTTTCAATTAAAGATAATGGAAAGTAAGAAGTTCCAATTAAAGATAATAGCTTCCCAATGAATCGACTAGCAATGAAATTGACTGACATACGAGGTGCGAATACTACCACCGATTAATTTTAGACAAAAGTCAAAAATTAATATTTTACTCTTGGAAGACATAAATCGTTGGATTTACTTTTAACATAACGTCGTCATGTTAAAAGCAACTGCGATGTGTAAACACATGACGATGATCTTGCAAAGATATTTATATTGGTTTATATTAGTCAGGAGAATCTTTCCTTTTACCTATCGCCATAAGCATACAATTACCGAATATAGGACACCACTTATGTTTGATTAAATATCTGCATTCGTCATTTATTTATACATATTTAAGAGAAATATTAGTTTCCTGGGTATTATTATTTATTAGAAAGATAGAGAAAATATAAAAGAGTACAAAATGAATGGTTTAAAAAAAGTGCTCCTGATACGAGAGCTTGTTCAAAGTTAAGATTAAAAGTTAAAATTATGATCCAAAATTAAAAAGTCAATTATTCTTTTGGCCCTGTAAGACAGCCTAGACAGGTAAAGGCAGCATCAGTAGCCCCATAATATTTATGAACCCATCTCTAGCACTTGACACGTTGAACACATTGTACACCAGCTTTGCCCTTAAAATACTTTCCTCGTCAGTTTCATATTGGGAACATCTTGGGTTGGAAAACACAAGTTGAACTAATTCGAGAGCGGTTTGTTAATGTCTTATGTAGAAAATAATTAGTTGACAACACTAAGACTCGGAACTAATAAGCTGCTCAAATAACGTGCTTTCAATGTTACGCAAATCTGCTTAAATGAATATGAAAATGAGTATAAAAATTCGCGATGAGAAAACGCACTTGATGGCTTATTACTTGAACGATCGTATTCACGACTCGTGTCTTGCGTTGTCATCAGCTGTGTAGTAGTTTTAAACTTTCCCGCGTTATTACAGCATTTTGTAAAAAGGCGATGAGATCTCGTATTAATAACAAAAAAAAAAAATTTCTTTCTATCGAGATCTATGTAGTGTAGTGTACGTACTGTACGTAAGTCTGAATCACGTTAGCAAAGAGAAGTAATATTCTGTTTGCTCAACAATCAATTAGTGTAAAAAGGTGGTTGGATTCCATTAAGAAGCAAAATTCAATTGCATATTGCGATATTTCGAGACCTTTGATCCTCGTGATGGAGCAGTAACAAAAGCAAATTTGACATTAAATTCTAAGTAACGTTTCCCCATTGGTATTTTACGCATTTCGATATTTTTCCCCGCTGTTAATTTGACGCATTTGTTAATTTAACAGACTAGTAACAAAAGCATACGCACGCATCTATCCTTAAGGCGATTTTCATTACACTTTTTATCGCCTTGCGATTGTACTCCTTTTCATTTGCTGTGTTGGCAACTTATACCGTTTGCTCTGCTTTGTGCGACTTAACAGAAACAAAAGATTATTTTCTTAAATCTCTTAAAACTCTTTCGATCCTTCTTAACGATCAGCGTCTTGAAACAAAACGTTGTCCACCGACGAGTAGCGCTCGAGAAACGAACATATCATTTATCGAGCAACAGTCCTTGCAGTTGCTTGAGGATACGAAGAACGTAAATTTCTTCCCAACTATTCCTATCCAGATTATTTCCTTTTGCTATCCGCGATTCTACTTCTTCGGTTAGCAATATCCAGAATCGTTTGAGAAAATTTATACGTACGTATACACGAATACGTGTATACGTGTAGTAGACGAACGTGTAAATATACATGCGAAGATGCAATTCGCATTCAATTGAACGACCAAATTAAAAGTTTCCCAAGAGAAACTGTGTTCGTTTATATGCGCAATTGCCTTTTCCACAGAATGCGTATTTTAGAGTGTTTCCGTTTTAACCACGATAGTAACGGTTTCCTTTTTTCGTTCAATGAAAACACGTTTTTTTCGAGTTTGAAAGCCATTTGAAGGAATGGCTGAACGATCAAAAGTGTAATTTCTCGTCCAATATCATAGAGGTCTGTTTATTTGGTGAGTGAACGCCGACATTGCCACGTGTACGTGTACACAGAACCGGGGCATATGCGCATAAACGTGCCATTCTCGTTTAATTCAATGACCAAATTAAAAGTTTCCTACGAGCGCTGTTCCTCGTTGATGCACGCAATTACCATCTCCATAGAATTCTAATTTTAAAGTTCTCCGTGTTCCGGTTGTTATGATTCTGTTGCTTTTCTCGCAATTTATGTTATATGATTTCAAAAGTTAACGATTCGACCGGAATTCTTTTATGCTACAAAAATATTCTATGCAACATTTCTTTTCATTGGGCGTTCGTAGGTCAGAAATTGAGTAATGGTGTCGTTCGTTTACAACCATCTAGAGTTTTACTAAGGTCAAGATCAATTTTGGGAGCGTCATCTTTACAGATCTTTGTCAATCTAGAATAGTAGTCATTTTCCAATACTTTGTACACATTATACAATGTATTCATAACACTGTTTCCTCGTTGGTATTTTCGCCACTGTAATCTACAAATACGATTAAATTAACATTTATCATTTACATTATACCGGATGTGCCATTTCGATCTTCCCACGTAATTCTTTCTCAAAGTATACGTTATGGTAAAAAATGCTCCAACTAGAATTCGTTCTGTTTCGTCTAATGTTTTGCCATCAGATTTCTCTGGGTGCAAATGTTTTCGAGAACTCAAGACGACCTGTTTTTTTTTTCTTTTTTTCTTAGGTACAACTATACATTCTTTTGTCCATCATTTGATACAATTTCCAATTCTCGTCGAGAAGCTATTAAAGTACTTTTATCTGAAAATGATTAATTTAAAAGATACTTGGATGTTAATTTTATAAAATCGAGCGTATGAACGACGAGGGAAACGTAAACATAAAAGCACCACGTTATTTGTCCTTGTCTTTCATACGATAAGCCCAACAAGATTAAAGTCAAAGTATCTTTTTTAAATTATATAGTATGACTTACTTTATTCAACGGATTTATTTGCAGTTATCTAACGGGAAACTATAGTTATTTAACTAGAGCTACTTCAGAGTGTAGTAATGTAATACGATTGCAATCTTGAATTCCCGCTACGATTATAATAATCGACACCACGAGATGATCGATCCCCTGACTTCCGTTAAGATAATAGGGGTGATCGTTTCGATATAACACCGTGTTAACAGGTTATAAAGAATATATATATTTCCAACAATTTAAGATACGAAATGATAGACGGATGTATGCGGATGCAGAGAGTTTGACTGTTCTATAGCTTGAGAGAGACTGGCTTTCGTTGTCGTGTGATTCCGGAGGAAAGCTTGGTGTGGAGAAGTATCCCTTTGATCTGAGAACGCGGATTTGTTGTTAACATTTTTTCGTTAGGGAAGCGAGGATAACGATCCGCGATGCCCGTGGATTGTAGCTCACGTTAATGAACGAAAATAGGAGAAGGAAGACTCCTACACACGCGGCTCGTAGGTGCCATTGTTCACGGGAAACATCCAACTTTCCCGTTCGGTAAATGCCTGCTTTCTCCGCAATTTGCATCAACGCGTAACAAACCTAAAGACTGTTCCGAAGTTCCATAAACCAAAGTCATTTACCGGATAGATGACTTTTCCCGTTAGAAAAAAGTTAGAAGTTTCGATTTAGGATGGGTTTATCGAGGGTCGAAATGGCGGTACGTGGGCCTTAGACGGCCCGATAGCGAAGGATGGCGGCCTAACGATATATGTGAGGAGAATGGATCGTGATAAATGCCAAAGACACGCTCAGATATATTTAACAGTTTATTTCGACAAATATCGATATACGTACACTCGTGTGAAACTCACGATTACTGCCAGCTGTTCGTGTTACGCGACTAAAAGTATAATGCGTTTTGGTATCGAACAAGATCGGTATCGGTTGTTGGGGCGTCGCGGAGCTCTAGTTGGCTATCTTACTCGGACTGTGTCTAACGGCTGACTTTTTGTCAGGATGCTGCTGCAGAGGAAAACTATGATGGGGTGTGTCCAAGGACACGAGATCGTCGGACTCGTGGAGAAAAGCCCTCGTTCGGAACGTGAGGGAAACGGACGTTGCCGTTAATCGGCTAATTTCTATGTTGATGGTTAGGGAAGGATGCTAGCCGCCCTTGAGAAAAAGTTGCCGGTGGGAAGCTTCGTTCGTGAGAAAAGCAGATTTCCCGTATGTTCCCGTAGTTAGGACAAAGGCTGTTTGTACGTTTGAAGGTCTTTGGTTAACTAAATCCTAAGATTCATAGCGGGTCCTCAGGCTAACTGAACATGTACCGTGAAGATGCATCGACGTCTGGTAATCGTCGGATCCGAAGTGCAGGGTGTGCGCGTGGCGAGCCATGGTACAGAAACCGTTGGAAAGTTCACTGTCCAATGTCGCTGCAACTATTTCCTTTAAGGGGAGCTATAAAATTGCTCCATACCCTTTAGTTAGACAAAACGCTCATCCCGTGACCGCGGACTCGTTCGGCGACTGACTGTCGACTCGATCCCAAGCTCGTTGTACAAATCTTGAAAAATACATTCGGATTGAATCGCAGACGATTAATCGGTTACGGCTGTAGGGGATCTGGGATTCGTGAAGGTCGATCACTCGAAATAGTTCGTCGTTTAGTCCGTCAAATGTATTTCGGAATAAATAAAATGAATAAGTTGTAATTAAATACACGAACGATGTTTGCTGTGTAGTACACGCGAAGCAATACTCGATACTGAAAGATACCGAAGAATACTCTGGAGATTCCGATCGCTCGCAATCGCGTTCGTTTTCTTATACTGGACGGGGAGTGTCGGAAAATTCGAATTCCGCTTTGCTCGACGGTTGGACGTAACGACGACATTGTTTTGCCCGCAGTTTACTCGTTGTTGTTACCTTACGAATATCCCAACGATCTTGACTCCGAGGCAAAACCACAACAAGATTTAAATTGTTCTTATGTTCATGTACCGCTACACGGCTATGGTAGACTAAAGTATCAGGGGATTTCCCCAAAATTCCAAAGGGAAGGCTGCGGTGTCCTTTCCTCTCCGACATGTATGTCAGAAAATGCAAGTTAAATATGTTACATTCTCAATACACGAAGAATTTCAAATGATAAGTGATACTGACAAAAGTATTGTCGTACTACAACATTTGGTGTAGTATCTACACACAAGCGGTACTTTTATACAACTTTATGAAGTTGAGGCAAGGCCCCCTTTCCCGCGGAAAATGACCACAGGCTGGCGCTATGATCTTGACTGGTGTAGCTCCTGTAATGTAACCGACTGATGCAATCGCAGCTTTAAGAAAGTCGACTGTAGCCCCTGAGGAACGAACGATTGCAAATGCGAAAAGACGAAATATAAAAATGTAAAATTATAGAAGCAGTAGACATACCTGTATCACTATTACATTCTAATCTTTAGGTTAGAGGCTAGCCCCTGAGAAAAGAATGCAGGATAAGAATTTGTGATACTCTCAATTGTAGATCCGTAAAACCAAAAATCATAACATTAATTTTAACCATTTTTGAAATTGATCATTTCATTTAAACAATTTATACACAATTGTTTTTTCCTAGGCTTTCTAATCGTTGAAATCTGTATGTAGTATACCTATCTCTACGAAACCCGTGAAACTGACGAGCTAGCTGATTTCATAAACGATCCGTTTTTCAAAGACAGCGTGCAAAAGTTTCAGTCATTGTAGACATTTCCCATTATTGTCTCCGCTTATTGCAAGTATTTACGATAGGGTAATTAAATTTGAACACAGTATTTTCTTATTTTGGCCAATCCCCCTTTTCTTGCAATCGTCAGTAGATCCAGGAGATACAATAAGATATTGAATAAAATTGTCAACATCAATGAAGATTGTTCTGAGGATACGTCCGAAGAAGATGAGCATGAATCGGGCCAAAGCGAAGCTTACAGTGAAAGTTCTGAATACATTGAAAGTGGAGAGATGGAAGGATCCTCGGATAGTGAAGAGAAAAACTTTGCGAAAGTGTGTCGTAAGAAGAGAAGGATGCGTACTCTTTCTAATTCTGACTCTGAGGATGAAAGGACGAACATTGCAAGCACATCCCAAAATGTAATGGGTGAAATAGAAATTGCAATTGACGGGACACGGTGGATAAAACTGAAAGCAGGCGGATCTGGGGGTAGGACGCCCGTTCGTACGATATTCAAGGACATCGCAAGACCTACTTGCTATGCTAAGAGAGAAATTATTTCCCGTTGTATCACTGCTGCTTCCGAATTGATAATTGACAGACACATAACGGAACACATAAAAGATTGCACTGAAACCGCGGCGCATCGAGTTTTGAAAACAGACTGGACAATCGCAGTTGCTGAGTTACGTAGTTTTCTAGGAACTGCGTATATAAAGATTACAAACAGATAAATTTACGTTGATATCCGAAATATGGAACAAATTTATAAGTTATAGCCAGGCTTGTTACAAGCCGTATGAAAATATCTCAATAGATGAATTACGAAAGTAGTAGCAGGTCTACGCAATATATGCGGAATAAGCCTCATAAATTTGGCATTAAGTTTTGGCTAGCAGTTGACGTGTCCAAACAAAATTCATTTTGAATGGTTTCCCTTACACGGGGAAAGATGAAACTCGATGCTCAAGGGAGAAAGGACAAGATGACTTTCTTTTCCTCACATTTATAAAAATTAGAAAAAAACTGCACGCTTACTGTGTATGAAAGTAAACCTAACGCAAAAGTCCTCCTCCTAAGCACCAAACATACAGGTGTGCAAGACAATTATAAACGTGTTCCAGAAACCATTGCTTTTTATAATAAAACAGAGTTTGGTGTGGACGTCGTTGACCGGATGGCGCGCAAATATAGTGTGAAAGCAGGGAGTTTCCGATAGCCTCTTCAAGTTTTTTTTAATATTTTAGTTTTGACAACGATCAACGCCTGGCTACTATGTAAAGAGTTCATATTTTGTTTAGCCGAGGAATTAGCTGGAGAAAACAAGGAGAACATTTGCCAAAGATCGGACGCTTCGTTTCTGTCAGCTTCAACGTCAAAAGTGCGAAAAAGTTGCCAATTGGGTTACTGCAAACAAATAGAAGTATTAATTGTTCTATATATTGCAAAAAAAGATCGTATACGGAAAATGCACAAACAAAATTTAGTATATTTGTAAAAAATGTGCTCAATGGATATGATTACCCTGTACCGTTAATAGTATTGTTATCTTTTCCGTGATAATTAAAAAACAAAAGACTTTTCACTTATTAATAATTCATTTAAACGCGAACCCTAATATTGCTCCTTCGAGATTTAATTTGAATAAATCGATTTTTTGAAGAAAAATGCGTATTTTCGTTTACCCGCCAATTTGACGGGTGCTCGTAGAGATAGGTATATACGAATAATAATTTTAATAAATGTTTCAATCATTTACGAGTGCATTTTAGCAACTTGTTCACATGCATACGTGCGACGTTATGTCAGATATGGAGATTAGGATTACATTCGATTATCAATTTTATTTGATCATTGGTATCGCAAAGGATCTATACCACTTTCGAACTCAATGACTATGCAAATGAATACTTTAGAATTTAAATGATAAATTGTTTATAAACGAAAAGTCCGTATTAAGGTACATGTAAATTTTTCGTCTTTTCAATTTTCTCAAAAAATATACTTGTATCACTTTTAAAGAATGGCCCAGCTATGAATCGTAGCTGTACCATCACAGATGCAGGAAAGTAAGCGGATAAATTCATCTCTGTTTTATTTCACAGCTGTAACGAATTTTAGTTCAACTTGATGTAGTACACATCTCATAGTGAACTCGAAAATGAACCGGAAAAGCTAAGCACTCCTGATTAAAGTATCGTTGGACTCGCTGATTCGCCTGCTTGTCCAAAAACAATGTGCAACATGCATCTCTAGGAGATTTCGCGGTTCACTCTCGTGAACCCGCGTTTTCCGAAGCGGCAGTAAAGTTATTCCAGGAATCATCAAAGATGGTGTCTAAACTCTGGTTAATTTTCTCCGAAGCACGACGTTTGTCGAGATCCTCTGAAATTTCCTGATCTAAGTGTGGGTCTTCATTCGTCCATTACCATTGCAGTGACCCGATCCAGCGCTAGATTGTAACTGGAATAATGTAAACAGTGTTTTCAGTCCAGCACAGTGCCGTAAATAATCCAGCCAAACGACCAGAGGAAAGTCTACTTTCTCAGTCCAATGCTTCCCATTGTGGAGAACACGATATTTCTAGTGCTGGCTGACACGCCACTACAGTCTGCCATTTTCAGCTTCAAAAGAGACTAGAATAACGTACACATCGACCGGTTTCCAGTCAGACCTGTGGAATGTAATCAAAGAATGAGGCGACTATTCCAAGTTTCAGGCGTCCTCCCATTCGAATCACCAAGTGGCACTAAACGCCACAGCCGTGATATTAACCGCGTTAACACAGCTTGCCTTACGGCTTCTTTTACTCCGTACTCGATGAATTTTGTCGCCATCGCTCTCTCGAGCTAATCTTTGTGACTCCCGATGCACGTGTTAATAGGACGATTAAATAGAGATATAGCATTCATGTTCTTGGGTTGAAACTTTCCACAATTCTCAAAACATCACGCCTGACAATCGATGTGCCATCGAATTTGAGTCGCATAGGACACTAATTTATCGAATGATATGTATTTAATCTGCTGCGTTCCTCATACGTTGATACAGGGTTCTGATAAAACATATAAGGAGCGCCTCTACGATCGAAACAACATGAAAAGGGAACATGAAAAATTCATTTATGTATTAGCTTGTCCGAAAAGTTTCTTTCGTTTCGTAAGGAAATGATAGACGCACAATGTTTTTCGTTCTATATTAGTTTATTGAATTATGTGTTATTAAATAGGTTTTAGGATATTTAATCGATGCGCAAAGATTATTTTATCTTTCACCATCATATACAGTCATTACACAACGCCGGGTACACGCAGAAAAAGAAAGAGCACGTGGCGTCCCTTAAAACAAAGGAACGCGTCGGTGGTCGTGCCAACCCTGCTTGTAGGAACAATAACGTTATGCACCAACATAATAATAGAAATAGAATAGAATAATATAAAACAGAAATTGTTGTTCATCTATCATCACCTTATGAAACGAAAGAAACTTTTCGGACAACGGAATACAAGCTACGTTTCTCCGATTTCATGGATCTTGATATACGTTGTCGAGGTCAACGTTCTGAGTAATTTCACTTTTACATTTAAAAGTTAAATACTTGAAAGTATCTCCTAAGATGTGCATAGGTATTGTTTAGGTAGTGTGTAAAAAAACACTTTAGATGGAATTTTATGGTACGTTGGTACGAACATTGCATAATTGGAAATATTCCGGCTGTAACGTAGAAAAAAAAAAAAAAAAAAAACACTCATAAGGCTGTCGTAGATGTATTACGAGTGAAACAGAGATTCTACTATATGTATATCCGGCGTAATGTTTCTTGCACGCTCAACGAAATCAATGAGGCGTGCTCCTTTCTATGTTACTGCCATAAAACTTCACATAAATTATAGTTACTTCTTTATCGTTTGACTCGTACTTGTTTTTTACGTGGAAACCATCTTCATAAACAGTGTTTCTTCAAAGGAAGGTTTCTTCTACCTACTAAAACCTACAAGACATACATCACACTGTTCCGCCTGCGCCACGCCTTAGGTCCGTTCTTATGACATTTCGGTACATTCGGATATTCCCGGTGAGACTGCGCCTCATGCATGTATATCAAAGATTGTTCGAATTTAATCTTAAAGTTAAGATAAAAAATCTGTGGAAGACACAATGTTTATGTTAAAATAATATTAGGTGATATTTATTGAACGGAACTACAGAACCAGATGTATTTAAAGTATAAGTGAGTGGATTGTTGACAGTTGGCCAGTTACTCTCAGACTGACTGCAGGTAGTGGCCCATGATCCCTTTGAGATTTTGAACCTCACTCTCTATACAGAAATGAGTATGACCCGTGTAAGTGTCCTGTTCAAATGCCTGTCTATGCGTGTAATATCGTTGTATTCCAACAAAGATAATACGATCGGTAAAGTGTATCTCTTTTTACACAATTAGCAAAAATTGCGTTTTAAGCTTTGCTTGTTAACTGATAATTAGCTGTTGGTATTTAAATGGCAACAAAAATATTGTAGTATCGTAGAACAATCATAGTTTCTTGTTTCACCGTTATAAATAAATCTGAAAAATAAGTAAGGATCTCTATTGTACCTCCAATTTTGAGAACCGGTAAAATGCTTTACATGGACGAATATAGCAGTTTCAGTTTCAAATTATCACTACACATATTCGCCCATTTATCACGTGTAAGTCACAAGAAAAACTGATGAGACAATATCGTAGATAAGCACCGCTCTACAGCGACTTAAATCTAATTAACAAAGTGTAACGCTAAAAAGAATGCTTTTCCGACATACGCGCGTATCGGTACTTTTGCCTAATGCACCCCACAACCAAAGTTCAATATTTATTTTGAATATTATACTCGTGTAATTACTTATCTTCTTGGTCGATAAATGTTATAAAAAGAAAAAAACTTGTAATGTTGTAAACAATTGTGCATTGTGTGGCTAACGTAAAATCTGCCGATCCATGTGTAATGTCGAAAGCTATCTTATAATTCCCAAATAAAGAGGATTAATGTTTCCATCAGGTCGCAAACGTGTATGTACGGACATGTCTGTCTTTGACATGTCAATTCTTCAACGTCCACGCGAACGATGTGCACTGAATAATTGTACGTTATTCAGCCACAGTGTATGTCCATGTACGAAGGAGTCAAAAAGAAGTTGCGCTTTTGCTTGTTTAACGACAAACAATAAATGAAATAAATGATTATACGTCTGGTTGAGGGTTAAATGTTTACAGTTGAGTTGATGGTAGAAATATGATCGATGGCATAATATGATTTGCAACGATATTTAGAACAAAACAAGCAGTTTTGAAACAACTTCCCTCCGGTGCTTCGTAAACAAAATTTCGATTAAACGAAAAAGCGCAACTATTTCTACATTTCGTTTTATATCTTAGAAATCATTTATCGTACGCGATGAAGCTTCAGTAGAATGTTGTGGATAATTAAAATACCCGTAAAATGAGACTTGCCATGTCGGACTCCGAGCCTTTACGTTTTCTACAAGACCCATGTTTTGATACGCAGGAGTAAAAATCTTGTTCGCCTGAACGCTCGGCTAAAACACAAGGATAATCGTTTCTAGTTAGTTGTAAAATGCAATAACTTTCGCACGTTACGTCCAACCGTGCTGGGGCTTGTTTCTGTCGGTTTCTCCGGTCGTTCCAAACTTAATTATTAAAAAAAAAAAAATATATATTCCTCTAGGAGCAATTGGCCTCTGAAAAACTCGCCAACGCTAAACTATTAAAATATTGAGCGGCGCGACAGGCGTCGTTTTATAGTTTATTACGTGTATTATATGTGTATTTTTTTCGTATTGATTGGATGCTCATAAAAGATAAAAAAACGTTTATAAAGTTGTTCCATTTTCATAGCGGGCGATTAGAAGCCTTCAGTGCAGCGAACGAGTCCGCTGGGAGCTTGGCGCGCCATTTCTGGCTCGACCGCGCAAAAACTGTAGCTCATGGAAAAAATCGTATCATCTCGGCAGTTGTAGCACCTACAAGCGTATTTTTTTTAATTTAGGGTTAAAAAAGAACGATTGGTAATATTATTTTCTTATGCAACGTTGTTCGAAGATATAAAATAAAAAGGAAATTGTTGTCTCTTTTTCAACTTTGTCGTTATTACTAGAATTCAGTGCTGCGCAGTGATATTCTCGTGATTAGGAAATCATTCGTATAGTGTCGACGTTTAAAAATCACGTATTTTACACTTTATTATTTATCTTGTCCTTAATTATCATGGTGTGTATAATTAATTATTAATCGTAGTTTAGTGCCCTGGTGCGTTGCCGATCAAATTGCTGGCTCACGAATTCCAGTGATTTTATAGTCTGTTTTGCGCGATTTCGCTTGATTTTAGACGAGTTCGCACGTCCGTATTATTTAAAGATCTTTGTGCAACGTTTCATTTGTGACATGGCACGGTGCCACCGCTGTAATTCTGAAAGCTTTGTTCTCAGAACGTTGGATAATATTAACGTGGGATTCTGTAGCACAGCCCCGTAATAGTATTCCGTACGACCATATCGGTACTATGGTAGTTTACATATTAGCAATTTATTGGTCACGGAGACGCGGAAATTTCCTTCTTTAAATCAATATCTAGTTTCCTTCTCTTTTTTTTCAAGTGTTACTTCCAGTACGTCACTTGTCTGGATGAATCGGCAAGTGTACAGCCTGCTCTTTTGTAGTATTTGCGCAATGCAAGACGTCTGAAAGTCGATATCTAAACGCTTGTTTACGAAATTACGACGGCTCGTTTCGCAAAGGAACGAGTGATAAAATCGCAATAGTCGGTTATATTAAAATCAGTGCAAATATTGAAATCCCGCCCGCTCGAAACTCGTATATCGATAACAATTCGACTCTTCTACTCGCTCACTGTTCAAATATATTTGAATAATGACATTAGCACGAAAAGTTGAAAGTTAAAGTTCATACGTATGAACTTTGTTACATAACGTTACGTAACGAAGATTATCAGTAACGACAATAACAATCTGTATCGACCTGCTTTGTCTCTAGACCTTGTAAACCAAGACAACGTTGGTACGATAACACGAGTCACTCCCGTTGGCTCATATGCCGCTACAAAGTAATTCCTGTCTATAATAATTCACAAAGTCTAGACAAAGAGATTAACATTTTTATCCGTCGATGAACACGTTTATGGTCGACAAAGGAGTTTTCGCTCGCGTCGCATTTTCATCGATGCGTTATTATGCATAAAAATGAATTTTGTTTTGGAACGAAACGATGCAAGAATATAAGCGAATGTTTTCAATATTTGCTACGGAAGAAGATGTAATTCAACGTTTCATAACGTCGAAATGGATAAATCTCGAAACATTTCAACTAGTAAAATTTGTGCCACCTTTTTTCCCAAGTTGGAACATTCGGCTTTGCTACTTTCTAATTGGGTCAACTTGCAGAGAAAGGACCCCGTAATGGAATTCAACGAGACTGTATGATACCAGTCGGAGTCGAGGTAGGACAGTAGATGCAGAAACTCATTTCGAGACATCCCGAAGGAAAATTAATAAACGTAAATGATAAAAATGAACTTTACATTGAAAGGATCGAACTGTGTATATTTCACGCCGCTTAAGCGAAAGTCCAATACGAAATCCGTGACACAGCGTCTTAAAATTACTGAAAGGGGGTGGAAATGACACGATCCCTCGTTAGAATTTTAAAAACACCACAAATTGTAAGCGCGTAATAATTCTCAGACACACAGAAGACACAATTTTTCATACACGTTAATTTCGCAAGTAGACATTAATTTCAGAAATTACGAAAGGCTTCAAATTGAAAACGGAACGAACATGGCGTTATGTCACTGAGCCATATGTCCTGCTTTCTCATGCGCGATACAAAGATTTGGAAGGCGAAACGTTGAATATCAGAGAGATGATTCGCTGGAAAGTGAAACATTTGCTCGGAAAGTCTGCCCTGCGTATAGCAGGTGCAGCAACATGGACCAAGAAGAGAGCTTTCGAATTTCTATACGACGAAAGTAATGACGCTAATGATGCAAAGGCAAATGTTGAATTTCAACCCATATAAATGGCGAAAGGCAAGGGTAACCTAATACTCGGCAATTTCAGAACTTGCTAAAGGATATTTAATGATAGCAGCAACGCCGGTTATGTTGAAACGATGCTTCTCATGTGCGGGAAATATTGTTACGGCGGAAAGAGGCCGTCTGTAACCGGAACATGGTTAATATATTAATTTGAGGTGGTGTTGGATGCAAGTGCCCGAAGAAATAGAAAACAATTAACAATCACGCTTCTCGAATGTTTTCGCTTCGCTGTTACGCTAGACCTTTCGCGCTTTGTTATTCAAAACGGAATGAATCTTTTCTTTCTTTTCCTATTTTGCTTTTTGTCGCCCCTCGATTTCCTCGCTATCATCCACGCGTTTGTTGCCACACTCTCGAACATTCGGCGGAAGGACAGTTGGGATATTGATGGTTCATTGGGCACTTTGCTTCGGCGATGTGTAATTGTTGCCGAGTGCCGCCACATCTTCATCTGCGTCATCGGCCCATCGACTTTGACGTGTGCCGGTCGTGACACCTGCTTAGCTTATCGGTGTAATACCTTTCATATAAAATTGTTGGATTTGTACGTGTCAATTCAGTGTATATTCAATTAGTGATTATTAAGTTCATAATAAAGTGCGACGAGAGTAAAGTTGACGGTTGTGTCACGGCTCAACCTTCTTGTCCTTTAAGACCTACGTCTCCAGTTTACGCGACACGCGTCTTCTTCTCGAACATTCGGCGGAAAGACGTTGGGATATTGATGGCTCGTTAGGCACTTTGCCTCGGCCATCACAAATTTTTGCTATATTAAAACAGACGATTGCTCGACTAAACTTTGTTAGGCCTGGTGCAGTTCTTTCTTTGTTTTCCCAGTTAAATGCAACGAAGACTGACGTATAGCTACAAATCACAATTATCATGGACCTCTTTCAACAGCAAACTGGGTAAATTAACTGCTACTCCTGGGACGTTATTCTTCCAAAAATAAGCGTACAAAAGTTTGGCGGCCCAACTCTATTTCTTCAGCGAAAACAACACGGTCTCGTATCGTGTTCGAAATGGCGGTAATGTTTCTCATACATATTCTTGACGTTGATATTTCCATTTATATAGGGACATTTTTACTCCGATGGAAAATCAAATAAAATTGGAAGAAAGGATATTTCGATCTAGTGTACATGATAGAGCAATATTTGTGCAACGTAAAATCAAAGTGTTATCGTATTTCTCTGCTTTTTAAAACGCCAGTATGAATGTTCAGAAAAATAGTTTGTCAGTATCGTCACGTTTAAAACACCGTTGGCTCATTGGCAACCCTCGAAACCTACAAAAATGACGGAAGCGTAGGAGAACTTTGCCTTCAGCTGCAATTGTATAACTTAAGACAATTAAGTTTCAATCGGGTCGCGCAAACTCTACAGCGTCACTTTGGGATCAAAGTTCCATTGGCCTTCGCATTGACACTATTTACGATATGATCATATTTCGCAGCCAAGTACAACTTCTCGATTTCAGAATATTCCACATAAGAAATTCTCAAGTTCCCTTTTATGCAAGAACACCAACATGTTGGTCCATTTTTCAAAATTCATGTTTCAAAAGCACAATTTATTAAAGCATCTCCCGAACCAATTGCTTTTCTCATATTACCAACTAGCAGTTTCCTATGTGAAGTAACGAGTTGCATCGATCAACGTACAAAGAAACGTGATTCCACCTAAAAGGAAACGTAGTGTTTTCAACTTTTGTACATCCTTGCATACCTACCTACGAAAAAACTAATGATATCGAATCATTTATCTCTCTTATCTCTGGGAAAGTTTTTTTAGAGTAAGCAATTTTGTAATATTTTAAAATCACGCTCGATGTTGTAGCTTCATTCCATTTAGATTTTGCGACACACAACTTCTTGGCAATTGCTACAGACATAAACGCTGAAACGTTGTCTGGATATAATTACATTTAATTTTCGGTGAAAAGGTATACTAATGTTATTATATTATTGTTAAGTTAACATTCACAGCGTACGGGTAGCAAACAATACCTAAAGTTATAACGAAATGATTTTAAGTTTAAAATTCTAGAATTTGGCTCGAATTCCATTTGCGCCGGATGTGTTGGTCCACAGATAACAACTTCCGTGTTTCAACTCACGCTATTTTACGAGACTCGAATTTTTTCGGCCGACACTTTAAACGTGTAAAGGGAAAGAAGAGGAAATTTTATGCGAGTTTGCGAGTTTTATAATTTCAAATACTGCGACAATTTTCCAAAATTTATTTCAAATTACAGCTATTTGAAGTGAAACTAAAGGCAGATGCACGAGACAACAAGTAACCAAGTGTGCAGAACACTTAAATACAACTGCAAAGATATTGGTAACACTTTGTAGTCAACTTTTACCTTCTAGAAATTTATATTTAAGGTGGTCAAGCTACTTATTGACATGTAAGAAATAAAAGTATCGTAGCAACTATAAGCGTAAATTCCGACCAGTCGCGGGGAGTCGTAAATCCCCGTTACGATTATAATAATCGACGCCACGACCATGATGACATCGATTCCCTTATTTCTTTTGGGATAATAGGGGTAGTTGAGTTGGTATAGCACTGCGGCTAACAAGTTATAATGTATAACTGATTTCACTAATTATATAAATATTCGGAAATACAATTTACAATCGAGTTTCCTCAAGTGTTCGGCTCGTATACTATATCACTCGTATACTAACAACTATTCCAGTTGGTGTGCGACTCTGCGCTCTCTGAGATTAGACTGACAGTCCGCTCTCATGTAATTACGGAGGAAAGCTCGGTGTGGGTGTGTCTTTTTTTTTTTTTTTTGTGAACGGAGAAAACGGATTCGTTGTTCAAACTTTTCGTTAGGAAAAGCGAGGGTAACGATCAGCGGTGCCCATTGGTTATAGCCAACGTTAACGAATGAAGATGAGAGGAGGAAATCGCCTACCAACGTGGCTCGTGGGTGACATTGTTCATGGGGAAAACCAGCTTTTTCCCTTAGGTAAATACTCGATTTTCCTGTTAGGTAACTACCCGCTTTCTTAGTGATTTTTAAGAGCGCATAATAAACCCAAGAACTGCTCCAAGGACCAGCCATAAACCGAAAACATTTGCAGGATTAAAGATTCCTTCGCGTTAGAAAGATTAACTTAAAAAGCGTACCTTAGAACACTTAAGTTAAAAAAGTTTAAGTTTATGGTGGGTCCTTAGGTTTATTGAGGGCCCGAGCAACGGTGCGTGGGCCTTTGGCGGCCAGACAGCGAGGGATGGCGCGCAGATTGTCCCATGCGACGTAATATCCTCCCCTCGTTGAGAGGGCACCGATCGAAATTCTGCGTATGGGGTCTGGTGCGTCTTTTGTCCACATTCTTCTTTATTAACGCGACGAATCTTGGGTTCGGCACCCCATATATCCAGCATACACCAATGTTATTCAAGACTTAGGAAAACGTATATACAGCAATCACGCACACTGTGCGCATTTCTGGCGCGCACTCTCGTTCAGTAACAGTACTTTGGCAAACAGAACTGTTGAAGCGAAAGGGTTAATGGTTGTCCGGACTCATCTGGATCGGGTGGACCAGGTAGGGGGACCAATAGTTTGACGCCACGATCAAGGATACTCGTTGCCGTTTACGCAGTAGCTATCCGTGTTATTCCATCGGCTCCTTAATTACGCGGCCCAAGGGCCATTGCATCGATTGAACTTTATCCTCCCGGAGGATTACGACGGTGTCCTCGCGAGTACAAATGACTGCCCTTGTTCCACTTGTTGCGGCTGGTCAACAAGAAATGTTGCTTGATTTGGTGGATACGCTGCCAACTGAACAACCGGCTTGATGGAGTCGTTTTGAAATCTCTGTCCGGTAAACTCGTTAAGGAAGTGGCCGAGAGCGAGGACAGAAAAATGATTCTGATCGGATGATATTGGAGTCAGTGGATGTGAGTTGAGTATGGCTTCGATCTCAATAACAAGGGTGTTGAGATGTTCAAAGATCAAGAGTTCCGTGCCGACGACGCGGCTGAGATGGCGTTTAAATGATTTCACTGCGGCTTCCCACAAGCCGCCAAAGTGTGATGGATTTGGAGGGTTAAAACGCCATTGTATCTGTCGGTCGGCGAAAAAACTTTGCACCCTTTTTTGTGGTCGTCGGACCGTAGTAGGATCCGAAGTTCTTGCAACTCTCCGTTAGCCCCGACGAAGAATAGCGCCATTGTCCGTAAGAATCGCGGCTCAATGTCCTCACCCAGAAATGAATCGGCGTAGAGCGGCCAGCAATGCGTCGGTTGTTAGATCGCTGACGAGCTCGATATCGACAGCCTTCGTTGCCAGACGGACGAATATGACTTGACTTTGCGGCGGTTGCGATCTCATCTCTCCTTGATATAGAATGGGCAGCAACTGTCTATCCCGATGTTGGTAAAGAGACGCGATTCGGTAATACGCGCTTCTGGCAAATTCCCCTTCAGGTGATCCACCGGTGGTGGGTTGGCTGGGCAAAAACGGACGCACCTTTTGATCGCGCGCCGCACTTGGCTACGGCCGTCGACAGGCCAGTAGCGTTGTCTCACCGCATATGGTGTCGCTTGTGGTGGTTATTGCTCTGTAATGAGCTCTGTTACAGACCACTTTGGCAAGATGATCGAACGCTTTTGGTTGAAGTGCATAGGTGAGTTGCCGAGTCGTCCCCCGACTCGTAATATGCCTTCTTTGTCGAGGAAGGGATTCAAACGCTGGAGCTTCCTTCCAGCGGCCGTGACCCGATCCTTCTGCGAATTTCGTTCGAAAAATGAATTTTTTTGAAGTAACCGGATTACTTTCTTGCGTGCCGAGGTTAAATCGTCTGCGGTTAGTGATGCGGCTCGGTTTTCCTTGTGTCTCCACCGAAGACAACGAGCGACGATTCTGATTAACTTGGGCCACGAAGGATGGTCGATGTGGTTCGTGGCCAGACAGGTTGCCGGTTTCTGTTTAGGGACTTTGACCAACGGTGTTGGGCTCCAGATCGGCCAATGTTCTTCGTTCCGCTGGAGCCACTCTGGTCCGTTTTTCCAAATGGACGGCCGCAGGAATCCCTTGGGCGTCTGAGCTCGGGAGATGAGATCCCTTGGGTTATATACAGTTGTATGCAGTTATTGTATCTCTGTTTGTATTACACACATGTCGACAATTCGATGCGCGTTATACTCTTCATTTTCTGCCAAATACAGCGCACCTCAGACAATTTGCGCCATGTCAACCCTGGTCCCTGTCAAATCCAGCGTAGTTGTAGTTATGCATATTTAGTTCGATATATTCAAATCAACGTATCTCCGTTTCCATGGGCGGTGGCACATGACGCCAGTCGGAGATGTTGACGTTGGTTTGTATCTCGGTCACGCGGTTCGCCACAAAGGTTTTCAAGGTATGCGGCGGGCTCTTGATCCACTGGAGCTCGATGGTGGAATCAGTCCGATATACGATCGTTGGGGCCTTCTGTACTGAGGAGATCAAGGAAGCGAGAAGAATTTGAGCGGCGCTACCTTGATCGCGTCGTGAGTCCAGACATGGTTGCCTGGTCGATCAGTGGTTCGGAGGTAGACGCAGGCCCCGTATGCTTTGTCGCTAGCGTCACAGATTAGCGTCAATTTCTGTTGCAGATTTTATGATGGCTTTCCGCGAGAGTCTCACATAGTTTGGCAACGGCAATTGTGCATGATACCTGTACCATTCGGCGTGGAAGTCTGTTGGAAGGGATTCGTCCCAATCTACCTTCGATAGCCAGACTCGTTGTAGCGGCATTTTAATCCGTTCGATTACCGGAGCAAGCAATCCCAGTGGGTCATAAATTCTAATTGACCGTTTCGTGACTGGTTTGTTGGTCGTCTTGGTCGCCTCGATCGTCTTAATCGTCGGCTGAATTCCAATAGACACCGAGTGTTTTTAATGTTGATGACTCGCCGAGATGTAAGTTTTTGTCAGCGTCCTGCTCAGGTAATCCTTGGAGCAGATCCCGGTCGTTCGATAGCCATTTACCAGCAGATTCGTTGTAGTTGCATGACAGGCTGGGCTCCCTCCGATCTTTGGAATCGAATCTTTTGCAGACTTTTGCAAGTCGGGCTCGTTCGATCGATCGATATTGCTTTGTCTGATTGGAGGCTCCTGAATATTCGTATGGTTAAACAATGTACGGGTTGGTCTGGGACCTATGTCGTTATCGTCGGTATGTCCAAAAACGGCAATGTACGTTTGTATGTACATATCTTTGAGGTTATTGCGGTCGTGATGTAGCGCTCGCTGTCGTCGTTAGTGTATCGAGGGCTCCGATTGGAACCGAACATCTCCCCTGCTTTATGCCGAGCGATTAGGCGAATTTTTCGGTTACGAAGGTCGTGCTAAAGCCGGTGTCCAGCGAAGCTCTACATCGGATTGCTTGTGTTTTCTTATTTAAAATGTTGATCTGCGCTGTTACTAGCAGTTCGTGATGTCAGATGGAGACGGAATTCGTTGTCATTGTTTCCTCTGTCGTTGACTGCTGGATGTAGCACTTGGTGTATATTTCCGACCTCTCCACGGAGACGAGGGTGGCGTATATGATTGAGCGAGGACGGGGGTGATCGTCCTCTGTTGCTTGACCGAATTGTAGCTGACTAAAGGTATGTACGATGGCGTTGTTTGCATATGCACGTTCGGTTCGCACGTTCAGACACTGAACCTTCACTCAGATAATTGGTACACAGTGATGCCTTCTTGGCGCCTTCAAAGCGTTCTTCGATCGACTTTGCTTTGAAAATCTCGCATCGCCAGATTCCGTGCGATCTATCGCACATCGGACATGTCGTCGGTGCGTGTAACGCGGTGCAAGCGTGGTCCCGTGAGGCGTTTTGTCGCGGCCGATTGAGCGGTTCAGGCGTTTTGATCGATGGAGTCGCTGTGCGGCTCAGCTTGTCACAGCTAGCTCGTTTTCCTAAGAATGCTAATAAGTGACAGTATGATGACATTTTCTTGTCGGCCAAAGTAAGTTCCCACTGGTTGGCAATCTTCGTGTTAAGTTTCGAGATAAATAGCCCAATAAAAACGGCATCTAGTAGTGATTAGCCGGAGGTTTGCACGTTCCCGATTAGTGTTTCTAAGGCTTTAGGTGTTTGTTTTACGAGTTTTGCAAAATCTGTTATCGCGTGCCAATACACATTTGTCGCGGATGATAACGTTTTTTTTTAAGTGAAGCGAGAGCATTCGAGTAGTTCCCGTCCGTCGTGCCCAAAGATCGTATGCCCTGCGCGGCTATTCCGGTTAAGGACGGGTGTCAGTTTTTCATTACGGTCAGTCGTAGACATGAAGGCATCATGAAAGAATTCCGATTTCTCGATGGTGCCGTCGAACGTAGGCAAATGAATCTCCGGTAACTTTACCGATATCTGTCCGGAAACAGTGCCTGATTCGCATTTTGTAGAGACGGCGATGTTGCTTGTGCGCTCTCCAAGAGATTTTTTATCCGTATTGATAGATCGTAATACTGGCTCATTATCTGGATGAACCGCGCTTCTTCCTCCTCCAGTCTCAATCTTCTAGTTCGCTTTGAACGGTGTTGAATTTGGAGCTAATTTTTCTTGCGTTTGCCATTGTTCGTGAGGCATAGGAGTGTGGACTGGCGGTTGCTTCGCGAGATAGGCAATTCCTCTCCGAAGATACCTCGTTTTGCAGTGATATCGTAGTTGTTGGAATCGTTGGGTCGAATTCACGCGGCACTGTACGGTAGTGGATGTCACTGGCGTGCACTTTTCACTTGATCACGTGATTCAGCTCGTAGGACCATGTAAATTCCGACCAGTCGCGAAGAGACGCTTCAAGGACTGCTTCAAGGACCAGCCATAAACCGAAAACATTTGCAGGATTAAAGATTCCTTCGCGTTGAAAAGATTAACGTAAAAAGCGTAGCTAAAAACACTTGAGTTAAAAGGTTCAAGTTCATGGCGAGTCCTTAGGTTTATTGAGGGTGTGCATGGCGATGAGCGGACCCTTGGCGGCCAAACAACGAGGGACGTGTCGCTCGGACCATCTCACGCGACGTAACGATAAGATATAGAGAAATAATTTAAACGCAAATATTGTGTAGGGGAAATTTAGTTATAAAACGCTTGAAAATTTATTAAGATCATTTTTAAAAATGTATTCGTTTTTTCATTCTCGTTACAATTAACGGCATAATTTTTACGTTACGATATCGATAAACATAAAGTACGAATTAGAGCAAGAAGTAAACGCAGCGTAGAATTTTTGAATCCGTTAACGTAGACGTTTTTATTTAACTATTCCGTCAATGCGTGAGCAAAGGATATACAAACTTTTAGAATAAAATTTCATGTGACTCAACATGAAATATAAATAGATTCGTTGAAACGGTTTCTTGTTGCGTATACTTGGACAATAAGAAATGGTTGAACAAAGTGGCTCCACGATACAAAATCGTTTGTTCTCATTATCGCTCACATTTTCCATTTACATGGGCGTTAACTTGAAAACCTCAAGTTTCTTTATTACTGATTGCATACAAAGCAGAGTTATTAATATAGCAAATAAAATAGTAGTAATGGATTTGAACCGGCATGGCCGATCCAAGAAAGTCGCGTGCAGAGTGCAATCGCAGGAAGCAAAACTCACGAAGGCATCCGCGTTATCGAACTGTTACACGCCACACGGAGCTTCGAAGAAGTTAAAGCCGCACGTGTTTATTAATCTCTAAATCTTGACACTTTGTCATTAAAATAATTGTCACTAGAGTATGATGGATGCCAAGTTCGTCACGATCAAGCAAGTCATTGCGTTATGAATAACAACGTCATGAATAACAACAGGAAAGTTTCTTAAGATTATAATCTATTAATCTGTACATATTGCACTATGTATGTAGTATTTCTAACCCTTTCGCTTCGACAGTCCAGTCGGCCAAAGTACTGTCACTAAACAAAAATACGCGCTAGAAATGCACGCAGTGTGTTAAATAAAATCAACAGAAAATGTTCTGCCGATAACGAACAAATATATTATTGACAACACATAGTAGTGATGTATGTCCGATATATGGGGCGCTGAACCCAAAATTCTATATGCGGCGCTCGTAGCCGCAAGTCGTTTCGTGGATGTCGCCTATAAACGACGCTCGTACCCACTCGACGCCTACAAGCGGCACCCGAAGCCAAAGGGTTAAGAAGGCCTTCTCGAGTGTCTGAATTCTGCATTTTACTCATAACAGAAGAACGGATACAACGTGATTGACGGTTGAACGATAAAATATAAAATTCGATACATTTCAAATACTTTTTGTACATATCGGCAAACACATCTTTTTAGTGTTTCAAACTTCAAACTTTAACGACGAGCAATGTCGTGATATTGTTTGGGTTGGAGCAAAGTACGAGTGCGACAACTACGCCAGTGTTCCCGAAAAACCAATATCGTGACATCTTTTTATGTGGTCTCAGCGAGGTCCCTTTACACAACGTTTTGAGAATAGGGAATATCCTATCAGAGATCCTGTCGTAGACATACATAAGCTGGAGGTAAAGTTCCCAGGTGGCCTGCTAGAGTCTCTTCTTACTTCGATTCATGCTTCGGGACGTCAGACATTAATTAAATTAATTAAATTAAAGTCTCAGCTCTGCTATTGTTTCCTTCAGTACGTATAAATAAACAGCTAATGTAGAATCAGAGGATTTTTGAACTTTTTCTATTAAATATGCACGATCTCGTGTTTGCTACCTATTTCAATTGTCTAGAAGTGGACAAATTTTCTAAAAGAAACGTTGTTGGACCCTAAACAAACTATGGTGAGACGTGAAAATTTACGTGTCCACTTAATTTGCCGAAGAAGCGTCTCTCCTTTGCTGAAGAGGGGGGTAACTGTATCATCTCATTTATTCTACGAAGCGGGATGAGGCGTATAGCGAATCGTTAAAAAGTGTGAAACAGACTTTTCAAGTTGCCTCCGATAGCCTTCAAGAAAATAATTTCTACCTTTCCATGCAGATCGCGTTGTACTAAATTCTTAACACGGTATAAACTAATAACTCTCTTTCAATGTGCAATGTCATTGCGTTAAAGTTATATCTGGCAGCAGTGTTTTATAAGGAATTTCATTTACATATGTATATCATCCCTCTCCCTTTTGTATATGAAAACCTTAGAACGAACTGCTGAGTTGATATTTTCATTTAGCGATAATTTATACATACAACTTAATAACCTAAATGAGTTAACAGTAACGTTTTGGGAGCATCACGGTTTCGGCTTGAGCAAGTTGTATGCCGGAGGATTAAGAGGTACCGTTAATTAGTTGCGCGCCCCTCTATAAATACATTTGCGCGGTCTCTACTCCGGACTTTCAACCGTACGCTTAATTTAATATCCATCTGGGGCACTATACCCATTCCTCCCTTTTTATATGAAATTTTTAACACCTCGCCTATCACTTTTATCTTCTCTTTTTACTCCATATACGCTGACTACTATAACCGAAAATTCACATGTTGTATGTATTTCCTCGTTTCAACATTCGAACAAGCTGACCTTGCTCCCACGTCCAAACGGTAGTTTGCCCAGTAATTTTTCAGTTCGATTCGAAAGCAATTAGCGACTTTTAGTAGCATTTCTTCAAAGACGAATTTCAACAAGGCGCGTGCTCCATCTCCGGCACATCCTCGACTCGTCGGCGCGCTGCTAGTCGACAACCGACATGACCTGCAGACAGTCTGGGTAGATCTTTTGGCGACTGTTGGCGGACGATATACGCCGACAATGTCTGCCAGTGTAGACGAGGCTTTAGTTGCTCGGTGCCTACACGCTTCCGAAGTTTTGACATTTAAACTGGGGACATGCTGTATAGCGATGATAAAACACTTCCTAATTCTGGATATCCTTTCGGAGGCAATTGCAGCATATGCTTGTAGCTTGGTTTCTAAGATATTTTTGCACATTGCCATGACACAGCTGAATGGCAGAACATTGGGATCACTGAGTGTAAGATAATCTTCAGAATAGACTCTCTTCGAGCTATCCGTATTCAAATTTCATATAACGATGCATCGAGAAGCAATCATCTCGTAGTCTAAATAAAAAAGAAAAAGGAGAACCTGTCTCGACCGTTCACGTCAACGAGAGTCGTAAATTCTCATTACGATTAGAGATAATCGACGCCACGAACTGATCGATCCCTTATTTCTTTTACGATAATGCAGACGGTTGAAGTGGCTGGTAGTAGGCTGGATTAACACGGGGGGGCAGGCGGCTACGACCGTTAAGGTCCCGGATGGAAGACGATGCGTCGTGAGTTCGAATCCTCGCCCGGGTGGAAATATTTGCTCAAAAAGGATGGAAGGAACCAAAAAATTTCGGGGGAGGCCCAGTGTTTATCGCTTACCTGCAGTTCCTGGGCCTCCCGCGACCGCTACAGGGAAGGTCATCGTGGAGGTTTTAGTCGGTTGGAGTCCGACACTACCGCGTCGCTTCTCTCCCCCCCAGAGGCGACGCGGCGTCCGTGCGGATTTCCTCCACGTAAAAAAAAAAAAAAAAAAAAAGAGGCTGGATTAACACGTATAAATTAAAGTTTACTCAACAACTTACTTACTAGAGAGATATAATCTAAGAAGGTATAAGTATCGATTGATCGACGAAATTACCAGGGCGAGAACGCGTAATGCGTAAGCGTAGATGACGACGGTTCGAAAAGACTGACTTTAAGACTGACTTTCCGCGAAGATGATGCTGTGGAGGAAAACTTGCGATGAAAAGAGCTGATTCGTCAAGGGCCAGTTTTCGTTGGCAGAGTGAGGGAATAGATTTCGTTGTTAGTTGGTTATCGCCAGCTTGGTGGGTGGTGGGTGAGGAGAGCTAACCGCTCTCAAAAGATGCAGGCCACGTAAAAGGAAAGAAGAAGATCTGAGACACGTAATAGAAGAATGTGAAATAACGGGAGAACCAAAGGAGAAAAAATACTAAGCCTGGACAAGAACTTATGGAATTGAAAAGAATAATGGAGGAGAGAAGGGCAGTGCAGACGGGGAGGATGCACAGGAAGGAGGCAAAAGCCGAAAAGTTGCCATAGTTTTACAGATAGATTATATAACAGAGTGGGGATATATAAAAAAAGAGTTTAGATAGATACAAACAAGGAAAAGAGTTTAGATGGATAAAAACCGCATTACTTATGGGATAACCCTATTTTATTCGCAAATTTATATTCGCCACTTAAGAGATATTCCTTTTTTGTATACGTCGAATCCTGCCGTTACCGTGCGAAAAAAGGTATTAGGACAACATAGTCGAAAACCGATTAGTTTAAAAGATACTTTTACCTTAATTATGAATATTATAAAATTTATAATATTTATAATAACGACAGACAGTACAGTAGCGTGTTATGTCTCCTCTCGACTTTCATGTGATATTATAAAAGATTAAAATTAAAATATCATCACTTTTTCCCTGGAATGGCGAAAGGATTCGATGCATGCAGAAGGTTTCCATTTCAAAAAATAGTGCAGTTGCAAAATACACATGCGTTTTGTCACTTGTGAAAAAAATATTACCGCGAACACGTAGTTCACTTTGAGCCACTCATCTTTTTCCTCTTTCATATTTTTTGCTCATACTTGTCGTTTACGGTAGCAAACGCTAGAAAATAATGGCGCAAACATACTCTGTATATATCTCGTTTTAATCGATCCACGTAAATATCTCTTACTAAATATATTATTCCGGAGAGTGTTTCAGATGAAACTCATTTGGTTTCGAGGGATAAACGTCTCTGATCAGACCATCGTCTAAGTGGATGCATTTTCCGTATCCCAATGTGATCTTTGTTTCTTTAACACTAGAACTACCACACCGGTCAAATTGACTGGTTTTACAATTTTCTTTTGAAATCCTTACTTCATGTTATATTTTCTTTCCCCAATGACGTAATGACTTTCTCAACGATAACTAAAAGAATAATATAATGAATTTTATTTTCTTTTTTTATGCATTCGAACTGAAAATAATTTCGTATCGAGGCTACTTATACCAATAGTTTTCTACAATTTCCCACACGTTTTTTAAATTTTTACTGTGTATCATTCAATATGCTGATATCGGTTATGAGGAAAAGCTTGAAACACCACACCATTCGAAACGACTGATTCTACAATTTTGATAAATGTGTCAACCCTCGTTTCTATAAGAAAAAGATAAATCAATAAATATAAATATTCTATTATTGTGTATTTCTTAAATACCAGTCATTTTGATGTCAATTTTATAAAATCAGGTTAAACGATGATTAAAGTTGAAATATCTCTTAAACTATGCACTTTTTTGACCCAAACAGCTCGATACTGTTTTGTAGAGAATTAAAAGATGCATCGAATGGTGTAGGAACGAATATATAGCTCCGTTTAGAAAAGCACAAGTCCCTTCAAAATCTTAGATGCTATAGAAATAAAAATATCGCAGGATGCCCCCTGAAACAAAGTAAATTTTGTTCGAAACACTTTTTCGATTAACCTGTACGAATGACACTAATAATTGTCTATTCGTTTAGAACGTCGATCCGTATCAATATCTGAACTCGAGAAACATTTTGTTACAAACTAGAAAAATGTAAGGTAAAAAGGCGAGACAGAAGAGTAGTGAAAAGGAACACCATGATCGAAAGAATATATTGTCAACAATCCTATATTCACTAGCAGAACCTACTCCGCAGTTTATTATTATTTGTTCGACAGCGGGTTTCTTTGCGTTTGCTATGTCCCTTGGTGCACGATCCTCTTCGATATCAGATAATCCTAAGAAAAAAATACAGACACATGTTCGTGGAAAACCGGTAGATAGCGGACAACAGTGAAATTGGAAGATACGAGTAGCATTGCTCGTTTGAAAGAGGTGAGCTCCGGCTGACTTTCATCGCTGGACCAGGGCTTTTCTCTCTTTTCTTGTTTTTATCATTATCACCGACAGGGAACGTCAGCCGTGTGATACGCCGATTATGGTTCGTAGATTCATAGAGTTTATCATTCATCAATCGTGCAAATTTAGAAAGTAAAACTGTATATACCCAGCACTGTCTATAGGAAACTATTGGAAATGGAAAAATTGTGTCAATAAACGAATTTTGTGTTTTTAATCGATGATATAGTTACGTACATAAATTGTCATTTGTTTAAAAAATACAGGAGAGACCCCCTTAAGTATATAACATAATTACAAAACTCGAAAGTGGTGTAACTGTCGGAGAATTAGCAAAACCACATGGTGTTTGAAAGCCATAATCACAGACATTAAAAAAGAAAAACATGATATTGAGAATTGGACCGTTTCTTTTGAAAGTGGTACAAGTCTATTTTTCCCTTGTTTCGAGCAACTGTTTGTATTTCCATCGATTGAAAAATCCTGACAATGTCTACTTGGTTTGTTCACGTTTCCATGTGTTTAAATAGATCCATTCTCACTGTACAAGTATTTTCTCTGAAAATACTATTGAAACACAAAGTGACGTTAGCTGTGACGCTCGGTATCATTCTGACGGACAAGACGATGCGTGTAAACTCTGCAAGGTGATCACAAGAACAAAAGACTGATACGATCGCATTTGTCAATTGCATATTGGCCGGGGGTATCGACAAAATTCCAGGCGCCGTTACCAGGCAGACAGTTTGTTAATACAACGTGTGTCCCTCGATATTGGTATTTCTTCTGTTAGTCGTGACACTTGTGTCACCCCGGGCAAACATAATCAGATCGTATCACAGCAACTATTTCAACGTTCTATTATTTAAGTACAGCTATAACAAATAGCTTAGACTAAAGTATTGAGCGAATTAAATTATTGAGAGTTTTAATTTCTTATTGGAAAGTGTAAATTTTTGTTTTTAAATATATTTTTATTGATAATAGTTGAAAAATCTCCAAACATGTTGTTGTACGACGCTTAAAGAATCGTACGATCCGGATAATGACGAGTCTGCACCGAAACATGTAAGTCCGAACACCAGTTTATCTAAGACCAATATGTACACTTTCCGGTGCAGAGTTTCGTTCAGTGCCATTGGTATCAGTAGACTGGGGATTTTTATGCAAATTCGTATTCTTGAAAATATATTTAAAAAAGCACAGACGCTGTAGAAAATTGTTTCACTCAACATATTTTCATTCTGTGCAATTTCGCACTTTTAAATTTTCTATAAATACATAAAAATCCACAGTCTAATTATCGCACGTTCCCCGTTTATTATTGTCTTACCTTTCTCCTTTCTATTCTTCGGTTATTTGATATTTCTCCCTTTCCAGTCTGTTCCTCTCTCTTCCCACTCCATATAATTTCATTTAGTCTTGTCAGGTTTACTTCTCCATTTCTGTTTATCGTTTCTATCCAATTTGTATCCTGACTCCGAAAGTTGCTTCTTCTCCGCTACGTAATATACATTTTCTTTCTGTGTATTCGTCCTAATATCTGCATTCCCTAGATTCATCACCTAGTCCAAGTCCCAAATTAATTCATTTCTATACTTTCGTACATTCCTGCACAAATACACTTGTTCGCACAATGCATATTATACATATTATTCGCTTGTAGCATTATGAGGATAAATGTAACGAATATGTTAATGAAAACACTTTACGTAGATTATTCTACGCTGCTTGGCTTCTTACTAATTGCACTTTACAATCTTCGCGAAAGTCCAAACTATTTACGTATATCACGTGGATGCTGTTTACGATGAAAGTTAGCGATGCACAGTTGTTTTCTCTGCAAGTGGATTTTTGTCGCCATAAAAGTTATTTGTGTCATATTAGGAAGAGAGATAGCGGCGGATCGAATATTTTCCTATTTAGAATGATACGCAAATTGACGCGTTCCCGTTGATCGACTAAACGTAAATAATAAAATTCGTTGATTTATTATTAACTAGAATGGAGTTTAAAATGGAGTTTAAATATTTACAAGAAAAATTCACGAAGCAATAATCTCAATACGAGAGATTATCTCTCCTGTCCGACACGACAGGGAAATAAAACCGGTCGCATAATGGAATTCTCGAGTAATGGAACAATTACTTTTCTGATTTCAAATTTTTCAAATTTCATTTATTCCAATACAGATTAAGATGAATCGTCGTAATAATTCTTTCAACATAAATTGCTGTATACAAATACACTATCCTACGAAGGATTCTATACGAAAAGGTACCTCTTCATCGACACTTTCGCATGGACAACAACAGCAGAAACCGGAATAAGGCGCTAGATGGAAGAAAACCTGCCATGTAGAATACGCGATATACGAAAACTGAGAAATAGAAACGACATATTGAGAAAATGCCCTGTATACGAGAAAATCAGACCAAACATGCTAAAACACAAAGAGTGGATAGATAGAGTGGATAACAAATTTCATAAAGGGCAGCATGAAAATAAGGACACTGTGCCTGGCAGAGTAGGTACACGAGTGCACCAAAGTAACCGCAAATCGGTAGAATTACGTCGGAATAAACTGATACGGTATGCAGCGTGATAAGAAAATATGTTACAAGGTGTACAACGAGATGGATAACAAGTCACAAGAAAACAGAGCTCAAACATGTTACAACATGACATAATGGAGTGGGACTTAGTTAATAAGCTACATAGAATGTTACATGAAATCGCTGTAACATGACACAAGGAACAGACAAAAAAAAAAGATCAATCAGTCAATCAATCGCGAACCTATGTGTACAAAGATTTTACTGGGCTGCGAGCCACATTGCAATAAAAAGTACACGATACGAAACAACAATACGTTACCACTTTCGTTTGCTGTTGCCAGGTGTACAAAAGGTGATTCTTGAAGCTACAATGAGACGAGCATTAAGAAGAGAAAAATCGCTCTTCCGATTTTGTCTTTCAGTTATTGGCAATTAATCCTTACACCTGCGAAAGTAGATCAGCTTAATTGTACGATTTCCTCAAATTGAACGACACATGGTCAGCAACTTACTACCTCGTACAGGTGGTAGAGAAGGTTATGACACTCGAAGACGTAAACCATCTGCACGGCGTCTTTTTACGAAAAATCCTAGATTAAACATTATACTTAGCTACTCAACATATCGGAAATCGTCTCATGGAGTTTAAGAGTAAAGAGGATTAATTTTCTTTCGCGTAACTTTTGTTCCTGTAAGATATTGTAAGTACAAGTAATCGAGATCTGCACTCTGGCAGCGTTACATTACAATCGAAGGTGGTAGGGAACACGTTGATACATTTGCAGCAAAGGACAAAAGGAAAATTACAAGAGACGCCAATAAAAGTCTGTAGCGGCGCACGAGCGTAGAAAAAGCGAATGGAAAATTCGAATCCGCCAGAGACTCATATTATTGTGCACGTTTTGGTTTACAAGGTCTAGAGGCAAATGAAATCGGAACAGATCGTTATTACCGTTTCTTGTAATCTTCAGCCGGAGTTATTATAAGAACTTTAACTTTTTTGTGTCAACGTCCGTCGATTTATTGTAAATGTACGAAGGATCGAGCGAGCGACGATCATATCTGGCATACACTGTATCTTCTACTTATACCAATTTTAATACGTCCGACTATTACGAATTCATCCACTCGTTTCTTCATCAAACAAACCTACCACGTTTAACCCTTTCGCTTCGGTGAAATGAGATGACCTGTGGGTACGAGCGCGCCGCATATATCGGACATACACCAATGCCGTGTGTTGTCAATAATATATTTTTTCCTTATCGGCAGAACATTTTCTCTTGATTTTATCGATATATTGGATTAATCGCTTCTTAAAAGTTACTCATTGTTGAAACAACATCATAACGTCTTACGCAATATATTTCAAACATCGAAACGATCGTATGCTGTTTCGTGCTAAAAAATCTGTTAAATCCATCGACAGTGAAACGATATTTCATATATGGTTCTTACAAGAATTATTGTTATTTAAGGGAAACGTATATCCAGCAACCACGCACACTGTGCGCATTTCTGGCGCGCGCTTGCGTTTAGTGACAGTATTTTGGAGAACTGGTCCGCCGAAGCGAAAGGGTTAATCCACTTCATATTGGTAACCCCGACGCGATTAAAAGTGAAAAGAGGTGAACGTGTTGCTTTCAAAATGACGAGTGCCAACAAGGACGTTAGCCGTATGCCGTCGTTCTGACCGCACGATGTGACGCTGTGGTTCCTGACGTTGGAATCACAGTTCGCCAACCTCACTGAGCAGTATAATATACAGCTCGACCTGCCGAAGACGGGGCAGTGCAAATGTTTAAAAGAGCAACTTGGTACAAGACTCGCCGATTTCGATAGCGTGAGAGTGCGCAAGTTACTAGAATGCGAAGAAATGGGCGAAAGGACGCCGACCCAATTCTACCGGAACCTGAAGAACTCGCCACAGCCTCTGTTACGACCCTACGATTCTGATAATCGACGCCACGAATCGGTCGTTCCTCTGTTTCGATTCTAGGTTGAAACGATTCTAACACTGAATTAACAGGGTTAATATAATCTTCTATTTCCAAGAATATTTAAAATTATAATGAACACGTCACAAATGATTTAACAATGATACAGTTAGTTTACTACAGTAATTCGACCCGACTTTATGGTATTTTTCGATGTGGTCGTTGTACCTTTCTAAGCGACCCGGGGTTTATTCGTCTGAACCACTCGATGCATTCCGATCGAATTCTCAAATGAGACTGCCATTTGATTCTTTGTTTTGTGTTCTCTTGGAGACGACCCCCACCACGCTAGGATCACGCCACCTATGATCACACGTGCTACCTTCCTTGTACTGGTAAAAAGCTGTGGAATAAAAGTTTCTAGAACTCGCTGCTCCACTGATCAAGCGTACGTCGCGACTTTGTACAGATTTTGCCGCTCGTGTCAGGCGATCTGTCGGCGATACTGTGGTGTAGCATCGAGAAAACTATTATTTGTAGTATCCAGAACTATTTATTGATTTATTTACGGTAAATGGATTGTACAGATGTTGGTTAGAGTGGAAACGATGGTTGTTTCACGTAAACTAAGTGTAATATCGTAGTCTAATTTAAACAGCTCGACAGTTCGTTCGCAACTGTCGTCACCACGGAATCCAACGCTCTCTCTCACGCGGACCACACTCTCTCGACAACGCTAGCAACGCTATCTCCTTGATTTCCTGATTCGCACACACTGGCTTCTCCACTGACTGCTGTTAATTCGTCTTTCTTCCGTAGCATCCCTTTGTCTTTTCTTAGTCCCATCACGCGCGTGTTCCGCATTCGCTCCTGGCCTTTTCTACGAAACTATTTAGTCCAAGAGCTGACCACACACACATTGATGGGCATGTCGGCACCTCGGCTCTCTCGCCACACTGTTTATGGTTTACCTGATATCATCTCCTAGGCCGCTTTGTCCACGATACTACGGTAGTGCCAAGGGAGACGGTTAGGAACACGGCCAATAGTAAGCCTCGGGGCGTAACAATGAGATACTTGTAATATTTATTCCAAATATTCTTCGTATTCGTTTTCGTATTATTGTATATGTATGTATTTTGGACAATTTTCGGTATATATATATAAAAATCTGTTCGCACCGATAAAAATGAGAATTAAAGTGCACATGCGGAAGAGCGAGTAGGCCATGTGGGGCCAGCCTCGGTGCGTGTACGAGAGCGTAGACACCTGTGCGAGAGCGCGTGAGTCATGTCGTACCTGACAAGTTCAAGCACACTTTTATTCCCTTTTCCTTTCGGATCAAAGTATCGTTAATATTACGTATCTCTCTACGGACCTTCAAACAACTGAAACAATTACGCTTTAAATGCTATGCACCATGTCCATGTGATTCTCTGAGTGAAAATAAGAAAAAATGTCGTATAAACATAAAATGCTTTGTTAAGAAATGATAAGAGAAAGTCGAAACGACAACGTATTGGTTTTTCAATGGAAATCAATTTTTGATACATGTCAAGCAAAGTTATGCGGACAAAGGTAGAGACACCCAAAGTCAAAGAGCAAGGGAGTGGGTAAATTAGAAATGCCCTCATTTCTGCCTAATTATCACTTTTACTCCTTGCACGCTATGTCGTCTATGGTACCAACACATATACATTAACTGTCATAAATGCAATTTGTAAACTACTTGTAAATCAATTGATCGAATGTTTAAGAGAGAAAGAAATTATAAAAATATTTCCAAAAGGAGAAAATAACGTGTTCGTATAGCAACAAATCTAACAGAAATATTCAGCAATCAACTAATTTCATTTCAAATTCTATAAAGAATGTTAACACTATTCGTACCGGATGCGGTCAAAATGACAGGTGATTGAAGAAGTAATAGTTTTTACGATTTAACTTACATAACGGTCAATTTATAACTAAATTAAACTATAAAATGATAAACTTTTGTACAGTTTCGTCCAAATTTACTAATTATAGAATTTACTAATTATAGAATTAAATAAAATTACACTTTCATTTATACATCACATACATATTTCTCGCATCTTGAACATATTTTCATAGTTTTATAACCTTTACAATATCTAATTTGACAAGTTTTTCGTAATAATGAACCTGAACTCGATAGTTTTGTTGCTTGGTTTTGTCTCCGCAATTCTTTACACTCAGCGGCGAGCTCTGTAGCTAATTGGAATGAAAATTCCTGTCTTGAAATATTTTCACCCGTTGTTTCTTTATACAAAATGCAGTCGTTCCTTCCAGCTAGGTCCAAAATGTTGAAAAATACCTGGAGAGGCCACCTACGAGCTCCATTTGCTCCACTATGTTTACTCCAAATTTTGTATCATTATGAAATTGAATCGTTTCCGGTATAAGCTTGTTGCTTGTTTCAATTTCTATTACTTTATGCATGGAACATAACACAAACACTTTGTTTCTTGGTTTGCATTTGTACACTGTAAAAGAAATTTCATTTGAAATATAAAGTTTGCTTGAAAGCAGTCATTTCGACTTTCCGATTTTTGGCAATTGTAGTTACGTTCCTGTAGTTGTCGTTACGTCCCTTCCACGTCCTGTGAATGGTTCCATCAGCTTCAGAACAACGAATTCTCCAAATGCAATTGAATTTCTCTTCTCTCATCCTTTCCCAAATAAGGAAATCCGTTTATTATATACTTACTATTGACGTCACGCGCCAACCAGAATTGTATGTCGAATTTGTCTGGTTTGATCGACATATACTTTGTAAATTTATTAGTCTTCGACGGAAATAATTGCTCATCAACGGTAATGTATGCACCAGGTTTATAACAGTTTCGTGAATTTTCTATAAATCGGTACTAAACTCTACATACGGTGCAAATTTATTTGTTTGTAAGCATTGGCTTCTTTCGCTCTTCTTATCAAAGCGTATAAACCTCATAATCTCAGTAAAGTCATTCCTGCTCATCGTCCTTGGATAAAGTGCAGATCCCCAAATTTTATTCCACAACTATGACGCACCTAAATTCTTTGCTCGATACGCACCGCGGGCATATAGCAGAGCAATACATGCACTTAGTCCCCAATACTCTAAATGCTTCTTCTTCTGTACATTTTATTATATGATCCCTTATACGGTGATCGATGATAAGATGAAACGCACTCTTTACTTGTTCTTTCATTATATACCGTTTAGCCTATGCCGTCGGACCTGACATATCCCTAAAAATATTCTGAACCGATGTCCTGCCAGGTTCAGGACTCGGATCTATTTCTTTCCAAACTGTTCCATCGGTCCCAATATCGGTACGTTGGTTCTCTCTATCAGTCTCACTCTCTGCTGTCAACGATAATTTCTTTCTTTCTCGCCCTGGACGTAAACTCTTATTTATAACATTCTTCTCTTCACTATTGCTGTCTAACTCTGATTCGGTGCACACTCGGTTAGCTTTTCACGTGTTTCCATACTGTTTTCAGTTGCTGAAGTTTCTTGTTCATCGCACTCTCCACAGTCTGTTTCTATGTCTCTTATTTCTTTTAATAATTGTTTTTTGGAAAGTCTTGACAGTTTTAGGGTAGATGTTTATCACGCAATAACACCGTACGGAGTACAAAAATATTGTCAAATTTGATATGTTTTAGTTTTCCTACATAACAATTTCACACAAAACGCACTGAGATGGTTTCTCTCTGAGTTTCAGAGATAACAAGTTTAGATTGCAACGATAGCAAGTAAAGATATAATCTGTGACGGCGATATTTGTACGAAAATATTGACGAGTTCTCCACCGACGGTTACTCGAGGGTGGAGTTGGGAAAGCTTTTCCCATGTTTTATAACAATGAGCAATAACCCTAAGAAACTTGTCGACTTTTGAAACGTTTGTAAGAATGGACTGTAAAAAATACTAAATTTTATGGCAGTTCCTTAGGATTATTATGGGCCCAAGTTGATGTAACTTGGCAGCTGGTGACGATCTTGATCGAGGGATGGATTGTTTTATGACAAGATTACGGGAGTAACAGCTGTTATTATTTGTTATTACTGATTTTGTTTGTCATCTGACCTTGACATAGCTTTTTCTTTTTTTCTTAGAAAAGAAAAAGCGATTTGAAAAAGTTTAAATATGGTTAAATCTGTATAGAAGTTCGAGAAGGGTCAATGCGACCGACACTGGTAGGTTTAGTGTTGAGAGAGAAAGAGCGAAGCAAAGATAATGCATACAAATATTTCCCCTTAAATATATATTATACCTATTACGTTAATTTATTTATCTCCGTAATTTTAACAAATTCTGTATTCAATATAATTATAAACATAATTGGATATGCAATTGTCTTACGGCCAGTACTAATTTTACAATTTTTTTCGCTATACTTTGTCAGCGTATTCTCTAGGCAAAATTAAGAAAAAGATGTATAAACGTAAGCGTTTAAATGCTTTATTAAAAAGCTATAACAAATATACCAACTGATAATGGGCTCGTGTTAATGTCCGTCGACATAGCATAGGAAGACATTGCAGATATCTATTTCATATGTTTACACAAACTTTGATATTTACTTGCCATGATCGTTGATTGGGTCAATCAATGTGTGCCAATAGTTAAAAACGAGATCACCAGACATCACGCCAGTAGATGTTCACTTGTGCGCAACTGTGAAGAAAAAGTTCTATACATAATGATTACATAAATGAAGTTTTTCGTATACGCCTGTTATTTACATTTATTTGATACGACCGACTTTTTCATATCTTACATTTTCTGAAACATCAAGATGACCTAGTGGTTCCTTGATCACGTCGTGATGTGGTAGATAATACCCGTTGCTTATGGGGTGATCAGTGGTGATGTTGTTCATATGGCGCAAATCAAAACGCGGTTGCAAGTTGTTTGTCGCGTTGAAATCGCTGGTGAAGAGAGGCAAGTCTGTTTCTCTGGAACAAATGGACTTGGACGACCCAAGCGAAGGAAGCTTCTCGTTGAATGGCAGAGCGACGATGTGTGCTCCTCGCATTGTCGTTGCGCTTCCGAAAGGTGCGTGGTGAGCGGACCCACGTCGATTCCCCAAAAACGGGCGAGATCCGCTTGTAGATCCGTTGTGGCGACGTGAAATGTGCGTGATGTTGATTGAGAGGCTGGGCTTTCCCCGATGGCCCAACCGAATCGCGTTTTCTGCAGACCCAAGTCGGCCTGATTGATCTTGCTTTGAGCGACGCATAACGATGCCGGTGTTGTTCCCGCGCTCAATAACATTTCGATCGGGGCAGGCCTATGGAATCTTGGGTCGGCTAGAGGGAGATTCCTAGGTATTTGTATACGATCTACGAGTCGAGCTGCGGCCGATGTCGTTATTGTCGGTATGATGAAGAAAGTAATCGTGGCCGTGATGTAGCGTTTCGAGGTCGTCGTCAAGGTGTCGAGGAATCCGATTCGGATCGAACATCTCCCCTGTTTTGTGCCGAGTGATTAGGCGACTTTTTCGGTTACGAAGTTCATGCTAGAGCCGGTGTCCAGCAAAGCTGCACATCGGATTGGTTGTGTTTTCTTATTTAAAATGTTGATTTGCGTTGTTACTAACAGTTCGTGATGCAGTGAGTCGGATGGAGACGCGAGACCGGTGATTCGGTCCCTTTCGAAGACGTCGATTTTCGCCGTCGCTGTTTCCTCTGTCGTTGAGGACTAGATGCGGGACCTGGTGTGAGTTTCCAACCTCGTGTTCGAGTAGGCGAGGCCGGGGGTGACGAACGACGCGTTGAACGAGCTGTCGGCGATAGTCCGCCGTTGCTTGATCGTGTTTTAACTTGAGTTTTATCTGGATGAAGGAGTGTATGATGGCGTTGTCCGCATACGCGACATGATCCGCCGGAACACTGAGACAACGAGTGTCCTTCACCCAGACAAGGTGCATAATGATACTCCTTTGACTTTGCTTTGAAGACATCGCATCTTCGGATTTCGTGCGATCTCTGGCAGATCGAACGCGTCGTTTCGATCGAACATGACGCGTTTTGCCGCAGACGATTCGCAAAGTTCGGGCGCTTTGACCGACGGAGTTGGTGCGGGACTCATCTTGCCGCAGCTAGCTCGTTTTTCCAGGAAAGCTGACAAATGTAAGCATCTTATTATCGGGCAAAGTGAGTTCCCACTAGTTCACGGCGTCCGGGTTGATTTTTTAGACGAGTTGCTTAATGGTCTCGATTAGCGATCCTAAGGCTGCGGGTGTTTCCTTCGTTATTTTCGAGTGGTTCGCGATCGCGTGCCAGTGGCGCTACAGATTTTTCGTGGGCAATGAAATTTGCTTTCGAGTAATTAGCGTCCGTGGTGTCCGAAGATCGAATGCTTTGCGCGGCTACCCCGGCCAAGGAGAAGCGGAGATAATTTTGCACCGGTGTCAGATTTTCATACAGGAGGACTTGTTTGACGTACTCCTAAGATTCCGTTCGCATTAATAGGTTCTTACCGGCGACATTTAGAAAATATATCGGCAATGCATCGTACGTCCAGAGGACCATAAATATCAAAAGATCTCGTGGAGTGCCGGCAACGGAGAGGTCAAGATTTATCAACTCAACACCGTAACGTTCGGTTTATCTGCAGCCCACATCCAGTCATTCGTTGCTTCAAGCAATCGACAGAGGACGAGGGACATGGATTTCCGCGCCCAGCGCAGGTCCTGAAGGGAAATTTTTACGTCGACGACGCGCTGACCGGAGCTGATACAAAGGACGAAGCCGTAGCAGTTAGAACGGAACTCACGGAACTGCTGAAAGACGCCGGCCTGAATATCCGTAAGTGGGCATCCAACAACCGGGATCTGCTCCAAGGATTATTCGACCGAGACACCGACAAAAAACTACAACTAGGCGAATCTTCGACATTAAAATCTCTCGGCGTCTTTTGGAATTCGTCCGACGATTCCATCCTTTATTCGTTCGATACTATAACCAATACCTTCTGAGTCACGAACCGGTTAATTAACTCGGCGATCGCCAAAATCTATGACCCACTGGGATTGCCCGCGCCGGTGATCGCTCGAGCTAAAATGCTGCTCTATTGATTCTGGGCATTGAAGGTCGATTGGCACGAATCCCTTCCATCAGACTTACTACTACTACTACTTACTATGCACAACCGCCATTATAAATAATATCAGATTGCCGCGTAAAACCGACATCGAATCGGCAACAGAGATCGAACCGCACCGCTTCTGTGACGCCAGCGAGAATGCGTGAGGGGCCTGTGTCTACCTCCGCACCACTAATCGTGGCAACCTGGACGCGACTCCTCACTGCGCGATCAAAAGTAGCGCCGCTCAAAACCCACACCATTCCACGATTCCAGTTAATTCGATTCGATCCTTAACCTCCGCTATACAGAGAAAGGCCCTAACGATCGAGGTCTCTGCAATCGTTTATTGGACTGATTTTACCGTCGTCCTCCAGTGGATCAAGTCCTCACCTCACACATTGAAAACCTTTGTTGCTAATCGCGTGGCCGAGATCCAAACGAAGACCAACATCGTCAGTCACGGCTCTCATTATTGAACAGGAACATCGAACCGACCTCCATTCTAGGACACAGGCCATACTGTACGCGGTTAGACAACTTCTACTACTAAACTACTGGCCTGTCGACGGTAGCCAAGTGTGGCGCACGATGAAAAGGTGCGTCCGTTGTTGCCGAGCCAACCCACCACCGCTGGATTACCTGAAGGGGAATTTGCCAGAAGCGCGTATTACCGAGTCGCGTCCATTCACCAACGTTGGGATCGACTATTGCTGCCCATTCTACATTAAGGAGAGAAGAAATCGCAATCGTCGAAAGGTCAAGGTCTACTTGGCCATATTCGCATGCCTGGCAACCAAAGCGGCGCGTATCGAGCCAGTCGGCGATCTCACAACCGACGCCTACATCGCCGCTCTACGCCAATTCCTCTCTCGGCGAGGATATTACGCGACAATTCTTACGAACAATGGCACTATCCTTCGTCGGGGCTAACAGGGAGTTGCAAGATCTTTGGATCCTATTACGGTCCAACGACCATAAAAAAAAGGGTGCAGAGTTTTTTCGCCGACCGGCAGATACAGTGGCGTTTTAATCCTCCAAATTCACCACACTTTGGCGACTTATGGGAAGCCGCGGTGAAATCATTTAAACGCCATCTCAGCCGCGTCGTCGGCACGGAACTCTTGATCTTTGAGCACCTCAACACCCTTGTTATTGAGATCGAAGCCATACTCAACTCACGCCCATTGGCTCCAATATCATCCGATCAGAATCATCTTTCTGTCCTCGCTCTCGGCCACTTCCTTAACGAGTTTTCAAAAAAAAAAAAAAAAAAAGAGAGATTTCAAAACGACTCCATCAAGCCGGTTGTCCAGTTGGCAGCGTATCCACCAAATCAAGCAACATTTCTTGTTGACCAGCCGCAACAAGTGGAACAAGGGCAGTCATTTGTATTCGCGAGGACACCGTCGTAATCCTCCGGGAGGATAAAGTTCTATCGATGCAATGGCCCTTGGGCCGCGTAATTAAGGAGCCGGTGGAATAATACGGACAGCTACTGTGCAGACGGCAACGAGTATCCTGCATTGTGACGTCAAAGTACTTGTCTCCCTATCCTGTCAACCCGATCCAGATGAGTCGGGACAACCGCCAAGCGCGAAAGAGTTGGATAGGAGACGCAGTCTCAACGAGGGCAGCACGTTACATCCGGTGACTCTGTGCGTAACTCGGAATCCATCGCTCGATCGAGGCGGCCACTAGCTGTGCAAATATAATTAATCGGACCTCGATAATACGAAGAAACTGTAATAAAACTAAGCATTTGTATGTTACCGTTAAGGCCCTTAATCGTTATAAAGTACATTCAAGTCGAGACGTTCCTTATGGTTATCGCTCCATTGAGTAAAGAATGGGGAAACATGGGATTTCCACCCGTAAGCGACCAGTGGTGGGGCGACCAACACCCAGCAAGAGTTTTCCTCTGCGACAGCATCGTCACCGAACTTCACTGGTTTGTCATCTACAGATCAGTCGACATCTCTGGACGGGTTCATCGTCCTCAGACCAGTCAACGTCTCTTCGTTAGTTTTCATCCTCACACGAGTCATCTGTTTCACTTCCATCAATGCGCATCGAGCGTAACTCTCTGTGTCTACCAGTTGTTGGAATGAAGTTGTATTTTCGACCAGTCGCGGGGAGACGCGTTCGCGAGATTGCACGTCAACGGGAGTCGTAAATTCCCGCTACGATTATAATAATCGACACCACGTGTCTTCCGTTAAGATAATAGGGGTGATTGTTTCGATATAACACCGTGTTAACAGGTCATAAAAGATATATGTGTCGGAGATGAGAAAACACCGGAGTTTTATGAAGATCCCCTAATACTTTAGTCTGGATTCCACCATAGCTGTAATTAAATAACTATCACCGAACATACTCTTTTCAAGATTTGTATAACGAGCTTGGGCTCGAGGCGACAACCAGTCGCCGAACGTGTCCGCGGTCACCGGATAAGGTTTTGTCTAACAAGAGGATATGCAGTAATTGTACAGCTCCCCTTAAAAGAAATAGTTGCAGCGACATTCCACAGTAAACTTTCCAAAGGTTTCTGTCCCACGGCTCGCCACGCGCGGACCATACACTTCGAGCCGGATGATTACCAGATATCGATGCATCTCCACGGTACATGTTCAGTTAGCTTGAGGACTCACTATGAATCTTAGGATTTAGTTAACCAAAGATCTTCAAACGTACAAACAGCCTTTGTCCTAACTACGGGAAGATACGGGAAATCTGCTTTTCTCACGAACGACGCTTCCCACTGGCAACTTTTTCTCCAGGGTAGCCAGCATCCTTCTCTAACCATCAACATAGAAATTAGCCAATTAACGTCAACGTCCGTTTCCATCACTTTCCGAACGAGAGCTTTTCTCCACGAATCCGACGATTTCGTGTCCTTGGACGCACCCCATCATAGTTTTCCTCAGCAGCATCATTGCGACGGAAAGGACATTCTCTCTTGCACTATCTGATCAACGAGTTACTTAGCATCTTGGCAATCGAGTTCGTGCTTTACGCTTTAACAAAGAGTTCGACTTGGACTTTGGAATAAAGTACATTTTTTAACCCGTTGACCGCGGATTCGTTATCGAACCTAAGACCGTTGTCGTTAATATTTAATCTTGTGCTGATAAAACATAAATATTTTCAAGTTTTCTTATGTTTTATCCGATATTGAATATATTACTATTTATATACGTTTAATTTACTTACAGGAAAGCTGCCGGCGGTCTACGCTTCCCCTTTTAATGAAAGTGTACAGGTTAGTAAATAGATCGAGTATCGAACGAAGCAATGAGACATTTCCCATTTTAATTGTAGTTTTTATTATAGTAGGTACATGTATTAGTCGTTTTAAAATCTCCTCACTTGAATTTCAATACTTTATGAAATGTAATCAGCTCAAATGTTTATAAATAATTTATTAAACATTATTTAAAGAAATTGATTTCTTTATTATTTTGAATGACACGGTCGTAAGGCTGTACGTAAAATACCATACGCATGATGTGGTTTGAAAAGTGGCCACGTAACAATTTATAAAATATTTATAAAGTCATTATAAATGTTAGGTTGTCCGAAAAGCGTCTTTCTTTCGCGAACGTGTTTTTCACAACGGTGCATCTTCATACAAACGTGAAAGCAAGTCTGTGAAATGTCGCGGTGTTTATCTCAACAGAACGAAATGGAAATAATAGAAAGAAACGTTGTGCGTCTATTATTTCCTCATAAAAGGAAAGATCCTTTTTGGACAACCTAATACTTTTAAATAGTATGTATCCTAATATCGCGATCTTTGTTAGACAACCTATTTTGATTTAAATAACCAAGCATATCACTATATAGTAATAATTGCGGTGAATCAAGTTTCTAATTAAACAGATTCAGCGATGCGTTTACAGAAATAAATGACTGCGAAATGCGGAAAAAGGTAAACATCAGCGTTAGGAGAACTATGTTTGCTCGAAAAGGGGGATGACAAACGTGTGACGAGTAGACGATTAGAGAACCGTGTTATTAAAATACAGCATCCGTAGGATCATAAGCGAAGATCGATAGACTATGGTGAAATCAGTCGTTCCAGCTTCGATATGTATCGCTTATCGACAATCAATGCATCGATATAAACGGGCATAACACTTACAATTTAATTCGCTCGACTATGGTATAATTCACTCGGCGAATATCACCTCGTATGTCAGCAACATCAAAGAGAATTATTTGAATCGATTGAATGTTATCCGACATGTAACCGCATCGACTGAACGAGTTGATTAATCGTGGAATATGGCAAACCCACTCAACGAACAGGCTATTTACCTGATATTCCGTAATTGAATTGACTAATACGGAAAACCAAGACATAATAGCATGATACACCATTTTGTAACACAACCAACACAGCTGTACTGCAGAGTGAAATATAAGTACATGTACGGCTGTGTTTCCCAATTTCTCGATTACTACCTGCTCCCAATCAAACTTGTTTATTGCTATGAAATCACAGCATTATTGTTACCTTTCTGTTGACTTTTTATTATGTCGCGTGTTTTAACTAACCTCCTCTTAACACTTTATTTAAATAAAGGTACTATCGTGTGTTAAACTATGACGAAAGTAATTCTTTCCAAACTAATTAAGAAGCGGCTTTTTCTTGAAATTTCTCCTAACTTTGTAAATAATTCTTGTCACGTTCGAGTTAAGCTACCTTGATATGAAAATAAGTAGACGGAGGGGGTGTCCCACTAACGCTGTTACAGGGCCATATCTCCGTTGCTTTTAATAATAAAAATGCTAAAAGAACAAATTGTTTGCTTTGGAGAGAGCAAATATTATGGCGAACCTGTCGAGATCTCAAAGTCATCGATGTTGTTTTAAATGGGATTATTAACCTACTCATATTGGAAAACCATTAGTTTGGTGGATATTTTAACTTTAATTTTGTAAAACCTGTCGTATGAAATACAAAGAGATACGTTGGACGTAAGGTTTCTGTGTTTATTTGCCTTTTCTTTCACACGATAAGTTTTACGATATAAAAGTTGAGATATCTAATAGTTTCTCGACGCAAGTAGGTTAATAATTTTTTGTACAGAATGTCGATCTGCGTCGACCAGTGTGTTAAAAGATGTATAATTCCATCGAAAGAAAGAAAGCCGACCGTCACATGAGCTTTAGGCGGCCACCTACGGAAAACCTAACAGCATCGGAATATGCGAATTTCGAAATATCTTTGTCTTACGATGAATAATTATTGTATGTAATTATTATTGCTGATACCAAAGAGACAGACCTGCGAATACAATTTCTTTTAAAACAGAAACTCCGTATAAAGAATTTCTTTGATTTTTAGTTTAAAGCTTTGTTAGAAATTCTTGACACGAGTCATTTAATTTACAAAGTTTTCCACCGTCTTCAACTGTCCGCTAAAGGTAGAAGAATCCTGCTTTTAACGTTAATTGTTTTCACTTATACCGTATTCCCGAGTACTGCCATACCGCCACGGAATTAGTTCAAAAGACTGTATCTCATTGAGAGTTGGACAACTAGTTGGAGAAAGTCAATCCACAGCTTAACAAGGCCATCAAAAGCATTGGCGCGTTCACTTCTACTTACCTTTACGTAGGAATCTAAAATTAGAGCTAGGACTCTGCTTATCCCGTGCTGATAAGATCCGAACTTTCCTTTCTTTTCCCGTATACGATTGCTTTCCCCGTTCTTCCCTCCTTTATTTATCTATTTTCTATATATTCCATTCACAACTCGTTGTATTTTCATTGGTACGCATTCATTCGCTGCAACAATAACAGAGCTCAAAATTTACAGTTATTTGGCTATCGGTACCGAGAAAACAGTCGTTCCACGTACTTTTTACTGCTAGAGTTCTATAAGCGTGTTTGAAAATTTCATCACGCAAGAGCAGCATGTTGCATTACCGCGAAACTGTAACAGCTTAGAACGTTCAAACTCGTTTTCCCTAAGATTGTGGTTTTTGAGTTATATCGTTGTCGCAGCAAGTGAGCCACGTGTACAAGTAAAATTAATAATGAAATATTATCAAAAATGTAGGACGTTTATCAAGGTTAATTGCATTAGTGACCATTTTCTTGTGATCCAATGCATACCGAATGGAAGACAAGAAGTGGCTAGAATTGACAGCAGAACGAGTTGAGAAGCAAAAGAGCGCAGACCGTGTTGTCCACTGAATGCTGTTAACGAGTTGCTAATCAGTTATTTACTTGCTTCTTAATTGTTACGCGTCGTTGCGATTAGTTTACATTAAACAACCATATTTTCCTGTCTAATTATCATGTATTAACCCTTTTATCGTTAATAAACCAAGTATAATAATTCACGATACTACAGTATTCTTATTGTTTCTCATTTCTAAAGGTAAATGAGATGCTCCATTTATAATTACATTATGATAAAATCGCATATTGTATCGTTATTATATCTCACCGTCGAAGCAATTTGGTAATGTTCATTATCAAGTATTTACAAATTAACTGTTGCGGTTATTCGATGTATAAACAGAAGAACGCGTGGATAAATTGTAGAAAATATATTTTAATACAAAAGTGAGTACAAGTACGGATATAATTCGAGCTGGTCCAGATCCGCACGCTAGTGTCACGTAAAAAATAACTCTCGTGGTGATATATATAAAAACTTTATTTCTCAAGAGTCGAAGGCCCTCGAGTAACAATGTTACAATGCTCCAGTATCGGCTTATAGTTCAGACTGGCTCGGCCGTCATTATTCGGAGTTTAAATACTAAGCGAGGACAGTGAAAATGATGTTGTTCTTGGAAGTTCGCCATCAGGGTGGCGTGATGTTAACCGACAGGAGGATATCTAGAAGTGTCAACCGTCCGGAGGACAACACTTAGAGCAGAGGCATCAAATGTCCGAGAATATCCAGAGATGGTCGCCTAAGGTGACGTCAGGGTAAAAGAATTTGGGGTTTCACTAGCAATGTTATCCTGTAACTGAAAAACCCCGAAGCCATCGTCACCTGTCCAGTGTCTATGGTCTGCCTTCGTCCCAGTCTTTTGTCTATACGCTGTCGATGGCTTCGGTGCTTGAGAAAACTAAAAACCAGATGTAGAGTTTTCTACAAGTTTTCACCACTTCAACGTCAACGAATTGAATAAATTTATAATACTTCTTCTGTATCGATAAAGTTTCATTAAGAGTTGGAAATGCAACTTCTTTCATCCACAATAACAAAAACATTCGGAACATCCTAAATAAATGCAACTTTTATACATCGTACTTTTCCCTGTATGTGTGTGTGTGTGTGTGTATCTCACACGTTCCTTAGACATATGTATATTTCCTTCCTCGCTTACGTTTACTGTATTTTTAATTTGTTCAGACGTACGCGTATCGGTACGTGTAAAAAATAATGGAGCGTAGCTGCAAATAGGCACATAACTAGAAAGCCTACGGCTGGAAAATCGCATATGCACGTACATATGTGTAACGATAATGGGTTTGGACTGTTGCGGTTATGAGACATTCTGAAATATACAGGCAAAGGTTATACAGTGTATGAACGTAGTATTTGCTTTGAAACGCTGACAGAGGTACAATATTTGCAGAGAAGATGAGAATAAGTTGAGAAAAACTATACAGGGTGCTCGATGAGGTCCAAATTTATGCTACGTGTTAATGGAATTAAGTAGGTAAGAAGAAGTTGAGAATTCTCATTGACAGTTATTGTTGACACAGCCTAAAGCCTCGATACCCCCATCACTCGTTAGGAATGTACGCAAAATGCGTTTACTACTATTACTGCAAGAAGAAATCCCGAACATTTGTTACAAACTTGAATTGATACAAACTTTTGGAGTTTACAAAGTAAACAAAGTTTATATTAAATTGTTGGCCTACTTGGCCTCATTAACACGTAGCAACTAAAAGTAGAAGGAGTTTTTCATTAACATAGGCTTTATGACGTTTTATTAATCTAGATATATAGTGTGTTCGATTTAAATGTACCATGTACTCTATTATTTTCCCAACTTTTGTACGCGTGAAAAAGTATTTTATATAAAAGTTATTTCATTTCATGGACGAAACTTCAATATTTGGTATGGGATATTTACAGAGATTTAAAAATGTTAATACAATTTATTAAATGGAAATTTTGTTATTGTCATTTTATTTTACGTTACAGGGTGATTTGAATGTACGTCTTTGTCTTTGTCTTTGTCGATGCGTATGTCTTTATGACATTTCATTCATTTAATAGATCTAGCTCAATAACTTGTTGTTTCGTAGTCCTCATTTTCTTATTCACAAAACAAACTTTTTATTCAAGACACACAACAAATCTCAATTCAGCAGTTTTAATATATATACCGATATTGAAAATTATTCTAACAAGGACATTTAATAAAGAAATTTTAATGAGAGCAATTAATAACTGTAAAACATTCCGGATTTGAAATAAAGTACCTACAGGCGACGATATATTTCATTCGACGTTTGAATTGTTGTGTAAAAACGTCCATTTCATTTCATTTAGAATAATGTAATGAAAATTGAATGCTAACAATGAATATGTAATATAATTTGCAATTCATTCGGTATAATGTTAAAAGTTCCGATAGTACTATATTCGAATTTGTTACAATATTTGTTATAATAGATACAAATCCTACCTGTCGGACATATTCTACTCTAAATCCATTTTAGACCATTTGCAGACTAATTCATAACCTGTTCGTTCAACTCTGAAAACCTTTCAGACAACTTGGAGTTATTCTAAAATAACGTAATAGAAATTTTCACATAACAAGCGATTGGCGCGCAATTTGATTTAACATTTAAGATAATATGAATTAAAATGAATACAATTTGTTTGTAAATCTCTGCTTTGCGAAGTTACAGAACCTACGGATCCGAAATTTTCTTGCCAGTCAAATGACATTTGCTTTAGGCTTCAAATCATCTAAGCTCTGCTTTCACACTTGTGAATAGCTGGAAATGAAGTGGTTGCACGTTGGCTATTCGTTTCTTAGTCATCATTTGACAGATTTTGCAAAGTAATCGCTCTGTTACGCTGGACTTATCATGAACTTATCGTGTAATTTTGCAATGACTTCATCAATGTCGTTTGCGCTTGAGCCTAATTTCTCATTTTCTTCTATTGTCTCGCGAAGCAACAGTTTACCTCGTGCTCTCTTCGGTGCTTTGTTTTCCACGTTCAACCAGGCATTTCTCGCCGTATTATCGCGGTTCTTTAAATTTAACCTTTCATGAATTTTAATTACGTCTTCGTTCGTAATTATGTCTGTGGGCAGCAGAAATTCTATAGAAGCAAGTATGTAAACACTTTGTACGTTTACACACGGTATTAAAATAGGAAATATACCGTTCATACAAAAGGACGTCAAAATAACAGAATGATCATATAACGGGTGTTTGTACAATGGAGATTTTGCTGGGGCAGCTTCTTTATTACGAATTACACCCGTAAACGAGACGCCTCGGCGTTTCTTTCGAATTTTCCACTTATTGTTTGCTCTTTGGCGCTTCCCCGGAGAGTGTTTAATGCGGTGTCTTAATGGCACGCACGTAAATCTGCTGTTTCGGTCACCCAATGATTTCCAATGACCTTAACCCCTTAACCTACAATTGCGGGCATAGCCCGTAGTAGATGATCGGACCAAACGTAATATTTACGATTGGCCCGATCATCGTACTACACAAGTCGTGCGTTTACGTTTTCGGCCCAAAATTCTCGAACCTAAGTTCCATAAGCAACAATGGTCGACTAACAAATGGTCGTTCGAGCCATTTCACGGTTTGACCGAGTGCTCAAAGTTGTGCAAATTGCACATGCTCTTTGATATATGAATGCACGTGCAAGGTACAACTAATTTTATTTTGCGACATGTTTGATAAATAATTACAGCCAATAATTGATCATTGAACAAGAAAGGTTTATTATCTTGAAGTAAATAATAAATCAATAACGTCGACGTACCACGTCTCTCACTAACTGTACCAACATACCGTAGGTTAAGGGGTTGATCTTTGCGCGTGCCATGAAGATCACCATCCCGAATGATTTTCAGAAGCTTTTAGTCGTCGTTCGTTGTCTCTTACAAAGATATTAACGAAACGACTTATGTAAGTGAAACGTACTTTCTCGACACTGGGTACGCATTTAAGGAGTCAACACGCTGGGCGTGGTATATACGCGTTGTATACAAATATTCCCACATTTGCCATTCTGTTTTGATTTGCGTTCGGTTTGGCTTAGTTTGTTCATTGCTTTACCTCGCTAACGGGACCTAACCCGAACTCTACCCCGTGTGCAACAAAACAATCGCGCACCCAGTATTTGTATCTCCCTCCACGTATAAAGCGTTAATAACGTTTTAACAAACGATCGACAGCTAACACATTTTGAAAACCACTCGGAGCGCTAACTTTGACAACGTATGTGGAAGTTGAGGCCACCGAAGGTCGGTTCTCTAAACAGCAGTTTTCCCGTATTAGCTTAATATCGCTAACAGTGGATCAATTTTATCGACAAATGGACTTAAATTTACATACGCACTACACACGTGAGATTAGGGCTTTAGGAAGTTTTCAGACGTTTCTCTTCTTTTTGAGTAGAACTTTGTAAATATTGCAATTGAGTATTTTCCTGATTGTTGGTCGTAGTGTGGTTTGTTCAAAGTCTTTCAGCTGAGATTCATTCACGTGTGTGATGATTCTTAAACCTTCCAGTCCGGCGAAGCGCGCGCCAGAAACGCGCACAGTGTGCGTGGTTGCTGTATATACGTTTTCCTAAGACTTAAATAACGATAATTCTTGTAAGAAACGTATATGAAATATCGTTTCACTGTCGATGAAACAGTATGCGATCGTTTTGATGTTTGAAATATATTGCGTAAAATAAAATACATTGCGTCGCCTATAAGCGGCACCCGACGCGAAAGGCCTAAAGCCTTGCCATACTTTTACGTGTCTGAGTCGTGATGAGAATTTTGAGCCAAACTTGAATATCACGAGTCTCACTCGTGGTGTTAATCTCGAGCCTGGCGTGAATGGATTGAATAGCGTCTTTTTTCTAAACACAGGCGCGGCTATCTACGCACTCAGTCGCACGATCTCACGTTGCAAGTTTCGACACTTTGTCTTCGCCACTTTGGCTCCTTTTCCGACCAACGGGCGCGACGTTTGGGCCCGGATTCTTCCCAGTCAAATGGTATGGCAAAGGGTTAAAAATCTACTTTATGTCTTCTTTTTTGCAGTTTGGATAAACCGTCTTTGCCGCTGGACCCTAGGCCTGCACCTTTTATACCAATAACCATGTTTTGTAAAGGTAGATCTTACAGCTCGTCGATAATGAGCTGTCTTTTCCACTTGATGGACACAAGATTCTGGTCGTTCCTATGTATAATTCTGACGTATTTCCCTGTTTTCCCAATCTATTTCTTGGTGCAGCGTGTGCCACCGGGTTGGTCAGTTAGTATCTGTTAACACGTTTACTGCTGTATGGGATATACAGGTGCCATTATGAATCTTCCTCCTGTACGGTGCCTTTCTCATCGAACCTGCCCTATTTCCCAAGCTGATGTTTCCGTCATTTCGCCACGTTTCTCAACGAAATGAACACTAATCGAGTGTTTGCAGAATAAAGTAACACGATATAGCGAAAAATCCTACTGCGCCCATTTGTCCCGTACCGCTAAGAATGGAAGAATGTTCCTCGTTATCAACAGACGGTCGTTTTATGTTACATTTATTATTGAAGTGAAAGAAACGCAGACTGAAATAAGCGGCATATACTTTATAAATCTTTCAAACATGAAAGTGCAGTGTGAAACATATGTCGAAATGAGTACGATAGGCCCACGCTACCAAACAGAAAAGTACAATACGGCCAGTCGATTAAAATTCCTACGGCACACTGTTCCCTCGTGCTGCCAAATAGGAAATCCTTAAAAAACGCCGCATGGACGCGTTAAGTAAAATTCTACCGTCCTATCGATGTTTCTGATTAGCTTCCCGCGAGGTAGTTAAGAACTTGGATAAGCTGTGGATCTGCTTTCATTAAATTCGAACGTCATGTGTTCCGTGAATCTGGGTACTTGTCTCATTGTCGACTGACTTGTTTTAAATCCAAATTTCTCGTATATTACACGGTGTTCAGTTGGCAGAGTCGATTATTGGTTTTAGAATTTTTGGAAAGCGGTTGTGGCTGGCCTTGTACATTTGGTGTTGTTGCGGACACGATGTTGTGGATGTGAGTTTGCAGAGAGAATTTCCCAAAGTGAAATTATGCAGTTCGTGGAATTGTGAATATCGAATAAGGCGTGTGTTACGAGTTCTGCCTTTTCTTCGTTCGGAAAAGCAGATTCTGCTTCGGTTTTTTCGGAGCAGGGATTATCGAGGATTTGCTTTGTAAGGCTTTGTATACTTTGCACAGTGAGTTATCTGCAAAGTTGAGAGTGTTAAGTTTTGTGCTTGCGCTAAGCGGAGTATATGGTGGTGTTTCTTGACAGTTCGTATTTTGGATGTTCGTATGTTTGATTCTGTTTCTAATGAGTCGTAGGAGTATGTCGTCTGATGTGAAGATCCGCGTGGAAATAGACTTTGGGTTTGAAAATGGCTTAGTTGCATGCTCGGTAGACGATCTTTTGCAGTTTGTTTACTTCCCTGTCTCTCTGTTCTAGAGGGAGTGTCTTTGAAGCAAAGCTTTTTTGCACAACCCACCCCGTGTACGTTAAGGTTTTCGTTAGTGAGGATGATTGACAGGTGGCTTTACGATCTGTTTGGATTGAGAGGTTAAATTGAGATAGCGCGCAAATAGTCTGGTTATTAAAAGCAAGGCAAATATTCGGAAAAACGAGGTGCGAGGAGGAAAAATTCAAACTTGATTACGATGTATACAAAGAGTAAGATGTGAGCAATGGTCGAAACATCGAATCTTCATCATCGAACATCAGGCGTCGAACTTGCGTCTCGCATCACACCAAATTCTCGCAAAGACAAAGTTGAAATTAATTGCAGAAACATTCGCCGCGTAATATTATTCGAAGCGGATAAGAACATACCGCAAACTTTCATTAACTGTATGACAAAGAGAATTAATCCTTTCGCTTCGGCAGTGTAGTCCGCCAAAGTGCCAGTAGCGTGGTTACTGTACATACGCTTCCTTTAAATAACAATAATTCTTGTAAGAGTCGTATATCAACTATCGTCTCAGTGTCGATAGATTTAACGGATTTTTCAGCACGAAACAGTACACGATCGTTTGGATGTTTGAAATATATTGCGTAATACGTTATGATGTTGTTTCAGCAATGAGTAACTTTTAACCCCTCAACCTACGATTTATGTTCGAGAATTTTGAGCCGAAAACGTAAACGAGCTCGCTTCGAGCCATTCGCACGACTTGTGTAGTAGGATGATCGGGCCAAAGTTCCCTTACATCTACCAGAATGTTTCCAATTGTATCACACCATTGCAGATTATTAATTTTCTATTACTGATTTTTGTATAATTATTGCATCAGGTTGTAATTACTTATCAAATATTCCACAAATATTTCTAACTTTAGGAGGGCGCCGCCGCTAATATTTATATTTGGCTCGATCATCGTACTACGGGCTATGCCCGTAATATTCACTTTTGGCCCGATCATCGTACTACGGGCTATGCCCGTTATGTTAAGGGGTTAAGAATTAGGGATTAATCCAATATATCGATAAAATCAACAGAAAATGTTTTGCATTGGTGTATGTCCGATATATGCGGCGCTCGTACGCACAGGTCATTTCGTGTATGTCGCCTATAAGCGACGCTCGTACCCACGGGTCATCTCGAAGCGAAAGAGTTAAACTTTGCAAAACGATATGTATAGTCGAAGAGAAGATGGCAAAGAGTAACAAGTGCTTGTCAAAAGAATTGGAGAAAGAATTCCATGTCAATGATTCAGAGGATTTGTAGCACGTAGCAAAAGAGGAATTGACGAAAGCGCAGTATGAAATGAGTAGCGCGAATATCATGATTGGGACAGATATTGGATAGAATGGAAATACTGGCATTGTATTCGTTCAAAGTCGAATAAATGGCGTCATTTACCGTGATTTAACACAAGAACAAAGTAGGAGGCATGCGACACATATTGCAGGCATTCGCCTCATTTTTCAGCAGAGCAGTATTGCGATTTATAGCGCTGAAATTGTGAAAGATTACTTTTCATCTGAACGTATCCCACATTTACGTAAATTAACCAACGCACCTGTCCAATTTGAATACTATCGGGATCTATCGACAACGTCTTCTTTCAATCTTTCAACGCGCAAAGCCTTAAATCGTTATCTGAATATCATCAAACTGATATACAGGGTGTCCGAGTTTACTAGTAAACTGCTTGCTGTATAAACAAAAAAATATTTAGGTAGAAAATGGTTTAAAGATGGCATACGCTTTCTTAAATTAAAATCATATAACTTTTAACCCTTTCGCTTCGGCAGTCCAGTCGGCCAAAGTACAGTCACTGAACGAACGTGTGTACATGGTTGCTGTGTTAAATAACAATAATTGTTGTAAGAACCGTATATGAAATATCGTTTCACTGTCAATGAAACAGTATGCGATCGTTTGGATGTTTGAAATATATTGCGTAAAATAAAATACATTGCGTCGCCTATAAGCGCCACCCGAAGCGAAAGGGTTAATACACCGATCGATCTTGACGTTCTCAATAAAAAAAATATTACCCTATTTACGTTGAAAAACCATTAGTCTAGCAGATGCTTTAACTTTTATTTTCTGAAAACTGTCGTATGAAATGCAAGGGAAAGCGTATGACTTTTGCGTCTATTTTCCTTGTATTTTCCACGATAGGTTTTACAAAATAAAAGTGAAAATATCCGCTAGGCTTATAGTTTAGCTAGACACGAATAAGAATAATCATGTCAATGAAACAGTATACGATCGTTTGGATGTTTGAGATATATTGCGTAAAACGTTATGATGTTGTTTCAACAATGAGTAACTCTTAAGAAGTGATTAATCCAATATATCGATAAAATCAAGAGAAAATGTTCTGCCGATAAGGAAAAAATATATTATTGACTACAGATGGCATTGGTGTATGCCAGATACATGGGCTGCCGAACCCAAGATTCGTCGCGTGGTCGCCGCCTAAATGCGGCGCTCGTACCCACAGGTCATTTCGCGGATGTCGTCTATAAACGACGCTCGTACCCACAGGTCATCTCGCGGGCGCCGCCTATAAGCGGCACCCGAAGCGAAAGGATTAATACACCGATCGATCTTGACGTTCTCAATAAAAAGAATATTACCCTATTTACGTTGAAAAACCATTAGTCTAGCAGATACTGTAACTTTTATTTTGTGAAAACTGTCGTATGAAATGCAAGGGGAGGCGTATGACTTTTGCGTCTGTTTTCCTTGTATTTTATACGATAGGTTTTGCAAAATAAAAGTGAAAATATCCGCTAGGCTTATAGTTTAGCTAGACACGAATAAGAATAATCATTTTTTGTAGAGAATGTCAAGACGCATCGATTGGTGCATCGAAAATTATATAATTTCCATTTAAGAGAACGCATGTCGCTTCCATTTACAAGAAAACTGATCACCCCGGATTATCAGCCACTCGAGATCATTCAATTCTTGTCTGAACCATTCTTTATGTAACGGGTAATTCGTAATTTATAGATTAAAATCGGATGAATGCCGGTGTGTGTACCTGTATGACGAATATGACACAAATACAAAAATTGATACAAACATATTAGTTGTCAGTTATTGCGTGCCTTATATTGGAATAATTCCATCTACCTGTTCACGAACAGAACTCGATATCGAACAAACAGCATCTAGAAGAACGAAGAGAGTAAAACTTTGTCGGTGACAAAAGATCTCCAGACTCGTCTTGCATACAATTTGCTCAAGAAGAAACTCGCTGTATCTGGAAAACTAGGTCGACCAGAGTGTACGTTTAAATGAATTTTTTGATTGTTTTCACGTGCAAAATCCACCGCCAAAGCGATTCTTCGATGTATACGTATGAGAATTAGTGAAACTCGTTTGAGACTGTTTGCTCTTGCGATGGGTACAATACGACGAAATAAAAATTTGACCTTGAATTTCACAACCAACTTTCTTTTTACTGTTTATTGTTCGAGTTTAATTTACTGTTCATGCATCCCGTACACAAGTCAAACGTGAAAATATCCAGTAATTCACTTTAATCGAATAGAAACAGAAACATACTTGTCATGGATTCGATCCATTCGTCGCAATAAATATATTTCGAACTTGTCAGTTTAGCACAAGGAGACGAGTAAGGTAGACAAATATATCTAACAGGAGTGAAAAGGTTAATAGCATCGTTGCGTGGTGAAAGTAACAAAATATACGCAAGGCAGTGGATGAAACTCTTTGAACGATCTTTAAACAGTTACCTGAACAAAGATAAATAGAAACGTAAATAGATGTACAAGTTATTCAGGAATAAATAGAACAATATGTTGCTAATAATGTACGTATTTAAAAAACTTTATTTAAACAACTTGCATAAATATTCGAATAAAGCGCAACTCTTGAATCGGATAGGGAAAGAATGGGAAAATAAAAGTTATCGAAGAGAAACGTTTACATCGTTTCTTTTCGGTTGTGCAAGATCGGTTTTTATTTGTACGACGAAAGCTGTGTTCCGAAGGGACATTTCACTGAATCTATAATCTGTCAGCGAAGACGAGCTATGGCGAGGAATTTCATCCAATTATTATAACTCTGCCGAGTAATAAAGTGGAGGAGTAAAGTTTTCGTTAAGCCAAGCTAAAAATGGAATGAAATCCGTAGCAATCGGAGGAGACGTTTCGAAGGAGATGCGGTTTTCTCCCTCTGCCGTCATCGTGAAAACGGGTTTTCCGGAGCGACGGAACTCTCAGTCAGGAATTACTATCGCGCATCTCATGGCAGGATGTTCGTTAGCAGGATTTCTTTTCCCTTCAGCGACCAGTTGGCCACTCGACTCGAGTGCATTCTTATTCATCCGTTTTTCAGTTATTGTCGGAGTCCTTCTCGTCGGGCGCGATTCATCATTCGTTTCAGAATTCATCGTCCTTCGAAGAGCCGAGTTTCCGTTGCGATTGAAAGCGAGAAATTATATCCTCAAAAAATCTCCTTCGCTTTATTCAATCGTAAGAAATTATTCCCCACCGTTCCTTTTCCATTTTCAAAACTACAAATTTAGCTTAATTAGACAGTTTGCTTTGCCGTCGTGCGGCCAAATGTTAGCTTAAACAACGCATCCGTATGTTTACATTCGGATATTGTCGCAAACTGATATTTGGCAATTTGGAATTGTTTGACGGCAATTTTGTCCACATATTTTCTCATTTAATTTGGTAACAAGTTTCGCGCTTGGCAGACGACGCGTTGCTACTGCTACGAAGGTGGACATACCAATAAATGACCATACGTCTATTCTTTTAATACTTATCTACAGGAAACTGAGATTTTAATAAAAAATCTCGTACGATCAACTTTTCACTTGAAGAAATGGACAGTCCGCGTACTTTTGATCGCAAAGAATTCGTTTCATTCCAACGTCAAACATCAGTAGCAATCTGTAATCACCTAGATCATAAGCTAACTACCAGTCTTGATAGTTGTCAATTAAACTAGAAAGCGGAAAGAAAAATAATTAAACTTAAGCGAGGCCACTGGCAGGTAAGCGAGAGACTGAGAATTTTGATGTTAAATGTTTGAAATTCTGGTATTGAAAGAAAAGTTGAATGTCAATGTTACGTGCATGTTACATTACATGAAACTTGGTAACGATAATAAACTTGGAATACGATGCGAAATGGGGCATTGGAAGGATGATCGACTGCAACAAGCGATTGTCGACGAATCTACAATTTTAGCTAATCATAAATGCTATAAAATGCAAGAGCTAAATAGACATGGCTATTTTAGAAAATTTCATAGACTGGGGATTGACACGTAAAAGTGGTGACAAAGATTGTGGATGTTTTTGTCAATAAGATGTCGATTAAGGTGGAAATAAATGTGTAATATGTAAAATAATAAAATAGTAAAAATATATATATATATAAGACGGGAAAATTGGAAAACAAGTTCAAATTCATTCACCGAGCACAAGTCGTACAGTGCATTTTGTGCGTAAGAGGTAAGTGACAATTATATCATGTGTAATATGTTACATACATCACGTAGAACAGGTAATTTTTAAATAGAGATAAATTAAACTGATGGTTCTTCGTAAGTTGCCTATAAAGTTACGTTTATCATCTTTCTCATTCGCTTCAAACGTGATACAATTTAACGTTTTTAACAGTGTTAAAGAGCGAGTGCTACAAAAAGTTCCCGCTTCTACAGAATCACCCATATATCACAAAATTAAACAATGAAACGAAGCGGGAAAATTGTATTCGCCTTGTATTGTTCTAATAACGATTTTGGTCAAAATGAATAATTGCCCGGTGATTTATGGACGCGGGTGTAAGTCCATTACCCAGCTACGTACTATTTGATAGCTTTACGACATCATTTTGCATTCTTAGAACGCGAAGCTTGTTTCTATAGCTTTTACATCGAAGTATCCTTTTCCACATGACATTAAGTTAAATTTGCAGATTTTAAATATCATCTTCTCGTGTAAAGACGATTCCGGAAGCTCATGTTGTTAAAGTGCACGATACATAGGTGGATTGTTAACCATGTGAAGTATTTTATAGTCGACGGTTCTTACAACTCGTTTCCTCGTTGTTCTGAGCAGGAAAAGAATTACATTGTTTGCAAAAGTCTAATACGGTAAAAAGGTGTCCAACAGCGAAATATCTTCGAATAACGCACGCAAATACAAAGGAAGTGTGCAGGGTATTGCAAACTTGTGAGGCTAAATTTGTCAATAAACGCTTTGTTACAGAGTTATAAATAAACATGGTGAGCACGAAGTAGCTAACTACGCATTTTCCATTATAGCAGTAACTGACTGTATTATTGTGTCGTGGCATAGTTACATGGTTTTTATCACGTGGTAACGTAATTAATAGTACCATGAAACGCAATTACCTAGTGTTTTTAATTCGTTATTTCAAAATGTTGGAAATGGCAACGTGAGTTCGTGCTCGTCGCCCGTATGCAGATGCGCTAGTTGCAAGAAATAGTAACTAGAAGATAGTACCAGATACAATCGATGGATCTAAGATGTTCTTTTGTTTTTATGCCTAGTCCATGTAAGAATGTGCGGTAAAGGATTTTCGGCTCGGAACGGCGTGATGGATTTATCCTATTGTGATTCTACCTGTGAATAAAGAAATAGCAACACGAAATGCAGTCCTTGCAACAACGAAATTGATAGCACTACGCAGTTTTTGAAAATTTTGCCCAGTTTCAATAACCGCGTTATCGTCCATTTCATGCACACAATATTTGCTTCTCAGTGTGTAAAAAGCGTTTACGGAGAAACTCGGTGTAACATTTTTTTTCTCCTTTTGTCTGTAAGCAAAGCCCTCGCGGCTCGCTCGTTTAAGTTTTTCGGACATGCTGTATATTATTACTCGTTAGGGAATAGCGACATTATCTTGGAATGAGTACCTACACGCGTAAAGTTTAATACAAGTCCATAAAATATATGTACAAAATGAAAAAATCATGCATCTATGTATAGAAGGTGTTTTAAAACAGGCCAGCTAAATATTTTCATTGTTTTTGATGACGTAAGAAATATTTCTTATGTAATTTAAATTATGTCAACTGACGAATCAGGCGGAAGAAGCGTTTAATGTTTCTTAAGAATCGCAATAAATACAGAACAAAATATGCAAGAAATTTTTTTCATTTAAGGTAGTTCTCGAGGAAATCGAGTTTGAAAATTTATCAAGTATACTCGAACATGGCTAAATAATCGTGCAAAGGCAGGTGGAAAATGTAGAATAAAATTTGTCCGTCCTGGGCTTCATTTGCAAGGAAATAAAGTTCGAACATGTTCGGTTAAGAACCGACCTAGTACACCTGAGAAAAACGCGCGTACCTGTTAATCGGTCACACCCTGTATATAAATATCCATAGATATTCGTGGTATCAAAGTGGGAGTACCATATAGTAGGTTTTTAGTAGGCAATTTTGGCATGTACGAGTCTCTTACGATTTAGATTCATCGTGCATCTACGTATTTCTATGGGAGAACATAAACAGGCTACTGACATGAACGAAGCTACTCGATATGCAAAAAAATGTTCCAAGTAAAATTTTTTCATTTTTATTTAGACATATACATCGACCTATAGCAGATCATTCAACGTTACGTCGCTGAAAATTTAGCTTCTTCTTATCCGATATGTTTCAAATTTCGATATGACGTTGAAAAAATGTCGTAAACAATTCAAAGTACTTTTCTTTTTATGTGAAAAGCAAACCTCGCGTTGAGTTTTATTTAGAAATTTGTTTACTGTACAAGCAAGTGCTGGTATCGATATTTCAAAGAGTACGATATCATTTTAAGAAACGTTGCACACAATTGAAGGTATCTTTCATTTTGCGTTAAAACTTGACTTGAAGCCAAGCTAAAACTCACGTTCGATTTCGTCATTTTTATTTGGGAATTCGGTTAACACCGCCGAACTGTCCTGTTTTTGCGACCAGGTTTTCGGGACACAGATAGGAAGCGACTTGAATCTAATTCGAAACGCTAAAAGAATGTAATTCCGACACAAGATATTGTATGCCTATCGGTACTCTTGCTTAAACTAAACCACTTGTTTCGATAGTTGGCGGAGAGACGCGTTCAAAGATATCGCGTCAACGAGAGTCGTAAATTCTCGTTACGATTAAATAACCGACGCCACGAACTGATCGATCCCCTATTTCTTTTATGATAATGGAGGTGATTAATTGATGGTAGACTGGATTCACACGTATAAATGTGGTTTATTCAAACAACTCAACTACAGTCTTGACAAGGCAGAATAAGCGAGGTAAGAGCACCAGACGACTCTTCGAACTACGGTGTTAGACTGCTTTTCCGCGAAGATGATACTAAGGAGGAAACCTAGCGATGGGTGTGTCCAAGGAAACGAAAAAAGCCGATTTGTTAAAGGCAAGTTTTCGTTGGTAGGAAGGGAATAGGTTTTATTGGTGAAAATAAAAAACCAACTTTCCGGTGTCAACACGTATTAGACAAAAATGTTAATAGAGTTGGAAATCGAAGATGATTGTTTTTGGTCTGAAGGACCTTAGGGGTGTATAGGCCAAGATTTACGATAGATCCTTGAGGCTATTGAGAGACCGTGCATCTGGTTGCTGTTTCTCCCGCGGTGAGTGACCTGGTCCAGGTAGAAAGTCGCCAGACGTAACACCACTCCTCGACCGAAGTTCATTGTTTATTGCGAATAACATGCACATGTAATACCCATTTTTCTGGGTTAATAAACGTTATAAAAAAAAAATTCGGTCGACGCTTTACCAACCGCTAGTCGATCAATCGCCTTTTGTCGCCGTCGCTTACCGATCGATAGCCTATTAATCAGCTTTTCGTCGCCGACAATCTTTTTCATTATTTGAGCAGTAATTTGTTATTTGGTACCGAGGTACCTTGCACAGTTGCGTCAGGTGCGTTGCTTCGTAAGCTCCCACAGTTTTATACCAATTTGAGAAACTTATCGTTCGCGACGAACGAAAAGAATGGCGTTGGAGAATCTGCGCCTGAGCTGCCGGTCGGATCTGCGTACGTTGTTGAACGGCTAGCGGTCAGTAAAGCGTTAACATGAAAAGAAGAATCAGCACTGATAAATTGTCAGTGGTGACTATCAAGTTTCATTTTTCTATGTATTCTTTGTTCTTTCAATTTGTTACTAATAAACGTTGAATTAAATCTCTTTCTTAACCGCCTATTATTTACTTTCAGTAGCTTGATTTGCGTTTGTATATAAATAACTTTAGGTTTAGCTTTAATATCGAATTAAAAGTACTGTGAATCGTTTGCGACCTTTGCAAGTAGCCCTTTTCGATATATCGAGGTTTAAAAGGGACAAGCACTAAATTGTACGAACGAACATTGTAAAGTATTATTCTTTTTCTTATTGATTTGCTGATTAAATTGCATCTTTGCAAAAATAAATATATCTCTGGATTTTTTCGAGTGACAACGTATGTACAGCTACGCATACACTGGTGCATATCGTAACAAAATGTATATTACAAGCGACTGGCGACGATTTCAAATGTTCTATCGGTCTGTCCTAATTTGGAGTTATATTTCATTGGAATAACTGCGAGACCTCTGCAGAAGCCATACGGAACGTGTCGTTTGAACCCCAGCTGGTCTCCAATCAACGTAGTCTCGCTTATCAAACTTCCAGCTCGCGACATGCGGACCAAACGACCAAGTTGAGATGCCAGTCTCGTATTTGCATTTGAACTCGCTGGAACACGCTTGCTGCCACAATAAGAATGCCGCTGTAATTTTCTGAAACACGGAAAATTCACTTTGTGACCGGTGTGCGTTGCGTACTAATCCCCGACCCTTACATGCGTATGTTTTGCCTTTTCCAATCTTTTCTACATCTCAATGTTTATACCAATTTTGCGCTGTGAAAGTCACGTTATCAAACGGATGAAGCTTCTAATTCTTAATTCGTTCTATAATGAGCATCGAATTACTCGTGTTAAATTCTTTCTCATCGTTATCAATTCTGTATGAAACACTTAACATCGTCTCGTAAAACTTTCTTTCAAAAACTGAATATAACTTAATTGTCAATTTCCTTTTCATTCGAGGTATTTTCTTCCAACATACGAATTCCTATTAATTTTGTCGTTAGTTTTAGTTGAGATAAGGCACGTTTCTCTTTTAGAATATTTAATTAAACATTGCCGATACAGGTATACCTATGTATTGCCTACATATCGCCAAAGTGTCGCAATTTTTCGCAGACTGGAGATGTGCAGTTGTAAGTTTTATCGTCTTATTCTCTGGCAGTCGGTAATCGCCGATCATAAAATTCCTCCGTAAGGATAATTACATTCTGTCATGGATAAAATGGGATTTCATTCTCTATAAAAGTTTTAGAAAGTCGGCAGAAAATGGTTGTCGACATAGTCAATTAGAGAAGTGTCTGCGTCTGATTCCTCAGCGATCCTGATAAGGTTAATTAAACATTTAAGGAAAGTTGTTCGCGCGGCTCGAACGCCGATGCTTGTACTCTGCAAGCCCGTAGACCATGTACTGGATATTTACATATGTAGAGGCAGAGGTTTTCTGGAAGCGGGGCCGAGGTTGGGGGCAGACGCGGAAGGGTAGGGTAAAAATTGACGAAGTCTAGGAGGCAAGGGCCAGAAAATGCCCGAAGCGGTGCCTAATGAGCTTCCTGCAGCATCGAGTCGTCGCCTCTACGGCTGCCATTCAGGATCTGTGACACCACGGTGATTCAGAATTCGAGCGAACGAGATCCGAGGGAGGCAGCAGATTCGCAAAGTCTGTGACAATCGGCAGCTAGCGTGGCTATTGTTTCAACGAACCAAGCTGCTGCCGAGAGAGACTTTCAAAACGTTTTAATAACCCGTTCTTCCCTCGGATGCTTCTCTGTTTTTCCTTCGCGTTCGTTTCCTCCTTTAGCGAGACCGTGAAGCCAACTCGCGTGGCGAGTAAGACGAGCCAGTAATTATGCGTGTTCGCTCTTGCGGCTTGTTTTTCCAGCTTCTTGCATTTTTCTCCATATTAACACCATCGTCCAAACAGCTTCTTAAACAGCGATCCATGTGAACAAATTTTCTTCTCCAACGCCAAATTCAAACAGAAAACTTCCCTTATTACGCTATACCCTATACGTGTTTGACGAATATTTTCTTTAACTCTCTCGGAACTTGTACACGGATTTAACCATATTTCAACTTTTTCAAATCGCTTCATAATTTCGGACTTTTCCTAAAACATGCGTACGATATATTTTTCGGTCTTTACTTTTAGTTTACTTTTTCTTTGCTAAGAAAAAAAGAGAAAGCTATCTCAAGGTCAGATGACAGACAAAATTGTAAAATTGTAAATTTTAAAAAACAAAAAAAAATTGTAAAATTAGTACTGGCCGTAAGACAATTGCATATCCAATTATGTTTATAATTATATTGAATACAGAATTTGTTAAAATTACGGAGATAAATAAATTAACGTAATAGGTATAATATATATTTAAGGGGAAATATTTGTATACATTATCTTTGCTTCGCTCTTTCTCTCTCAACACTAAACCTACCAGTGTCGGTCGCATTGACCCTTTTCGAACTTCTATACAGATTTAACCATATTTAAACTTTTTCAAATCGCTTCATAATTTCGGATTCTTTTTCGGGTATTTACTTTTAGTTTACTTTTTCTTTTCTAAGAAAAAGAGAAAAAGCTATGTCAAGGTCAGATGACAAACAAAATCAGTAATAACAAATAATAACAGCTGTTACTCCCGTAATCTTGTCATAAAACAATCCATCCCTCGATCAAGATCGTCACCAGCTGTCAAGTTATATCAACTTGGGCCCATAATAATCCTAAGGAACCGCCATAAAATTTAGTATTTTTTACAGTCCATTGTTACAAAACGTTTTAAAAGTCGACAAGTTTCTTAGGGTTACTGCTCATTGTTATAAAACTCGGGAAAAGCTTTCTCCACCCTCGAGTAACCGTCGGTGGAGAACTCGTCAATATTTTCGTACAAATATCGCCGCCACAGATTATATCTTTACTTGCTATTGTCTTTTCGACTAGAATACATCTCGGTTTGTTGGTCAATTAGTCGACATCTAAACTTGTTATCTCTAAAACTCGGACAGAAAGCATCTCAGAGCGTTTTGTGTAAAGTTGTTGTAAAAGGAAAAGTAAAGCGTATCAAATTTGATAAGAAGAGCGAAAGGAGCCAACGTTTACGAACCGATAAATTTGCAATGGTATCTACAGTATGGGGCCAATTTACGGAGAATTCATAAAATTGCTTTTATGATCCTGGTGCATACGTTATTTTCATATAAAGAATCGCGGAAAAAAACATGAAACGAAACTATCAACAAGCTCAGATTCGTTACTACAAAAAATTTGTCAAGTAAAAAATTGAAAAGGTTAGAAAATTACGAAAATTTGTTTAAGACGCGGGAAATATTTATGCGGCAAATGTTCATTTCATAGTAAGATAATTTGTAAAAAATGCAGCAAAGTTGCATAAGATATATCTGTATATAAATAAAAGCGTAATTCTATTCAAGTCTATAATTGAAATGAAACAAAACTAAATTTGAACGAAATTTTATGAATGTTCATCATCTTATATACATTTGGTTATAAATTAGCCATTATCTAAGTTAAACCATAAAAACTGTCATCGGTCATTTTCACCGCACACGGTAGGAATAGATACATATTTAGTGTTAACCGAGTATTACAGACAATGGCATCGGTAGCGACACAACTTGAACAACTTTCAATCTACTTTTATCGCACATTGTGTTTCCATCTTTATCGTGTAAAACGGTACATTTGCAATTGCATCGGTTTTCCGTCAAAGAGCAAAGTTATTACTTGTCAATCTGGCTTTAGTTTTATAACAACATTGCTCATCGTCGGGTGTCTTATGACGCTGCAAGTGGCAGGTGTCTTCTCGTGTTCGTCCAATATCCTGTAATGACTCTGGAAGGTTTCTTTGTAAATTTCAAAAAGCCACCCCTTTAAACGTTACATTTTTTCAATTGTCCCACTATCAACGCCGATCGGCAATATGAACGTATGAAGTATAAATACAGACAAACGTTTCGTCACTTTGATGGAATCTCTAACTGTTCATTATGTGTTGAAATAATATTGCTATGCTGTGCGATGTAATTTATGAGAATTATGTCTTTCCGAAATTGTTGCTCGAAAATTGATAATTGAAAAATTTAATTTACACAATTTTTATGTTGAAAAATGGAATCGAAATCTTTGTTGAAATATGTATAAACATTGATTTCTACGGACGAATAAATTTTTTATTCAGGATCAGTTACACGTGTCTAGGTTTCTACAAAATATTTGTTAAAATATCTACGAAACTGATTCACATTTTTACTTTCTTCCAGCATAAAATTCAATACTTTTCAATTTTAAAAGTCTGCCCAAAAGTTTTATCCTTCCAAGTTGTATGTGCTGATAATTGGGATATATGCTACATATAGTAATTATACATAAATGTGTACATATTAATTATGTATGTACATATACATTTCATTACTGGTATACAGAACGGTTTAATGTAATTTAAATCATAGTGGTATTGTAGGTTTTAATAAACGAGATATTAAAATTCCTGTTGCGAAACCGCATAAGCACGAGGAGATGCAGCAGCAACCTTAATGAAATAATATTTCTCTGTAAGAAAAGTCCAACGAAAAAATTAAATTGTCGTTTAATTTTATTAAAGCAGCCGACTGTTGGTTGTAGAATTGTAAATCTAACGAATGGTACCAGAGAATACTTAACTTCGATGCAACCAATAAATCTTTTCATGGCATTGGAAACTTGCGATTGAAAATATATTAATAATATATTAAATGAAAATAAATAATTCATAAGAATAATCACAATACGATATTTCACAATAAAATATAACGCGTATTTTTTTTACGATATGCGTTTTGGTATTCCAAAGCAGAATAGGAAATGTTTGATACAGATGACGCGAAGCGCTCTCGCTTTATCTAAACAAACACTTCACTGAAAACGCAATTTGTTGACTTTCTCAGTGTACATATCATTAACTGAAGCGGAGAGTGCACCAAAATGATCTCATTTTCTGTATCGTTACTAACATAAATTATTATGTATACGGTTTCGCTTATACTTATAAATATTAATAGTATAAATAATATATAAATATAAACAATAACGTAATGACGAAATAATTAAATACGGTGGAACCTCGAGTATCCGAATTAATGACGGGACATAACTGTTTGGACAAGAGAATTTTCGCGTAATAAAACTCGCGTCTCTTTTTGTAATTACCATTTTATATTTCAAAACCAATAATAATACAAGAACGATTATAAAAAAGATACCATAGGATATAAATATAATATTTTTGAAATTATTTATAGTCTCTACGCCTATTTTACTACATTGAATTATATTGTTTGTGCTTCAAACCATCCAAATCCCTTTTCTGATACTATAAACCTTTTTTTTATTTTTATTTGGACTTTTCATCGCCACTTTCGCTCTAATCTTTCTGTTAGCACGGGCACTTGAAATGTTGATAATATTTATCAAGATTACGAAACCTTTTCGTAAAAACGTGCCACTTAAATAACCCTTTCAATTTTTAAGACTTTTGTCAAGTGTTTATGAGTTTCGAAGGTCACGAGTTTATATTTCAAACACCCACGATTGCAGCCCTTCTCAAAACGAATGCAAATACCACGGTCACACGGACACTCAGGTCACGATCGCAATAATAAGAAAAAAATAAAAATTTGTTGCGAATGCTTCTGAAGAAGAGTCTACTCGGCTTTATTGGCAAAAGAGATACTTCGTGACATCGAGATCCTTCTAGATCTTCACCAATTCACGATCGGTCAATAGCACGTGAGTGTTTTGTTTGCGTCTACCGACTTTTGTCGTTGGACGGAGTACGTACATACAGCGACGAGCAGAAGCGTAAACGCAGTTCACTAGTTTTGTAGAAAAGACGTTTTTGTAACAAGACGTAACAGTTTATTTTCATTAATATCAGCGATATACGAAATATTTGACAAAAATATGGATTTTGTCAACGTAAGGTCTTTTCGTCCTCTATTTTTTTCATACAGAGTCGAGTCTAAATGGCAGTGTCTATTAAATTTTTAATAATTTCTGGTCCGATATTGTACCATTCCTGTTGTGTTCTCTTCCACAATACATGAACCCCAAAGGGTGGATTATCATACGTTGCCAGCCTTCTTTTCACAATGGACCACAAATTCTCGATCGGATTCATAGCCGGACTTTGGCCGGCCACTTTATTACAGAAAGCTTTTGATTTTCTAACCAGGTCTCTACTACTTTTGCAGTATGGCTAGGGTCCCCATCGTGTTGAAATGCTACGTTTTGTTTGCCAAATCCAACAGAATTAACAACAAAAGGTAAATTATTTCGCAAAATATTTAAATAATGCTGTTTGCACGTTAAAGCTTCGATTAGAACTAAGGGACCAACACCTAATTGGTTCACTCTCAAACTTCGTAGTTTGTTTTATGCCATTTGTTTGATCATTATTTTCGAACAAAGTCCGGTACCAGGACCTCAAAACTGTGAATTTTTGTTTCGTCGGACCATACAGCTCTTTTAAATCTTGTGTCGTCAATTCTTTGTACGTGTCAGCATAACTTAAACTTTAAAGAGCGACGAATGGTCCATTCGCTCTAGCACTTACTCCGACTTTTAGAGCAGCGGTTTTTGGCGTTTCGCAACTTTCAGACGCGGGATACGATGTGCAATTGCACGTGCCTCTCTATGTAAGTGGTGGTTTACCGTCTCTTGAACAAACTGATGCAATATCGTAGGTCCTTTTTATTCTCGCAACTATCGTACGACCGACGCCGTGTTTCTCTGCAATTTGCCGCAGCGATAAACGAAACGATATTCTTCTTTTTGTCTCGCTTAAGTGGCTTTACCGTGGATTAAGCGTGTCAAACAATTTGCAAAGCGAAGAATAACTAAGCAAATGTTGAACAGCTTTTGCCGACAGTTTCGATTCTCAAACCTTAATTCGCTGTCCTGTCGGTTTTTGACGAAACGTGCGAAACTATAAACATCGTTCCAAATCCCTATCTTTAAAAAATATTCCGTATATCGTTGATATTAATGAAAATAACCCTTTACACGATCGATTAAAAAGTTGCTCGTATTAACCCTTTTTGCACAAAACTAGTTTACGCTTTTGCTCTTCACTATAAATGGCACGCCGCGGATGTCTGGAAAGAACACACAAGGAATCTTTGTTTTTCGCCGTTATCACGTCGGTGATCGTGAGTGGCCTTAAGTGACCGTGGTATTTGAATTTATCTTGAGGCTACAGTCCTAGCTATCCAAAAATACATAGTTCCGTTTAAAAAAAACGCCATCACCATCGCGTAATAGCCGCCTCGGAACCGGACAACTTTTTTTTGTAAAAAGTTACTTAGATGGCTCGCTTTTCGTGTCTTGTGCTGAATATCCAACTACTATTGGAATTTCTTGTTGGTAATTTATTGCTATCGGTATAAAACGAAAAATAGATATTTATTTTTCAAATCTATTATATCTCGACAGCGTAGTACTTTGAAAATACAAGAATTGTAATGGTAATTCGTATTAAGAATTGGAGATATCCATTTAAAAATTTGTATTTCACCTTTACAGGATATTTCTATGGGAAAATGAAATTTCAATTTGTTAAAACGTTGATGAGACATTCGTCAAAAAGATACACGTGTGTCCGCTCGTTACACTGAGCGCATGCGATGAGCACATAATTACAGACCTATATCTCTCTAATGTACAATTCACGTGTCCATAATTCCATTCGAAATCATAAATTACGTAGCAATTGATTTGTGCACACAATTTTGTGGAGTCGTCCGGAAATAATGGCTTGGGTCATAAATATTAGTATAGAAATTTCCCGAAGGGATAGCTGTTGGTACGACATATCGCTAGGGAATTTCTCGAGAATTAGTACTGTAATCAGAATAATGTACCAGAAAGAGACATAATTTGGTTCGTTGTTTTTGAGTGTACACGGGAGTACCGATCAAACCGCAGAAGCGTTATTAGAAATGCTAATTACAACTGATCGAAACTTTATTTCTTTTACGCTTGTAACTTTACCTGCTGAAATATCCGTTTTCCATATTTACTTAGAAAATAGAAATCTGTTGTGTGATTAAATCAAGAAATGCTGGAACTTCATTTTATAGTTATTTATATTTTACATAATAACCACTATTTAAAATTCAATGAAAACCATTACTTTACTTTATTTAATTATAGTTCCTTATGAATCGTCATATCTACTCGTATTGATTATATCGGTAGCTGCAGATTAATTAACATTTTGCTGACTTTCGAAAACATGTGGATTCTTGCTTACTCTTGATGGAAAATACTTTGATTACAAAATTCAGTATGATTTCATTGTCACGAAATATTATTACGTGATGAAACGTGGTTTTAAAATAAAAAAATTAATGTGTAATAAAAATGTTGTTATCTGTTAGTTGTCATACGTTATGAGGTAGTTTTGTTATTTAAGGAACTTTATTCTTCATTTTGTTGCCAAGCTGTAAGTGTGATAAAAAATATATTGCTGCAATAATATTAACACCTTACCGTGTATTTAATTTTAATACAAGTTGATAAATCGTAGTAATGTAATAATACGTATATATACGTAAACTCCCTAGAGTTCAAGGGTGATAGGGACTTTCTCTTTTCACGGACAGCCATTTTGAGAGACTTTTCAACTAGACATTCTACAGAACTTGTTATTTATTGTTTACTGTTATCGATTGGTATTAATTTATTTATTTACTTCAGTATTTTCACAATAAACTCGATTTTCAGACTTTAGAATCGATCACCTGAATTACCCCGAGATTTACGACCTTATATATATATATATATATGTATATGGTGAGGCGCTGAGTTGATCGGACTTCAAATCGACGCATTTAACGTTTGGCCCTGCTGCAAAATGCAAGCGTCTCTTCGACTCGTAGATGGAACAGACTCTGTCGTCGTCCTCTGTCACTCTTGTATAATATCCTGGTCATTAATTATAATGCGCTGGAATGCCCATGGCCTTACACTCGGTCTTCCTGAAAGTTAGATCGCCCTCCACCATGCTTACTACTAGACCTAAAATTACACAGATAATATTCAAGGATTACTATATTACCTCTTGCAACCCTCGTAGATAGTTAACCGTGTGCCTGGAATTCTCGCACTAACAGACGGATCAATTCTGTCATCAGCGGTAAAAGCTTGTGATGTTCCGTTTCATCTGATAGCTGACAAGCTGTACCTGAGTACCTTGGAGTACGACCAAACTCACTATCGTAACAACTTTGATAAATGTGCACAGGTCCCAACATCGCCACCAGGTCTCCATCCACATAATCCTGACCGAGAATTACACCACGGTACCCGCGTCTACGCGACTGAATAAAACAGGCGCCCGGTATCTCCGATAATCAACTCCGGATGGCTGCTGCCCGCCATCAGGCATCGTGTTTATGTGATTGGCGTACTTTGGGTCAAGAGAACAGATTCATTGTGACGTCTTGGATCAGCTCACAATCGGACCCGTTCGCTGTTGAACCATTTCCCTGACTGGCTCGCCTCTCAGCTTCCAGTTGCGACTTTATCATCACCCTGTACATACTAGCTATTCTTCCTGAAACAACTAATCAAACAACAGTGTGCCAATTCGCTTGTACAGTGATATTGTAGAGCATCGCAAGTAATCTACTTTTGGATGCTATCCACCGCCGCAACGCTCTTTCGGCCTCGGGCATCTCCCGAATTTTCTTTCGCCTTGACCAACAGTTTCTGCTTTGTCCTGCTACCGCTGGATTTCTAACCGCTGTGATTACATCTTCGAAATTACAGGTTGACGTTTTAAATTTTCAAGCAATTCGAGCATTCTGAATTTCCCGCGCCGAATTTCCCTTTAATTGATAATATTTTAAGCTTCTCGACTGAAAGGATCTATATGCATTGTCGATATTTATTGACAAATCGTATACAAGCATTTGCGCCGAACAGAACCGTTTGTCGCATTTTGCACTCTCTAGACATTAGAAACCCACGTTCTTCGATCACGTGCACACGTGTCAATCAATGTGTGCTTAACACTAAAATTACCACACCGGTCAAATTGACCGGTTTTACAATTTTATTTTAAAATTCCTACTTCGTGTTATATTTTCTTCCCCAACTATGTTGTGACGATGACTAAGAAAATAATATAATGAATTTTATTTTGTTTTTTATGTGTTCAAACTGAAAATAATTTTGCATCGAGGCTACTTGTACCAATACCAGCTACAATGACTGGTACTTGTCAAAGTGTAAAAGGGTCCTGCAATTTGTTTATCGAACCCCAATTAACTAATTTAAAGTTTCCTCGCTTTTTAAATTTTTACTGCGCATCATTCTATATGCTGATATCAGTTACCAGGAAAATTCCGGATCGATCGCTAGATCGCTAGATGCTAACGATAGAAATGCCACAGCAGTCAAAATGACTGGTTCTACAATTTTATAAATGTGCCAACCCTCGTTTAGGGATCCCAAATGGATTGATAATACAAAAAATGTACTACATAACATGGAATTGCTTCTGTAAGAAAGTAATAAATCGAAAAATATACAAATATTCTATTATTATGTATTTTTTATAGTCCAGTCATTTTCACTGGTTTTGGTGCAAGTAGCTTCGTGTTAACTACGGGTAATTCTAGTGTTAATACCTTGTCCCTTGCAGAAAGCTTGAAGCCGTTGCTAGTGCAGTGTACGCAGTGTACATAACATGGAATTGCTTGTATAAGAAAAATATACAAATATTCTATTATTATGTATTTTTTATAATCCAGTCATTTTC